>WHUX01000133.1:0-151884 GCA_015179025.1 Terfezia claveryi | reverse complement strand
GTTTCTACGAAGAGAAGTGAAGAGAAGCGTGTTTACCCTCCCTACAACTGAGGCCAGCTATGTGGAATGAAGTGAACCAATGATCCAGGACACATGCACGCATAAGTTAATAAATGTCTATAGTATTTCTAAATGTTTATGTACAGGGGAGCTAATGCTACAAGAGACAAAAATATAATTAAACGAACCTGTTCAACCTTGCCATATGCCTAGCTAACTCGAGGCCAAGAGCCTGGCCCCTATGTTGGTCTGCGAACGAAAGTGGTGGGAGTACAGCTTAAACTAGGATAGTATAGAGATATGGTAAAGGGGACGGCGGAGGGAAAGCAAGCTGGATGACGGAGGCATGGCAAGCTGGTCGGCGGAGGCATGGCAACCCGGACGGCGGAGGCATCGCAAGCTGGACAGCGGAGGCATGGAAAGTTGGATAGCGGAGGCATGGCAAGCTGGATGACGGAGGCATGGCAAGCTGGACGGCGGAGGCATGGCAAGCTGGACGGCGGAGGCATGGCAAGCTGGATAATAGAGGCATGGCAAGCTGGATGGTGGAGGCATGGCAAGCTGGATGGCAGAGGCATGGTAAGCTGGACGACGGAGGCATGGCAAGCTGGATGATGGAGGCATGGCAAGCTGGACAGTGGAGGCATGGCAAGCTGGATGACGGAGACATGGTAAGCTAGACGGTGGAGGCATGGCAAGCTGGATGGCGGAGGCATGGCAAGCTGGACGATGGAGGCATGGCAAGCTGGACGACGGAGGGATGGCAAGCTGGATGGTGGAGGGAAGGCAATGCTTTCACCCAGATTGCAGGCAGTTCATGACTTGTGTTTTTGATGAAAATTCCAGATGCTGGGGACGGAGAGCTCACTTGAAAGTTGTGCCTCGTGTGCCAGCGTTAGCTGCTGTACAGACTGTAAATTGGTGTGGCAGGCAGGCACTTTAGGGGGGCGCTAGTCGACGCATTGGGTATGATCAACCCCGCTTGTCAGCTGGCTTAGGTATGCCAGCCTAGACTGGCAATATGCTAACGTTGCGCTATGCCTGTGCAGGCAACAGTCTCATTTGGCTGAACAATGAACTATACCTACGTCTTTGCGTGGTTGAGATATTGCAGCCATAATATATGTCCTTGTCCATATATTGGCCACCTGATATATATGGAATACATGTCTTCATGGCCTATATATTTGCTTGGGAATTCATGCCTTCGCTGGCTATATATTTGCATAGGAATTCATGCCTTCGCTAGTTATATATATGCTTGGGAATTTATGCCTTCACTGGTTATATATATGCTTAGGAATTCATGCCTTCGCTGGTTATATATATGCTTGGGAATTCATACTTTCGCGGCCTATATACATATATGCATGGAATTCAAGCCTTTAAGGCTTAGATATATGCTAGGACATCATATATATATATAGGGCACAAAGACATGAATTCCATATATATATCAGGTGGCCAATATATAGACAAGGACATATATTATGGCTGCAACATCTCAACCACGCAAAGACGTAGGTATAGTTCATTGTTCAGCCAAATGAGACTGTTGCCTGCGCAGGTATAGCGCAACGTTAGCATATTGCCAGTCTAGGCTGGCATACCCGAGCCAGCTGCCAAGCGGGGTTGATCATACCCATTGCGTCGACTAGCGCCCCCCGAAAGTGCCTGCCTGCCACACCAAATTACAGTCTGAACAGCAGCTACCGCTGGCATATAAGGCACAACTTTCAAGTGAGCTCTCCATCCCCAGCATCTGGAATTTTCATCAATAACACAAGTCATGAACTGCCTGCAATCTGGGTGAGAGCATTGCCTTCCCTCCGCCGTTCAGCTTGCCATGCCTCCGTCATCCAGCTTGCCATGCCTCCGCCGTCTAGCTTGCTATGCCTCCGCCGTCCAGCTTGCCATGACTCCGTCATCTAGCTTGCTATGCCTCCGCCGTCCAGCTTGCCATGCCTCCACCGTCCAGCTTGCCATGCCTCTGTCGTCCACCTTGCCTTACCTCCGTCGTCCGGGTTGCCATGCCTCCGCCGACCAGCTTGCCATGCCTCCGTCGTCCAGCTTGCCTTCCCTCCGCCGTCCCCTTTGCCATATCTCTGCACCACTCTAGTTTAAGCTGTACTCCCACCACTTTCGTTCGTAGACCAACGTAGGGGCCAGGCTCTTGGCCTCGAGTTCGCTAGGAACATGGCAAGGTTGGACAGGTCCGTTTAATTATATTTCTGTCTCTTGTGGTATTAGCTCCCCTATACATAAACATTTAGAAATACTATAGACATTTATTATACTTATGCATGCATGCGTCCTGGATCATTGGTTCACTTCATTCCATGTAGCTGGTCTTAGTTGTAGGGAGGGTAAACACGCTTCTCTTCGCTTCTCTTCGTAGAAACCCAAGGTCCCACCCGAGTGCCTGCAACTATATACCTAAGGCGCCGTGGCTTATACTGCGCCTGGGGCAGAGGCCCCAGTATAAAACAGGCTAGCCTTGAATCTTGGCGAGTAATCTGTAGATCACCGATTAATCGCGAGTCGAGTTGAGGTAGTAAAAAGCTAACTCGGCGAGTTGTAGAGGAGACGAAAACTCGCTCGCCGAGGCGAGTCTTGGCGAGCGAGGCGAGTTTTACTCGCCCCGTAGCACACACTACAGGCGAGTCCTGTCGCTATTGAACTTTAGCGGGGTAGGGAGATCTTGGGTTTTGGGTGTCTGGGATGCTTAGGGTGCTGGTGCTATTTGGAATCCAATCGTGTCCAGGGCCCTATTCAGGGTCTGAATGGTTCTTCTTTCGTTGACTAAATCATTCTGGGCAGTCACGAGGTTGTTTTGGCAGGAGGCGAGGTCGGCCTGGCATGAGAGGAGGTCTTCGGTAAGTATTGTGACTTCGTCATTGGCTCTGGTCTGTTTTTGTTGTCCTTCATGTATGGCCGATTCCAGTCGTTAGCCTAAGGTATCTGCTGCCAGGTATATATCGATAATGGTCTGACGATAGCTGCCGAAATCGGCCTGGTTCATGGGAATGGGTAGAGCTTGCCAGGCTCGAAATCTGGCTGCGAGCGTGGGAGTGGTGTCTTGGGCAGCCATTGAGCGTACTGGTTGATCAGGGTGATCCAACGTGGTGTAACGTGGGCTCTGGGAACAAGGCGACCAAGGGGTACCCGGGGAGAAGGCAGAGGCTAGGGTGAGACACACGTAGGAACGCTACGTCTGTGACTAGGGGAAGGCTGGGACGGAGGGCAAGGGTAAGAGGCAAGAGGGGCAGAGGGCAAGAGGCACGAGACACGCGGAGGCAGTTGCCGCGTGTGTCGGAGGGGGCAGCTGTGCTGCAGAGCTATTCACGGGACAAGGCAAGACAAGGGGGTGTATAAGGGAGGTACACCTTCGCGGAGAGACAAGGTCCTGTATTTGTTATACAAAATTTTAGATGGGGATCCAATGACAGTACGAAGGACAGGCTCTATATATATATAACTTGGTCAGGACAATGGGGAAATAAGCTTCCCTATCTCGGAAGCCAAGCAAGGTAATGATAATACAATAACCCATCACCTGCGATTGTAGGTGATAACAAAGACAACAATGGCAATGACCCATCACCTGCGATCGCAGGTGATGACAACTGAACACACGGTTGTTACAATTCTAGTGCATCCAGATGCACAGGATGCACAGAATATAAACTCGCATCCGGACGCTTAGTGGTATGTCCTGACGCACATTTTTTTTTGCTGATATTCTCTCTACTTACTTTTTTCCTTCTACTATATACTAAATATACAACCTTTATATCCTTCCTTACTTTTTATTATTATTATAACGAGGGCTCTGGGGGACAAGGCGACCAAGAGGTATGCCGGAGCAGTGGCAAGAGGTAATCGCACATATAGGAGTGCTACTTGTATGATCCAGGGAAAGGCTAGGGTAAGATACATGTAGGAATACTATATATGTGACTAGGGGAAGGCTAAGATAGAAGGCAAGGGCAAGAGGTAAGAGAGGCAAAGGGTAAGGGATATGAGACATGCAGAGGCAGTTGTCATGTATGTCAAGGGAGGTGCACAAGCACTGGGAGAAGCAAGGTCCTGTATTAGGTATACAAGACATTGGATAAGGATCACCTTTTCGACCTCCTACTCCTCTTCCTCAGTAATTAATACAGAAGGAGGTGGTGGATGCCTTTGACCTAGGAGAAGATCATCTACAGCTGGCTCAATTTCTGAGACATAAACAACAGAGTGGCACTTGATGCCCTTAGAGAACTTCAGCCAATAGGTATGAGTCGGATAGGTATCTCAGGAAGCTTATTTCTTCCTTTGTCTTAGCCTGGAATCATATATATATAGCCTTTGTCTCTCGTACTGATATTGGATCCCTATCTAATATCTTATATACCTAATACAGGACCTTGTTTCTTCCAGCACTTATACACCTCCCGTATATACCTTCTTGTCTCATAAATAGCTCTGCAGCATAGCTGCTTTCTTCTGACATACGTAGCAACCACTTTCATATATCTTTTGTCCTTGCTTCTTGCCTTCTACTCTTGTCCCATTCTAGCCTTCCCTTAGTCATACATATAGCATTCCTACATATATTTTGCCCTAGCCTCTGCCTTCTAAACATCTAGCTCTCTATAACATTGTCTGTAATATCTATGACAGGTGTCTGTAATATCTATAACAGGTGTCCATAACAAACCTCCTTTCCCTAGTCATATATATAGTACTCCTATGTGTGTTTCACCTCATTCTTATCCTTATCTTGATATACCCCTTAGTTGTCTTGTCCCCAGAGCCTATGTTACACCTTAAAAGAGTACTTTCTCTCTCTTCAAAGGAGGTACTCTTGCTTCTATAGGAGACTCTCTCTCTTAAGTACTTTTATACTAAAGGGGGATACTCTCTTCTAAAGGAGGGTCTCTCTCTAAAGAAGGGGAGCTCTCTCCAAAGAGGCAAAGCTGTTTCTAAAGAGAGAGCTCTCTATAATAGCTAAGTAAGATAGAGACTTACTTATTATAAAGAGTAGATGATAGCTCTGATAGGTAGCAAAGTAGATAAGAAGATTGATATTAACAATAAGGAGGTATATCTTAGAGAGAAGGAGAGAAAAATATAGATAAAGAGGGAAAGTAGAAAGAAATATAAAGTAAAGAGAATGAAAAAAAATATAAAAAGAAAGTTGAGATAAATAGTGAAAGAGTAAAAGTATTGTAACTTGTTAACTCTTATAAATCCCTTCTTTATAGTACTATATTATAAACTTTCCACTAGTTCTCTCTAATATAGTATTTGCATACTCTTCTATTCTAGTTATAAGCTAGATATCTAGTATATTTAGAGCTCTCAATTAGCCAAATATTAATACTTTCCTAACTCTAACCTACATATCATAAAATAGCCCAAATGTTATGTATATAGTATATATCTATATATATGCTTAATAGTTTTATATATGTAGGAAGTTGTATATATTCCAATATAGATAAATAAGTTTATATAGGCCTTATACTATATATATAAATATATATATATACAAATTACCTAAATAGGTAGATAGAAAAGACTTTTGGTGTAAGCCTTCATATATATATCCTAATTATAAATATATAAGCTTGCATAGGCCTTATACTATATATATGAATATGCATATATATTAGTATGCATATATATGTAGGTTACCTAAATAGGTAGGTGGAAAAGACTTTTAGTATAAGCCTTTATATATTATATGCAATTGCAATCTCAGCCATATTTTAAGAGTAGTTAGAACATATGAGTATATAATTAGATTAGTTTAATAAGATCTACCTAAAAGTTCATCTAAATAATTCACTAGTCCCTATCATATTAATAGATTCAGGTAAATATAATATCTAAACTTACTTCTACTACCTGACTAGTAATGCACATAAAAAAAAAAAAAAGATTGCACAAGTTTAAATAACCAAGCAATTACCTAAAATCATGCCTACAAAGAGGTTTTTTATATCATATTAAGAATTCAGGTTAATATAAGTACTTCTGTGGCAGACATATTGCTGTATATATTGTCCCCATTAGTCTAGTTAGTCAAATTTAGGAATACAGTACAATTCATGCAGCGTGCAACAATTCATCGTGCTAATGAGTAGTATTGATAATTATCAAAGGTGTGTAAATATAAATAGCGTACCACATTAAGTATCCTGCAAAATTGAGAAGCGGCACCTAGAAAAAGGGTAGTTCCATACCTAAGTAAGTATCTGCCAACCAGACTAACTAAGTATCTACAGTACTTAAGTTAAGTATAGAATACGCTAGCGCGACGTTGACAGACACCTTTGGTGGGTACCTAGGTAGGTACTGGATCTTCCTGTTACGACGACCCTTTAATGAACAATAGCGGTACTGTAGTTAAAAAGAGTCAAGTATCTTGCACGGAGATTTTCTCAGATTTTCTGTCATTGGCCGACCGCCTGGTGGCGTCACAGGGTTTCAGAGTACGAGCTGCAGCGATGACAAGAGAAAACCTCACGGCTACAGGAAATAACCTGTGATGCCTACAGAATTCCACATCCACCGCACAATATATGGGTGGATGAGAATGAGGAAGAGCTACAAGGGAAGCAAATAACATTGCATAAGCTTGTTAAAGAACAGGTATTCTCAAATGATGAGCATATCACGGTCAAATACACAGATTAAGCCAATATCCCAACAAACTTGCCAGAATGATGCGAGATGCATACGGAAAAAGCTTAAGAAATGCAGAATTAGAGGTACAACTTGAATATAGGTCTCAAGGAATATTAACATTATGCCGTCGTGAGAGAGTAGATATCGGTCGGAAATATTGACCTCTTGCATAGCAAGCAAGTCCCCAATAATTATCTTGTTCTTCTGATGAGGAACGCATAGGCATAAGCAATACTCTCAACTTCAGTATCAATATATTTTGCAGAGCTTGGGCTTTTCCTGACGTTCGAAGGCATTGTATGATAATGTGGTATGTAGCTTACATCTGAACCATGGTGTCAGATCTCACGCATATGGCACCAACAAAACATAGGTATTCTGCGGATCGCGTCAGTTGTGAGAATTTGTGTCCCGTCCACACTGGCCACGAGCGAGGCATCGAATTAAACCACTTTTATTTTTAAATTCAACTCGCCCCTTTAATATCACTTGTTTATTTGTTCTTGTATCAATCTTTCTAGTGTGAATTCCTGATCCAATACCGAAAAGGACGAGGAGAGCTTAGATGATAGATCGGTCACAAGGGTCGTAAAGTATAGGTATCTGTTTATTATACCTATATTAATAATAGCTATCCTATAGGCTAACTCCGTACAATAGTCAATGGTAACTGCACCGAACATGCCTCACATACATCCCTCTAAACAGTTGCCTTGCGAAATGCTTGAATACTCTTGCGCGGGTTCTTGCTAGATTACTGGAGTCACAGTTTACAGATCATCCTATAAAGAGCGGAGCCCAAGGCCCAATAATAGCTGCTACTTAGCAGTTTCCTGGATCTTTAGGATCAAAATACTCAGGGAACTGGCGAGCTGCCAATAAGGTGTACACGGTTACCGTAGCCCCCCCAACAGATGTGAAAAAACTCTCTCACAACTGCCCGGCACCTAGGTGGACCCACAAATGTGGCACTCATGAGCCTGGTTGGAGCCCACCCTGATGTTAACAATCATGTCTCGAGACATGTCCCACCATGCAGCAGGTCTTTTTCCTTTGAGTATATGTATCTTGGCTATAGCTACCGGCACGCAGTTTTCAAGGACAAAACCTTACGCCTGTCCCTCGAACACCAGTTTTAATTGTCCCTCATTTTACGCCCGCGCCGATTTTGTACAATCAAGTGGTGAAAGAAAACCCATGCAAGAATCATAATACTGTATGTCTTTTCTAAGGCAAGGAATTTGTCAGGAGATCTCTAATGTTTATTTAACGTGGCAGGCCCTGCTTATTCTTACTTCACACTTTCTCCAAAAGGATATAAACATACAACATGGCCAACAGCACATTTGAGAGCGTGGGAAGGGTCCCCACTTGTCTTGGATGTCTACGAAAGGTTACCATAGGGTTGGTGCTGGCGATATTTCTTCTTTTTGTTACCTCAGCTGAGGCGCAAACAGACTGTCATATATTTGCAACGGAGAGGTACGTTCGTGGTTACTATCAACTTTCATTCATTTTTTTCAAGACTCCATTGCATGACTTTTTAAATATTAGCGTCAAGGCACTGGAACATTTTTAACACTTTTTCCTAGGTGGTGTATTGGTCCTGATGGGAACGAAGCAATATACCCCCTACCCACCACTGTGTCAGACGGTGCTGTAGAAACCAGCTATAGAAACTGTTATTCCCATGATGGGCAAACATATTGCACAAATATGCATGGAGAGGAAGTCGTTGTGTCGGCAGAAGACCAAGCCAATAATACTCCTCCAACTTCTTTGGAGAATACCCAATGTGTAGCAAGCAACAGTGATTATAATAAGAACTTAAGAATTGGGACAATCTTTATCGTGCTTGTAACGAGCTCTATTGGTAGGGCGCCATTTCTACACTACCTACTCATTCTAGTTTGAAAGGTACTGAATTAATGAGACTTTAGCTGTCTTTGGACCAATTCTGCTATCAAAAGTAACAAGCCTAAAGTTCGATGGCTTGGTCTTTACTGCAATCAAACAATTCGGCACTGGTGTCATCATCGCAACCGCCTTCATTCATGTAGGTTACTTCTTTTTCATCATGATTCTAGAATCTCTCTTATTAACGTACTGTCGCAGCTTCTTACCCATGCTCAAATCCTCTTCGCGAACCCCTGCATTGGTGATCTCGGATACGAAGCCTCTGCTACTGCCATCTCCATGGCTGGAATCTTCTCCGCCTTCTTGGTTGAGTATGTTGGTGACCGAATGCTACAAATTCGAGCAAAGAACAAGCAGACCCCCACAGATGTGGGGCTCGAGGCTTCTGAGGCAGCTGTTAGCAAGGAGGTCACAGGAAGCAAAATAAGTGAGCCCCATGTTCACAACCATGTGCACACGCACTCTCATGGAGCGCACAGCCATGGGCCTGTTGTGAATGATAAACTTGCCGTGATGGTTATGGAAGCCGGAATTATCTTCCACTCTATTCGTAAGATTCACTTCTTTGTATATTCTCATGGGGGATTTTAATCTAATATATCTCCCCACAGTCATTGGTATCACCCTCATCGTCTCAGACGACTCTTTCTTCGCTACTCTGTTCGCCGTGGTGGTCTTCCACCAAATGTTTGAGGGTCTCGCTCTCGGAACCCGTATCGCTATGCTCCCTACTGCCTGCGCCTCGATTACGGTCAGGTTGCTCCTCGCATTGGCATTCGCAGCCATTACTCCTATTGGTATGGCTATCGGTGTTGGTGTATTGAACAAATTTAACGGCAACGATAAACCGACATTGCTGGCCATGGGTACCTTGGATGCTTTGAGTGCTGGTATCTTGGTCTGGGTGGGTGCAGTGGAGATGTGGGCTGCGGACTGGTTGAACGGGGATATGAGGGTTGCGGGACCAGCGAAGACCGCTATTGGACTAGCCAGCTTGATTGGTGGTATGGCACTGATGGGATTGTTGGGGAAGTGGACTTAAATTTCTCCAACACGCCGCCCTTTTGCATGAATTCTTAATGAAGTTACACACTTAATTTACTATGGACATAATACTGTTTCCACACCTACCTGGAATATCTGTAGGTATACTGCTGCATATCTAGAGGCCAAGATCTCATAGGAGAAATCTATCCAATATGACCTCACTAAGGTTTCCTTAGAGGTTCTGCTGTAAATATTTGCTTTTTAGAACCAACCCCAAGGTTTTCAATAGGATTCTTTTTAAAGGCCATCATGTATTTGGTACTAGACTTTAGTATATGTTTTGATATTCTATATGTAGAGCTAAAATACCAGGGAATTTATAGTTGGCTTCAAAAGAATATGTATATATAACATAGAATAAACACACTCTTTATAAGAGTGTTGGCTAACAAGATAGCATGAGAATGAGTACACATACAAAGTGAAGAGGTAAATGGCTATATACAAGTATTATATAATAATCAGAAAAGTTTTGAAGATCCCCACCTCCACCTAACTAGGGCGCTTCGAGAAAACGGAAAGGAAAGCTCCTTCCGTTATGGATTTGTACTGCTCCTGTGAGATAGCTATATATATATGTATCTTATATATGTACAAATACGTACTACAGATTTTATGTACTCGAAAATATAAGTACATGTTTAATGAACATAGCTACATACCTATAACAGGGTGTCAACCAGGCTAAGTTATGTACTGCTCTCTTGCGTGCTATAGAACAAAACCATGGATCAGATGATATTGAAGTAGTAAGACTGATAAGGGGACTATATTATCACTATATTCTTCAATTGCAATCTCTTGCACTGTAGGTTTATTCTTCAATTACAAGCTCTCACATTACAAGTTGTGACGCAGTGTCAACTACGTAAGGTTCCTAAAATGAAAAAAGGCCCCTGATCTTCAGGGTAGAAAAAGCTTCAAACAACTAAACCTCAGACATATATTAACCATAGAGAGCTTGCTAGACTGCATTCCACTGTGCAACCGCTCAGACAGCTGAATATGTAAGATTACGAGGTTACGAGTGGAGGAATCTTGCAAATAAACAAAGCCTTCCATCGTAGCGATCGCTATAAGGCTCGAGGCTTATGGTGCTAGTTGTCCTACCCGAAAACATTTCTCTTAGCTTTATGAGTTCACGAATTCTTTTTAAGTCCGTTGGGTTATTTTCAGTTATGAGTTCTTTCCAGCCCGTCGGTTGGCGAGGCTCCGTCAGGCCCGGACACAGCATGGGCCCTCGTTACCATTCGAGTTTCCGTACTGTAACTAGCGTCGGACCTGGCAGATTAACCCAGGTTTTCGGGTACAGCATCCGACGGTGCAACCGGGTCAGTAAGAGAGTTTTATATTGAGTTGATTATATATAGACGGTGGAACCGGTCAGGTAACGAGTGCTGGATAGAGTGGGGCACGGCGGATGTGTTAGTTAAATCTGGCACTTGCTCGAGACTATAACTAGATACAGAAAGTTAACCTTACTAAGTTAGCTTTCAACAAGTCCCCTAACGGGACCTAGTCTAGCGCCGCTTATATAGATCCCTATGCTCCGCCCTTCTTGGGAACTTGTAGTCCATTGTTACCTAGTCTGGTTGGCACATTGTTACCACCACTTTAACTCTACGAGGATCTGATCGAGACTACCGCACCCACTGGTGTATAACGGTCCTTGTCAGTTTAAAGACAGGTCGAGCTTATGCAGTAAAAGTGATACCGAGCGCAATGGTAACACGCTCGCTCACTGAGGTATAACGGACCCCAGTTTATTGAGAAAGTGCACTAATGCTAAGAATTTACATCGTTTTCAACTACCTACTGACAAGGATCGTTATATACACAGTGGATGTGGTACCACCACTTGCCCTTTGGTCTTAACTAGCGAGAGTATTTCCTACAGAATACCACACAATGGACCTATAAAAATCATCACTGAAATTGATTCAGCTATCCCCTGTTGTTCTCCTCGAACTTTAGAAGGGGTAAATATTGGGAACAATTTCCTTTGATATAGACAAAACATCCAGAGGAAAAACCTTAGATATCAAGCTTGACCATAAACTAGATCAGGTGAGTGTGTGTCTATGGACAACGAAACCAGCGCCATCGCCCCAACAATTATATAACAAAATTGAGTTCTTGTCATCTCCACCCTTCGCGGGTGTACATCCGCCGCTGCTGTCACTGCCCCAGTCAGCAGTTCCTGCTTATACAATCCAGTGCCATTCCAAGACTTTTTTATTATCTTCACACTTAGGCGCCAGACATCTGGTGTTTCGTATCGAAGTCAGGCTGTGGGGAATATCCACCCATGATTGTTGTGAAGATGCAAGAAGCTACCACTGGCTATAGGGATTTAGGAATAATGCTGAAGCTATATTCTTTTATACCATGAACAAAGGAAAATGGCTGCATCTTGCTGAAACCCAATGCAAATTAATCTAGAATATCCCACGGATACTTCCACTGGGGATATTTGGCTTGGAGGATTTATTGGATAATAATGGATTGGGGCGTTTGGTTTTCTTGGAGTTCACTAGCTCTTACCGTTATCGAGGCAACCGTGCGTCTTAGCAAATAAGGCGAACCAAGGCAAGCCTTGATCAGGTCCAAATGGCACAGCGAGGTGGTCATTCGAGGGCAGGATGTCCATTCAGGTCAGTATACCAGAGAAGCGGGGATGCACCTTGTTGCATAGGTATTCCTCCTAGGGAAGAGTTTACGGTTTTTTTTTTGTTTTGTTTTTTTACTTTCAATTATCATCTATTTTGTTATTGAATCCAGGGAAGAAGAGTTACGCCTAAACGCCCCGAAACTGTAAAGCTAAAAATACAGAATCATCTCTCATCCCATGCATCTTCACCGGTCCCTGCCCCCTCTTCTGTTTTGGAAGCGTCTTCCTCCATGAAATCCTCTGTCGAATCTCCCCCCTCTCTCCCTATCCCTATAAACATCTCTGTCACCTCGCTGACCGTCTCCTCCCCTATCTCCTCCAGACCCTCTATCCTCCCAGCCTCCATCTCTACCCTGGTCATCTAGGCCGACATTAGGGTCCTTCACCTTCTTCATCGTCGGTGGAGGTAAGTTCTCGATCCATTTTGGATGTCCTCCCTCCTTGCACTGTCTAGCTCCATCTGGGCAGAATCCGCAAAGGTAGTATTTGCATATCTGCTTCCGCACATGCTTCTTGGAGCAGTTGGGGCCTAGGGGACAAAAGCCTTTCTCATAGTGAGGGCAGAGGGGAATCTTGCTCTCGGGGTCAATATGCAGATAAAGACACTCCTCGCCGTTCGAGCAATAGCCATTCCTGACAAAGAAATTGCATTCTGGCATTTTGCGCCTGGGTAGGGCAAGTCAGTATGATGTAACGAGTGAGAGGAGGGATATAGGATCTGTACAGGTTGTATTCGTGCAAAAACTCACATTGCTCGCCCTTCTTGCAAAGGGACCGCAGCCAATGTTTACAGACAAGACTATAGAGGTATGAGTTAGCTTGGCACTGTGAGCATCCGAGACGGGGTACTACTCACTTGTTGAATGTCGATGACGCGGTGTGTTTATCGGGACAGGAATTGTCTAGTGGACAGTGCCCCTGTACAAAGAAGGCGCATACTTTGCGGTTGGGATCGAGGCCGAAGCGGTATTCCTTTCGCAGAAACTCGTTGAAAGCGAACTTGGGCTGCTGGTCGGCGGCGTATGACAAGGAGGAACCTGAGAGATTGAGAATCTTGTCTGCAGCAGTAGCCGCAGAAATATTGAGAGGGCTAGATATCGAGGGGTTCGTGGCAATAGACGGCATGTTGCGCAGGACTGCCTAGTTGAAATCTTATGGGTGAGAAGCTGATGATGAGGTTTCGTGCTTGGCGCGACTGCACGTGACGCAGCGTGTGCGGCCTTTACCAGCGGGGAGGGTGTGTGAGATCGGATTGCCCTTGAAGATGTACCGTACCAGCCAAATGCAACGGCCATGCATCAGGGCGAACAGCCTACAGCCCTCTGGCTACGTCAGTCGGCGTGTTTTATGCTGAGGCAAGAACATGAAAACCCATTTCCCGCGATTAAAAACAGCTAAGGTAAGCTACAAGGGTTCAGGCTGTGGGAAACCCGTATTCCTGGGTCGGTCGCACGCCTCCAGAACTATGCGTTCATGCATTCGAGTTGAGGGGGATTATGATCGGAGTAGGTTCACCAACCAATCAACTGCTTCTTCGCATCAAGCTTTTTAACCCACTACGCTAGCGAAATAATAAATCTCTGCTGCTGCTTGCGTAAAGTGGCAGGTTAACGTAGACGTCCCCTGCTTGGACTAGACTCCCCACCTGCAACCTTGGATCCCTATGATGCGTAGTGGCTACTTACGCTTCTGCTCTCGGGTTACATAGAACTATAGAAACTTATGGAGATGAGACAGATCAACGAACTGTGATATCGACTTATAGTCATTGTCCTGTATTGCTGACACCTGGGAGCGGAAGGTATTTTTACACGCGAATAATAATTCGATGCACCTGTGTGACCTTCTGAGGGAATTGGAGTCCGTACGACAGACTAATTTTTGGGTGCCCATTAATACACTATAGGAGACCATATTGCAGAAGAGAACCACATTGCTCTGGATGAGCTCATGATGGACCAGTAGGTGCGTTGATAGAGACAGTTATAGGTACAAGTATCACTATCCTGGCGGTGAAAGGGATGTGACTAATATGGCATGAGAATCGACGTCAAAATAGCATGGATTCCACAAATGCACAGACATTGAAACAATCCGTCAATGCAGGGCAATAATCAAACTAGAACAATAGCCAACTGACTCACAGAACTAGTATTGGATTGCGGCTCCCCTTCGTGCTTAACTAACTCTATACTTTAGTGAAAGCTCGTTGATCAAATGATATTCCCCCATGTTTGCCAATCCTATTGATTTGTGGAAGACTCCTTTCGTTACAGCAGTATTCTCAGCAATACTCAGCTTGAATGTTTCGCTGTGCTTTGAGCATACGTACTTTCATGAACCCTCCGCTTCCGCCTGCGCAGCTGGCGCCTGCTGGCATTAAAGCCCAACTCTTGGACTTCTCCAAGATGAGCCCGGGACTTGCTCTATCTTATCCTAACCATTTCGCTCTCGTCATCGATAACTGTTTCACACAGGAGGAGTGCGAGCAGCTAATAGCCATTGCGGAGACAGATAAATCGGGTTGGGAACACGCACAGGTCAACGTAGGTGGCGGGATGCAGATTACCGCACTTGAAGTCCGCAATTCCGGTAGAATTATTCGTGATGATTATGACATGGCTAGTTTAATATTGGAGAGGGTGAGGCCATTCCTCGATGAAGTTCAAATACTGCAACGGGAAGGGGCAAAATGGTCAATGATCATGATGCCAGTGAACAATTATCGGAAAGCAATGAGATTGTCAAGAGAAAAATGGGAGATGGTTCGGTATATTTCCCTTGCAATATCAGTAGGAATTCTCTCAGGAATGCATGACAAACTAATGCTATTTACATAGACTGAATGAGAGGATGCGCTTTCTTAAATACGGGCCTGGGCAATACTTTCAACGTAATTTACCCCACCCCTTCCTTCCTGTGTCCTTGGATCTTTACTTACAAGTTGTCTCCAGCACATCTTGATGGGTGTTTCACAACACTGCAAGTCCACCCACATGAACCTGAGCAGCGTACCTTCTTGACGCTTCAGGTATACCTGCGATCCTCCTCCGACTTAAAAGGCGGTGCAACAAGATTTTTCTCCCACTCCGGACAATTTGGGTCTGACTTCTATGATGTAGAAGCGATTCCAGGGCGAGCGTTGATTTTTCAGCACAGAGACTTCCTCCATAGCGGTGCTGAGGTCATCCAAGGAGAGAAGATTGCTCTGCGGTCGGATATATTGTATCGCCAGGTTGAGTAGTTAGAGCAAGTTTTATTTGGATATATTCAGCCATTGTACTCTGACATAGCGGGTTATTTACATATTTCATTCCATTTTCTCCGATTCAGCCGTCATATACATGTAGCTCTTCCCACATTCTATACACCACAGCATGCCCTTGAAATAACCTGAAAGCAACTTAAACCAGGGCTAGAGGGTGGTTACTATAAAGCGTCCCATAATTGCCATTTCCTCCATGGCTGAAGTCGTAGTTGTGATGTATTACTGCGTTGTGGATTGATCCCATATCAAAATTTAGAAGGGAATTCGAAACTGATATTCCTATGTAGACCCTCTTGGTAGGCTCCCCGGCATATGCAGCGGCGACTTTCATGCCAGATTCTCTCTTCCCCTGAACGTCTTAGACAGATAGGCCATCAGGCTTACCCATTTTCAAACCATAAATTCTGACATACGAAGGTATCAGGAAATTAAACTTCTGTTTTTTTAATTTTTTTGGCGGGG
Source organism: Terfezia claveryi (assembly GCA_015179025.1). NCBI lineage: Eukaryota > Fungi > Ascomycota > Pezizomycetes > Pezizales > Pezizaceae > Terfezia > Terfezia claveryi. Next base: position 135,838 of record WHUX01000133.1, on the reverse strand, counting down.
AAAGGCAGGCCGGCCTCCTTCCTGATCAGGAATCTTCCGTTGCGGGCAGTTTTCTCCCCCCGCTCCCAGGAAGGGGAAAAAAAAGAAAAAAAAAAAAAAAAAGGATTCCTTGACAGCAGCAGCAGGTTTTCAGACAAGACTCAAATTCTCGGCGAACGACAAGCAAAAATACAACTCTAGTGGGGAATAACATAGGTACGAATGGGGAAGGGGGGTGAAGGAACTATTAGAATGGGGTATGAAATAAAATTTGTGGGGATGTTGTGATAAGGATAGAATATTCTTTCCTTCTTTCTTTTCTTTTTTTTTCCTCAGCTGGGGGGAAGATGCGGGTAAGAGTTTGTAGCCCGGGGAGATTTTTACCATGAATTGCCATTTCCCAATCGGTCTGCCGAGAAATCTTGGGGCATTGAAAAGGAATGAAAACTCATAGCCTCTGGACATCGAAGAAAGTGTATGTCTGTATGTGTTCAGAGCGTTCAATGCGCATTAAGCTCTATATCCCTCCATCTACTGCCCACCTCCAATACATTCTCTTACAGACAGCAAGTACTTTTCTACAAATGAAAACAAAATGATAATGAACCTTCGCTTCCCCCTCCCCTCCACGCCCAATGGCTAAATAAAGATAGGAAAAGCTCAGGAATTTGGTATACATATATCCCCATTCCCCTTCCCAACCTACTTCCTCCTTTTTCCCCCTCCTCCGCCCCCATCCCCCGCCCCCCTCTTCCTTCCCTCCTTTCTCCAAAACTCATCCCGCTCTCTCTTCTCTCTGTCCCTCTTCTTCTCCTCACTCTCCTCTATCTTCTTCAAATACTTTTCCTTCTTCCCCTTATCCTTCTCCCTCCTCTTCTCCTTCTTCTCCTTTTCCAGCACCCTCACCTGCTGTATCAACTCCCTCGCCCTCCTTTCCTCCCTACTCTCCACCACGGCCCTCTTCTGCAAATACGTCTTCTTCCTCTGCGGGTTCGCCTGGGCGACTTTATTGGCAAAGGGCAGCTCTTTCGTGATGGAGCTCGGGATTTTCAGGGGGTTGAATCTCCTTGTTTCGGGCCGGTCGATGGCGCGGTATGCCGAGTTTTTGAGCATCGGGGTAGGGATATTGCTAGCGCGACGGACTTCACCTGTTAACCGCATTCCAACCCAGGAGTCTTTCTGTTGGGCGGGAAGGAGGAGGTTTGTGACTGTATTGTAGTATTTGGATATTTTAACCGGGTACCAAGCTCTCAAGAAGACGATATCAGACATAAGGATCTTGTCCTCGAAGGTAGCTCTGAAGTGGCCCTCTGGCCTGGCAAGGGCGCGTTTGATTTGTCCTCTGATCCCAGACACGGTGCGGATGGCTGCGCCTTCGAATTTGGCGATTTCGAGGGCCGAGGTGAACATATCTCTAATGAAGGCTGTGTTTTTAAAAATCTTGACGGGCGTACCGGAGAGTTTTAGCTTCTTTACGATTTCAGAAGACTGGTCGACCGAGAGTACGACCCCCGTGGCAGCGACTCGGAAGCCAGGGGCCTTGGACGATAGCGTCTGGAATGCGCAGAAACCGGTGTTGACATCTATAAGTGGCCCGTAAAACGTGCCAAAACAATGCATATGTTCGGGTGTGTATTTCAACATCCGGTTCCTCGTTCGCGAGTCGGAAATACTGTAAATTGGCTGAGTCTGGAATCGTCTCCACCCCAAAGAAAGGATGAGTGGGTCGTTCGTCTTGAGGATTTTCTTGTGCCACCGGTGACGTTTTATCCGGACTTGGATTAATCCGTATCTCTGCTCTGTGGGAGTTAGGCCGCCGATGAGTATGGGGTATGTGGGGTCGAAGTTGTGTACAAACTCGGAGGGGACATTGGAGAGGACGATCCGAACGTAGGATCCGGCGGGGTGACCGGCTACTCTAATCCGTACCGCGGGGTCGGGGAGATGGGATAGCTCTGTTTTGTTGATTTGGGACTGAAGTGCTAGTTTCGCCTTCTGTGCGGCGTACCAGTCGTCTTCGCCGAATTCTTGTTCTTCCCCACCAGCGACATCACCAGTGCCGGAACGATCTTTGTTCAGACCCTCCCTGTCTTCTTCTTCGAAGCGAAGCCGGAGTTCAGCTTTCTTGCGAGCGTTGGCTTCCCGTTCTGCTTCGAGCGAGTCCCCGTTTGTCGTTGGCGAGGGTTTCTTGGGCTTAGGTTCATGTTTCTCTCCACTTTCAAGATCTACAAAGTCTCCGTCTCCCTCAGAGCCAGACTCAGCGGATTCAATGCCACCCCATTCCCCATCTTCGTTCGCTGCATTTGCGGCTTCCCGATCCTCGAGAAGGTTACCAGTAATAAACCTTGCCCTGAGTACATCGATTTCGTCCTGGTTGCTCCAGCGGCGTTTGAGTTCTTCCAGATCGTAGACAGGCATGGAACGGTCGATGATATGTGTTTTCCCGTCGTCATGCTCGACCCTTTTGAAGAAATCATCATCGTGATCTTCACTACCCCCATCCTCAGATGCATCTGCAGACGCCTCTCCCCGCCATCTCTTGACAACTTCAGCCGGAGATAAAGTCACATCGTAAATCATCCTCGCGAGATCGCCAATACGGTTAGTAGGTCTAGACGAAAACATCTCACGGGCTTTTTCCGAGAGGTTGTGTTTCCATTTAGGAACATGGTCTTTTTCGTCGGATTCTTCCTCGATATCCCGGTCATCGAGTTCGAGATCCTCTTCGTCCCCGGAGATAGAGCCTAGGTCAGAGTCGTAGGCGAATTCGAAATTCTCTTTGCCGGAGTGGGGACCGTCTGTAGGATCATGTCTTAATGAACGACCTGGCTTCCTCTTTGCAAGGGCCTCGAAGTCTTCTCCTTCGCTCTCATTTCCAGATCTGTATCGCTCATCTTCACCTTCGTCGTCCTCTCCATCATCTATATCTTCCTCATCATCATCGTCGTTGTCTCCCTCTTCCTCAACCAGCCTGGCCGTACGTCTTGTCTTCCTGCCCGTATCACCATTAACCTCCTCCTCTTCCTCTTGCTCCTCTACCCGCTTAATAAACTCCCCACCAGCAAAAAGCTGCACCCCCCTCTCCTTATCCTTTCCCCTCATCCCCTGCTGTAAGCCCACAACCAACCTCTCACCCATCCCAGCACCCTCAACAAGACCCTCCGCATTGAAATTTAGATTCGGCATCTCAACATAAACTGCGTCCTTATCGACCAATACCCCACCAACATCACTCATTGGCGCATAAAGCAACTTCTCCTTCTCCCCCAGCCTCCGTCTCGTCTTGCCCATCTGCTGATTCTGGTACGGCGTAGGGCATGGATCCGGGAGCTGCTCGACCGACGCTATTGCCAAATCCCCCACACCTGGGATGTGGACTTGTCCATTCTCCGCTGGTAGATTCTGTCCCCGTACATACCCGTACAAAGCGACCTGCCTATCCATAGTCTTATCCCTCTCAATCTCCGTCGGGTCTGTAAGGTCTACCATCCTATCTGCTAACACATAGTAGTGGTCATTCCGCCACTTCAACGGTCGAGGGTTCTTCATGACACTGATGAATCTGGACAGATTCTGAATTTCGCGATCCGGATATCTCCCATTCATAACCCCAGACAGATAGAACAATTTCGCTCCCTGGTACAGCTCACTCCAAAACCTATGCTTCAATCTCTTTTTAGTAGCCTTCAGCACATTCTGGCTCTTAAACAGATCCAAATGCGTCAATATCCCAAAGATGTTACTCGGCAACCCATGTGGCGCCAGAATATTCAAAAACTCCATCGTCTCCATCTCAAATCCAAAGTTCCCATCAATCATCAACAAGACAATATCTGCAATCTTTGCCAAGTCAACCATGGAGTTGATGTCGTTGTTGCACTCAATGAAAGTGAGTCTCCGCCGTTTACCTGTCACGACGGTGATGGGGCCTTGGATGGTGGTGAGCATGTGCTTGGTGTACCGCTTTACGAGGGACTTGACGAGTGTGGTTTTTCCTGTTCCGGGGGGCCCGACGATGGCGCAGATGATTGGAGGTGGTTCTTCCGGTGTTCGGTCCACCATGGGAACATGGAGCTTCTTTTCCTTGATCTGTTCATTCCCCCAATTCGTTAGCCCAGCAATCCCTCAGTTCAAAAAAGGTATGCACGCACATCATGGCTCCTAGTCGCGTGCTTTGCGAGCTTCCCTGGGTTGGCGAAGGCGAAGGCTTTAGGATTTCGGTCTGTTTCAAGCAATGGGTTAGTACTCGGCGCAAAGAGAGGTTTCTGGGATTGAGCACGGATCTGCACACCTCCCGTATGCTTCTTCTTCTCCTTCGTCTTGCGGTGAGGCCGGTTGGTTTGTTGTTCCGACATGACGGTAGATGGAATAGCGGAAACTGCGTAAACTGTGAACATTCAAATTATTTTTTGGAATGTGCCAAGATTTACAGCTTTTGCCAAGGCTACATTTCCCCAATCATAAAGCGTTGACAATTACCTACGTAGATCATCACACAAATCGAATCAGAGGTTTAGTCTGGTTGGCACAAGACGGAGATTGAGATACGGAGTCTAATATATAACTGAAAGTAACCAATTCATCTAAGGCTCCTACCCCTGTATCATCACAACCCCGAAAGCTCATCCGTGCCCACGCCAGCCAACATTACAAGTAAATTCCGCTATTAACTTACCCCTATGCATTCTCTCTTCTATTTTCCCATGCAGTCCACGCCTATATATCCTCCACCCCCACCCCCTTCAAGAACAAATACACATCCGTTCCCCATCCAAAACAACTCTGCACACTCAATGTCCCTCCAAAATATTCTGCATACGCCCTAGACAACGGCAACCCATACCCCAACCCCGCGATACTGCTGCCCCCGCCAGTGCCTGTATCTATTGTGCCACCACCACTCATACCAAGATTCATATTCATCGGGTTGGAGTAGTCGTCTACGACGCCAGTGAGGTTGTGGATGTTGCTGTAGGTATATTGTGATGATGATGAAGATGAAGATGAGGATGAAGATGAAGATGAAGATGATGATGAAAGTGAGGATGCCGAAGAAGATGACATAGCAGATGTAGAGGCGGAAGAAGGGGGATAATACCGGCCCCTCTCAGGATCGAAAGTAGTAAACGAGTATTTCCAAATACTCGGCAAAACCTCCGGCGATATCCCACCACCTCTATCCCTAATCCTAACACTCAACACCTTCCCCCCCCCAGCACCATCCCTCCTCGAAACCGAAAGTGTAACAATCACCGGTGGTAAACTCCCACCCCCACCCCCATCATCCTGCTGAGATTCATGCAAATCATGCGGAGTTTTCGTCAGTGTCGGTGACTCAATCGTGGCTCTAAACGCATTCTTCAACAGCTCCGTAATGATATACTCCAAATGTACGGGAATATACGGGAACTTTTCCTTCGTATGTCCCTCAATTATAAGTTTCGGCCTCACACCATACCTCAACTCACAGATATCCCCTACAAACGTCGAACATGACGAAATAATCTTCGACGGGAGCATATTAGTATCAATTGTCCCAATATATCCATCCCCACTCTTTTCCTCCTCCTCGCCATTTTGTTGATTCTTCACTCCCTTCCCAACAGAAGCCTCATGAAGCGCAATATGCTGCTCTGCCAACAACCTAGTTCCAATCCTCGTTCTCAAATGCCGTTCTAGTACCGACCCAACCTCCTCCGGATTAATATACCTCTTACATTCTATGAACCCCTTCGCGAGTGTAGGTATCGTATTCGAGTGCGCCTTCACAATATCCTTCAGCATCTCCGTGAACTGGCCTTCTTCCGCGAGAGTAGTAGGGTGGTTATTGGGGAACTGCAGGACGGAGCGGAGGGAGTAAATATAGTTATTGTAGATCTCAGAGATATGTGGGTTTGAGACGATAATGAAAGGGAGGTTTCGAAGGGCGAGGATATGTTTGGCGAGGCGGATGGGGAGGACGGAACGGGTGTAACGGGCGGAGGCGAGGAGGCGTTGTGAGGAGAGAGGAGGATAGCCGTGTCTAAAGGAGGGAAGTTAGCGATGAGGAACAAGATGACCTCATAAAAGATAGGGCTTACCGGACAAGATCCTGCAATGTCAACGTCGGCAATGGCATTGCTGCCAACCGCGCAACTTCATCATTACTCCCCGTCGTGCTCGTCGTATTGGTATGCTTGCTCTGAGGATCCCCTACAGGTGGTGCTGCCGCGAATTTGTCTCCCAGCGGCTGTCGAAGTTCCGGATCCTGTGTCGACAATCCACGGCGTAGGCATATTACCGGTGTTCGTATTGGTGTTGGATGTGCGACGAGAGCCCGAGACGCAATAGCGCTCTTCCTAATAAACGGCCGTGTTCGGAGTATCATGATTGGGTCCCCGGACACATGGGAACAAATTCTAAAGGTTTCGTAAAAGAAGGGCTCTCAAGATAAATGCAAGTTGACAGGGACTAAGTACGGAGGATATATCGACTGGGTTTGTCTTGTCACACATGATGGCAGGCAATTGCAATACCTCCTTGGACACAATATTGATAAAGAGAGCTCCGTCAAAAAATCAAAGCCGTCGCACAGCAGTTATGGCTCCGAAGGTCTAAGTGGATAATTCAGAGACCGCATGCAGGTAGGGGAATAACAATTGTGGATGGATGGATGTGGAGATGATTGGCTGTCTTCTCCCAGAGCTGGGTTTGGTGAGTAAAACGGTAAGGCGCCTAAGCGGGTTCTCTCAGTTGTGTTGTCTAGGTACAGCAGCAGATTGTCTTACTCCCGTATCCTTCCGCCCATTTCATTTCTTAATACAAAAGATACTAACGGAATCAATAAAGTATAGGAAAACCCCATATCCGCATCGCATGAATGAAGCCAACCGGTGCGCATCCCCACAAAATTGGTACAATCACGTCAGCCTTTCCAACTTGCCGTTACGCCAATGCTTGTGCAATGTGGGTATCTATTGCACACGGAAAGCCATAACGGATCTACTTCGACTGTGTCCTGACTATCTGGTCTTTCTCTATGTACAGCACCTTCGGGTGGCTTTCAAGAGTGTGTATCGCTGGCAGTGTGGCGCTGTAAGGTCCCAGTCAGAGACAGAGTAGCAGGCTTGTGAGAGTTCTTGAAGGTATATATACCTGAATCCCTTGATCAGAGGGTAATCATGTTCAATCTTTCCACCGCTCGCCACTACCTGGTCCTTGACACTGCACGAAACCCCGATTTATGTCAGAGCTGGAAGTGAACAGCCATACTGATGTCAACCTACGCTTGCACCTCTGCATCGGTGGCGTCCTCCTTAAGAGTAATCTGTTCAGAAGCACCAAACCGTTAGCAATAGCTCCAGCGTGAAGGGGGATATGGGATAAGTAGCAGAAGCTGCACTTACAATGTAGGTGCAGTCTGCCATATTGATATTCTTTCGTGAAAAGAAACTTTGTGCGGAGGAGATTGTCCTAATAAATGTATTCGTGTGCGTTGGATTTCGTTGAACGTAAGACGGTGATTGTGAGGAGAGAGAGGGGAAGCTACAGTACTTATGACCATGGCGGGGCTCGGAGCTCGGAGCTCGGAGCCCCACTGCTGCTTACAACTTACCCATATTGGTAAAACCAACCCCTACCCATGTTGGTAAACCAACCTACTGGCAAAGCAACACAGAACTTTGTGTTAGAGGACCGTCACATTTCCGGATCTTACCTACATGTAAGATCTGACCAAGGAGAGGCGAGGGGTCAGAATACGTAAGAGTGCATACGCTTGCATACATACAGTGAGGCTATTTTGTGAGTACCGGGACCAAGACAACAGCTAAAATGTAGGCTTATTTAGATGTTTTTTTTGAGAGGCCAGTAGAGTAGTCTGGTTCCAGTAGAGAAACTGCGAGGGGTAGTGCAACCAGACTAGAGAAACTGTGGTATGTTCAAAAACAGGTTCGGAGGGCTTTCTGCAAGATAATCAATACAGGATACGGCTGCTATTATCGGCTGTCAGATAAGTCTTTTACTCATGATGAGATAGAGCGACTGAAAGGCACCAGCGTAATTTCAGGTAAAGACTTAAGACGTCATTAAGATGCACAGGTTTTTAACTTGATAGCACAGCATGCATTGGGGGGAAGGGGAATTCGGGGTGTCATGCTGTTATGAGCTTTTTTCAACTCCACCATCGCATAAGTCTCACGACCATCACTAACCTACATTCTACGTCCCCTAGATGGTACCAATCCCTGCGGACCCATCCAGAGCATTACCCTGAGACCTTGAAATATTTTCCTAATCTATAGCCCCACCACTACTCGCCCATCTTACATCCCTCCCCCAATCCTTATGCCCCTCAAATTCTTGAAGGTCAATATAAAACCCTCCCAGCACAACATCGTCACCAATACCAACCCACGAGGTTATGTAGCGGAGGAATCGTGAAGAGAATCGAGTGTGTATATTCAGAAGTAACAGAGCTATCTAGATATTGCTATAAGGCTTATTGCTTATGGTCCTAGTACTCTAAAGAAAGAAAGAAAAACCCTTATTCCAATCGACAGTTTCCCGCTCTTTTATCCTTCCTCATTTTTGCCCGTTTTGCCATTTTGGGTTCCCCTGTCCTCAGGTTGGTATTTGCCGTTCCTGATTCCTTGCATATCTCGTGATGCTTGCCGGGATTAAATCACGTGAGAGTATTCTTACAACTTCCGCTCCTGGCCGGTAGTAGACTAGCTGTCGGCCCTCAGGGTGGATGGATCCTCTGAAGCTCGTAGATAAATCGCCAGGAATCTATTCTTTGTACTCCGTAACGTAGCCTATTTATCTTCCTTTACTTTTAATCGGGAAAACTCTCGCGAATACATATATGTTCTGGGCCTTTGCGGAGGCCGTTCCGGAATGAGGGGCAGTTCCGGAATGGACCGGGGGCAGTTGCGGAATTGCAGGGCCGTTCCGGAACGGCATATACATACATACAGTACATATCCTAGGGACACCTTGAAAACCACTGCTGGTGCTGAGCTCCCTCTCTCAGTGGAACTGGATATCCCACCTGCCTCCTCAGACTTCCTCCTAGTCTAGGCCGTATTCTCGGGGTCTTGAGCTGGGTGTAACTCCTAAATGTCATTTAGCAAAATACCAGCGGTAGGACTATGGGTGATAAGTATCATCATAGAACTGGAGACATCCGAAGTAATTTTATTCCTCAAATAAACAAAAGTATTGCCTGTGGCGATTAACAACTGCTGGAGTATATATTTATAAAGTTCAATATCTTGGTGAATCGAGAAAAAAGGCTTGCCAAAGTCACTAACTTTCTCTTTGCATGTTCAGGATCCAGTCGCTTTCGACATAAACTGTACCTACCTATGTCATGCTCATCTAGAATATGTAGTTATAGATCACTAGTACTCTTTGCCTTCTTGTAGTCCCATATATTCTATAACCATACCAGCTATCTATGTACTCCTATACCAACCCCTGTCATTTCTATACCAGAGCCGGACAAGATTTTGGCCGTCATAATTGCAAGACTGTATAAAATCTGATAAACATAGTCTGGTTGGCACAAGCCGCTCGTGGTTGCCAATCAAGATCTCTTATCAGATCCTTGCGCACACCGTGACATTCCGCACATCCAGCCACAGCACGTGATACTGTCCGCGAACGTTGAATCTTATGGCGCAAACTCACCTGTTTTCATTAAAATATTCCACCCTGTACCGAAATATTCCCGTCGGACAAGATCATGTGGTTTGTACTTCATGACTATGGGCGATTGTTGATAGACAATTAGGATTTAGCAATTTCACAGCGGAACAGTGTACCACTACTTTTAATACTCATGTAGTCCTAATCATGGGATACTCTTTTAAATAATCTTTGATCGAGTCTCGATACTCTCTTTTTATATGAGCACATTTTCAAGATTGGGGTAGGAACAAGTTGTTACTGTCTACGCCTATCACCGGGGAACAGATGGATAGTCGGAGATCGTGATCTTCAAGTAGCTAGAGGGTATGTAAAGTCGAAGGATTCCAGTTGAACCCAACTTTAGGTTAGTCTGGTTGGCACAACACCCTCCACAGGAACTTTAGCTAGGAGGAATTGTTCATTTTTTTACAGTATTTGGATTTGACACATACTTGGGAGTATTGTTATTCCCATATCCCATCAATAATTATTATACACCCACTACCAATCGACATGAAGAGACGTCTAGAGCCCTTTATGACGCCATAAGAAGACTCAAGCTACCCAAGCCAACAAAAGACAACTGAACCACCAAAATAGTCTGTCAACAAGTTATGGTGTCCTCTGAGAATATTAACCTCTCGAATAACTCACGGAACTCAAACTATAATGGTTAGGACCTTTTCTCATTATCTCCACTAACTGGAGACATAATAACTATAGTCTAGATTTATATAGTCAACCTGACCTTCAACTTATATACAACACCTTCCATGTTAGTAAACTCAAACCATACCATAGTAACAATGCGGTCCAGTGGCCTTCAAGACAATCAGCTGAACCTGAACCTATACAAGAAGATCGTATGAAGTAAAAGGTATTGGAATTCAGAACAGCAACCAGCAACCTTGAACCAGAGAACGCCAATACAAAGTCACATTATTAGGATACCCTCCTAATTACCATTCATGGGTTACCACTAAAAATATTATCACATATATCATCCTAGTCTGGTTATATCATCCGATTCATGCTCTATCAGGTATGAATGAGCCCATCATTTTGGAGCCAGCTTTCCTCTTTTGAACTTTCTATCGTATGTAACGTTTGCCAGAGACGACCTTCCCACGTCAGACCACGACGCCTCCTGGAAAGAAGTCACGAGAGTACTATTCATGAAGAACCAATCGCTGGACCTTATGGATTCGAGGATGCTGATTGGCAACTAGAGAAGAGCCAACAGGTACCTAGACTTTTTATGAGATATTTTCCCGTGTATCATTAGAAATACAGAGCAACCGGTCTGACACATGTCACATGTCAGCTAGAGAAGCTGGCTAGGTAGCTTTGGATCCATCTGTTTCATTCCCAAGGTTACATTATCTAACTAACGGTGCCGAACCCAAACGCAAACACGACCCCATGGCAAACACGAACAAGACCCCACCGCAATTTCATAGTGCTCTTTACATTCAGCTTGTTGCGTCTACATTCAAGGCCGCGAACAGCCAACTGAAGCCACCGCGAAAAAGAACAACAAGATGAATAATAGAGTGTCTTAAGAAGTCCCAACTACGGAGGTGATGAACAAAAGTCTTTTCCTACTTCCTAATTGGGAATTACATATTGTATACAATCTAGCCCATGCACAGAATGAACTCTTTACGAGGGTCTGATCGAGACTAAGAATGAATTGAGTGGAAATTTCCGAAATAGGAAGGAGGAAAAGACCTTGTTCCGCACCTCCGTAGACCTTCAATAATTAATTACTTAAATATTTTGAGGTTTAATTCATATAGGGGGAGTGAAGGAGGTTGAATTTGTAGGTATACCTTAGCCCTTTTGAATTCACAGGCCTTGGAGTAACTGACCTCCTGGCTCAGCCCCCATGATGAGTTCGAGTCCGTGTGTGACATTCAAGGCCCCCTTACTTACATGGACGAGTACCACCCTCATTTCCAACTGAATTTCCTAGATTCCCGACTCTTCTTGCTTGTCCTCAAATTATGATAAGCGACGCGACAGAACTCGAGGTTTCTCCTCCCCTACAAACATTACCAGAGTTTCGTGCTATAAAAGCGAGCTCCCTGGGTACCTTGCCTCGGACAGTCCCATTAGTTCCAAAGCTTCGAGAGCGGATAAAAGAGAAGTATGATACAGCTGTCGGCCAGGGCCTGGTATTCTGCAACGGAGATACCGTGGAGAAAGTCGACGGAGAGTATATAACGGTAGGTTTGACTATTTACGTTGCCCTCGACATCGATACCATAATATTTCTAGGCTTTGCTAATGGACAGGATAGTTCTATATCTTCACGGCTCATGGATTATCGAAAAAGACATGTTTCTGGACTAGTGATTCTCCAGAGCGTAAACCTACTGCAGGCTTGATAGCACCGGCAATATTGAGACATGTACACATTCGACCTTCGTTGTCAGGACAAAACTCGCATTCTCCAAATCTCATTCCGAGCCTGAAAGCATACCTCCAGTTCAAAGTGACCACGCCTAGCACTCAAGGAGGTGGATTCCAGGATATCCGAAAATCTAACCTTCCTTCAACAGCCTTTTCTGTAATGGCACAACCACAAAAGCCACTGTCTCACGGTCCATTCTTGAACCCGGAGCCTGAACTCACAGTTGGGCCCATTGGTTCAGATCACACCCTGTTGCTTAACAAGTACTGTGTCTTGCCTCGGCAACTTCTCTTAATCACGAATGAATTTCAACCACAGGAAGGAGTATTGCGAAGAGAAGACTGGAGAGCCTTAGTGGATTTATTGGTACAACTTCGAACAACAGACAGAACAAAATCACTAGATGATCTAGTTTTTTTCAATTGTGGGAGGAACAGTGGTGCAAGCCAAGCTCATCGACATCTCCAAATTGTTGAGTGGCCGCAACCAGAGTCATCTGAGAAGGATAGCAGAAGGAAATGGTTCCCCGAGGAGGTGGCAATGCATCTTGGTTCCAGAACGCCATACAGTCATCCAAAGGTGCCTTTCACTCATTTTATTCTACCATTACCTCAGATTCCAACAACTACAATAGAACTTCGACGTAGCAGCACTTATCATCAGGTTCTCTACCAAACTTATCTCACACTGCTTTCTTTCGTACAACGTTCATTTGCCATATACAATATGCAGAACTCGATGAACCTACCAGTGCACTATAATATGGTCATGGCGTCAACCTTCATGATGTTAGCCCCACGAACACGGGGTTATTGTGAAGGTCCAAAGGCTTGTCCGCAAGTATGGGTGAATAGTGTGGGGATGCTAGGAATGATTTGGGTGAAGGATCGGGAGGAGGCCAGGGGGTGGGAAGAAGTAGGATATGAGAATGTGTTAAAAGCAGTAGGCCTCCCACGATGAGCCATTCCTGTTGAATTCGATAGAACTATATGCACATGGTTCCATAAAGGGGTGGGTGTAGGTGAAGGAAATATTCGCTAAAGGATTATCGGAACTGGGGATGGCATTTTTTTAGGCACACCGGCAGCGGCCTTGAAGGTTTGCTGTCAATCTTCTTTGCTTTAGGTGTCACGGAGCTTGTATTCGTTTTTCTTGCTCTATTCAGCGTTTTGCAATTGAGTAGCGTAAATCCTCACTGGCTTTGGCGTTAAAAATGTAGTAGTTTTTTTCGTTCATTGCAAATAGTCTAGCAATAATATGTCTAGGCCTTCTTCAATCCACATGTTGACAACATTCCGAGTTCATCACGGCCTCTCACGAGAACCCTCCTCTTATGTTTTGCTCTCTCCGCCTCTAGTTGCCTTATCCATTCCTACAGCGTAGCCGCATTCCCCAGTTTGGGAATATGTGTGTGTGTGTAGGGTATGTGGATGTGGGGTAGTGCAGTCAGACTAGTAGAGCAAATGTTCTGGGCCGCTCGCGGGCAATATAAATAATTACTCAATTTTGTGTATAATATTGATAAGGTTTACGAGTACTGATTCACCCCCCAAAAAAAAGAATTGATAACGGTATACCTAGCTGGAGCTATCTCAGCGACTGCAATAGGTTCATATATTTCCCAATTGATTAGACCTCCATCTAATATTCCAATTTTGTTCAGCCAGAGCTGAGAGGTTAATACAGTCATGATCTATTAACACTTTCGTATGTCAATAAATATCACTTAAAGTATCGGCAATAACAATTAGAGTAGAAGTTTTTGCAAACACCTGAAACGAAAACACCAGTAGTTATACTTAGCAATCTGCGTATAAATAAGTAAGTACCTGCGATTAAGAAAGTACTGTTTTGCACCTTGCCTGGATCTCAATAGCTGGGATTTTTCTTATAGGATAAATCGTGCAGCAAGTTGTAGACAAATACAGTATTATTATAATGATGATTATTCCGAACTTCATTGAATTCCACATAGAGCATAGATATTCAGTACAAGATGGTCTATATAGCCTAAACCATAAGGCCCCGTCTATTAGAACCCCCATGGATTCTTAAAGAACCCCGTAGATAAGAAACTAATTTTCAAATACCCATTGCATAGGAAATGTTACAGATTTCTACAACTCAGTATCCTCGTCTCCATTCCATTCATCACCAGAGATGAAGGTGATGACTTGTTAACTACACAAGCATGTACTTCATCATTTGAAGGGCTTTGAGGTAATTTTTCCGGATTTCCCCTTGTTCAATGTCCGCCATCTCCCACCAATCAACAGGAAGGGCACGTGATGTGGATGGGGTGGTCAAAAATGACTTCATAGGGTGTTTTTTGAGTGTAGTAGAATGTTTTCTTCGATTCACATTTATCAATTGCCCGTGACCGGCACAGAGGGTATGCTGCCCGCGAGCGGCCCAGAACACATACACCAAATAGCAAGAGTATGTTATGTGTAGTCTACGGTGTACTGTATATAGTGTGCAATAAATGTGTGGAATGTTTGTATGTTTGTATGTGCGGTATCTATAAGCTTTTGACGGAGGGATAGTAGGTAAGTTAGTTATTTGTGATGGCTTGAAGCCCGGAGATGCTAGAGAATGTTTGAATTTTGGGTATATATATTCTATGCTCGACTGCTGGTGCTTAATATGATATTTGAGGAGGGAGGGTTGGGTGATATGGAGTATAAGAACAAAAAGAAAAAGAGGAGAGAAAACAAATGAGAAAGAAAATTGGAATGAGGTAAGAAAAGGTAAACATCGGCATACATGCGAGTTACCCTGAAGTCTTTCCTGCTACACATCAACAATATTGTCAAACAAACAAACAAGCAATGAAGTACAAACGCCAATAGAAACCCACTGATACACTAGACAACATTAAACAAATAACCTCAATAATAGCCAATTCTTCATATACGCATGTAAACACGGCTAAAAAAAAAAAAAGAAATGGGAAAAAAAAGACAAAATTACGCCCTCACTCCCCTTCCTCTATGCCGCTATCTATACTCATGCCGGTGTCCCTGGCGCACCCCCTTCCCCTTTACTTCCACCCCCACCCCCGCCACCCCCGCCACCCCCGCCACCCCCCTCCCGCTTTCCCCCTTTTCCCCTCCTACTTCCCCTCGTCTTCTTCCCCCCCTCCTCCCCTTCCCCTGCGCCCCCTCACTGATACTCCCCGCTAAACTCCTCACACTCCCCGCGTCGCTCACTTCAGCGGCCTCATCCACTAACAACTCCGCCCTTAGTGGGGTTAGGGGCCCCATAACCGGTGGCGGCGTTGGTGTCCCCCCAGCCGCCCCCGTCGCCAAACTTGTTGACCGCCTATGTGGTTTATCTAGACTCGCAGTCGAGTTCCTCCTGGGCCTCCGCGGAGATCCACTCCCGCCCACCTCCATGACCGAATCCGGAGTGGCAGAGCGAGAAGGAGGTTCTGGAGTGCCTCTCCTTGATGATGGCAAGTCACGGAGATGTTGTGAATGGGTATGGTGTTGGTGAAGGCGGTCCTGGGGGCGGGTGGTGGCTACGGGTGGTGTAGGGGCGAATAATCTCGAAAAAAAGGATTGCTGAGATTGGATCTGTTTCCGGAGGTGCGCGCGACGCTCGTTTTCTTTTTCCCAGTAGTCCGTGCGGTAGATTTCCCAGCCCTCGCGAAAGTCGGGGGAGAAGCCTTTGGGTAGGATGACGAGCTTGACGTGGGAGCCTGATGGTTGCAGCGGCTCTTCGTCAGAGGTGAGAGTCGATGGTGTAGATGCAGCCGTGTCCAAAGGTGGGGTGGGCATGCGTGCTTGCGATAGCCGTCTTTTTCGCCCTGGAGTAGGGGTTTGTGCATGTGGAGGTAATGGTGGAGCGTGGGCTGGGTTCGGGGGTCCATGGTGCCCGTGTTTAAGGAAACCTCGTAAAACTTCCCCAAATGACCGGCCTTTTTCGACCTCGAGCTCTCCCGGGGGAATATATGGTAATGCAGGACACCACGGCCAGATGTACTTTACAACGGGGAAAATTACAAGCCATCCGACGATCCGCTCGCACAAAGTCAAGGGGACGCTGACGAGTTTGATGTTGAATTGGCGCAGGCCTTTGTTTGTGTTTCCGACGAATTTCCGGGGAAAGACGAGCGTCTTTTTGTGCAGTCCGCTCAGCCAGAATATAGCCAATGTCATGACCCCCGCGCCGAGGGCGAGTTTCTGCAAGAGGCTGACGTAGTAGTATGGGCTGGGGCCATGGATGAAGATGGAGTGAGTAAAGTAGCTGGTCCAGAGGATGAGCAGGAGGAAGAAGAAGGTGTATTTCCGGCGACGGAGCGTGAGGGCGAGGTACTGGCTGCGGAGGGAGGCTTCGAGAATGAGCAGGTTGAGGTAGATTTGCTGTGGGGAGGAGGGGGCCGCGTCGAGAGGATTGGCGGGCGAGGCAGGAGTACGATGCTGGGTCGGCGGGGGGTGGAGGGAGGGCGTGCAGGCGGACGTGAGGACGGCAGAGGCGGGGAGTCCCGAGGGGAGGGAGCCTTTGAGGTGGGCGTCGAGGAGGGTCGACATTATGCAACGCCACCCTTCTCGGTGATGGTGGTTGGGGTTGGGGTTGGAGGGAAGTTTTGATTTCTTTATGTTTACGATTAATGATTCCGGACGAAATGCTTGTGGGGGACCTCTCCAGCATCACCAGTGTCCCCATCAGCACAGCCACAGCTGCGTGGCTGATGACTTCCAGCCACAGGCATCGTGCATATGTATTTATGGGTCTGCCACACATATGCAGTCAAACTTGTTGAAGAGTCCGCGGCAGAAGCAAGTACAGGCAGAAAGAAAATGCGATTGGAGGAATTCGGTCTTTTATTTCCAGACCGAAGTGGCAAGGGAATTTTCCAAGTGAACACTTTGCGAACTACAGAGTATATTGGCTGCTGATCCAGTGGCATTCAGAGCAGCCAAAATAAATGTACAGTACACAATTCTACCTGTACATTATCGACACAATAAGGCTATTGAAGCCGCACAAGCAAGGCTGGCCATCAAAGATGATGAGGGGCCCTTCAACAATGGGAGAGACCCTACTCGGGGACAACGGAGTTCGGGAGAGGAGGTCATACTAATTGGAGAGGTGATACGAAGGAGATACTTTGAGCAGAGGTGGGAATGGAAGGCGAGCTCAGTCTAGGAGGACGATGTCAACAGGTTTTGGTGGAACCCACAGTCGTTAACCTTCAGCTAGACGAGAAATCGTCAAAAAAAGAGTGGGGATTGAGAATCAATGAGGCAGCAGATGGTTGTCAGATTTTCTACACCGACGGCAGTAAGCTGGAGATGGGAGGAGTAGGCGGAGGATGGTCTGCAGTACCATTAGCGGGCAAGATAGAGGGATACAGGGGGTTAGGTAAGGTTGCGACGGTCTGGCATAGAGAGATAGCAGGGGTGATGGAGCACTGGAGGCAGCTCGACAGGAGGAAAGGGTCCTTACATACATGACAGACTCAACAAGCAGCAATTATGGCTATTGTTGATGCGTGTAAGGACAGAGGACCTAAAGAGGGTGGTCAATGAGATCGGGGAAAGGCAGGAGCGTAGTACGAGAAGAGGCGGGTTAGATTTGGATGGGTACAAAAGCGGAATGTTCGGCAATGAGGAAGCACAGGCCAGGCAAGGAGCTGCAGCGGAAGTACGAGGAGCGGTTATGGAGTGGGGGGAGGGGGATTGTGGAACAAAAAGCGGTATGTACATAGGTGAGTAGTCGGACATACTATTATATACCGTAGCTGAACGCCTGACGTCGAGAGAAAACTCTGCTCAAAGGATCACAATTCACAACCACCATTATTCAGGATTTATAGAGGCCGAGATCCGGCACTGAGTTAAAAGAGCGAGTACGCGATGATCTAGGTTTAGCCAGAAATGCCTGACATCCATAGGACGCAAGCTACAAATTTAACGTAATGTTACCTTCCAATCTTTCTTTATTTACCATACCAGAAAGCATCGTCATCGTCATCGTGAGATGTTGCTTAGCTACAGTACACCGTACTGTTACGGTACTCTGTACATACCTTAGATACATAGTAGGTATGTAGGTACAGTGCATGCACATCCCATAGATGCCACGCCATTGAGAGACAAGGGCAGGCATATGCGCAACAAGCCTACATAGGCATACGCAGGCAGAAGGTCAACAAGGTACAGTAATTGGTATAGGTACTGGTAAGTTGAATAAGGTCCGAAGTTCTATTTCACTTCTCTGCCTCGTATACCCGTCGTCATGCAATATATTTCAATTGGGACTAGGCTCCCAACAAATCATTCCCGTGTTGCAACAACGGCCAAGCCCTGGCCTAGCGGTCGAGGCCATGGAGGGGTTCCTTCATATGAGGGAGGGATGTGGTAACATCCCAAGGGCCATGAGGGAGAAGCTGCTATTATCGAGCCACATCTACCTCGACCTTCCCATCTTACTCCTCATTCTCCCTGTGGACGATTGGCCTACTGTCGTGCGGTCTCTCAATCTGAATTGATCTTGTGCCAGGTCGGGGTCCATCTTTCCCATTGCCTTTACCTGTGTATCCAATTCGCTTCCCTAGGCACATCTCAGATTATTCTTTACGGTCATAACATTTCCTAGGGGCAAATATGCATCCAGAACAGGAACAGGAGTTGGCGTAGGTTTTCTGACAGTTCCTTCAAAAAAGGGAAGACTGACGTGGGGTATTAGTTACATCCTTATGGTGGAGCTTCTAGCATACCAATTTGCAAGCCCAGTTCGATGGTAAGCTTTGCGCACGGCTCGAAATCTCTTGTCCAGCTGGGGCTTATAAAGGGCAATAGGATTGAAACACAAGATGTGATTCTTCAGGAAAAGGCTGCGGAACGTTTGGTGGAAATTGGTCCTTCTGGTTGGTAAACCCATGAATTCCATTATATATGAACAGCATGAGATAATGTGGAATTAGATACACTTGGGGGTATGGCCCGACGGACTTTAGCTGCAAAATACGAATCATATGATGCTGCACTCTCCCTGCAACGTCAAATACTCTGCTACAACAAGGATGTAAAGGAAATATATTACGATGTTGAACCCCAACCGGAAGAGCCAGTAAAATCAGCTGCTGAACCGTCAAGTGCACCACAAGCTTCAGCAGCTGCCCCTGTTGCAGCTGCACCAGTTATGGCAGCGGCACCTTCAGCAGGGCCTGCTACTCAAGTCCCCGATGAGCCTGTGAAAGCCATTGATATTGTGCGAGCAATTGTTGCACAGAAACTCAAGAAGCAGCTCACGGAGGTGCCACTATCAAGTGCCATCAAAGACTTGGTAAATGGGTAGGACCCTTTCCCATTCTCAATTCTGTTAATTTTATTGACTAGCAAACAGTAAGAGTACATTGCAAAATGAACTCCTCGGAGACTTGGGTAAGGAGTTCGGTTCAGCACCCGAGAAGGCAGAAGATACACCGCTTGAGGAGCTTGGTTCTTCAATGCAGGCTACATTCAATGGACAGCTTGGAAAACACAGCAGCAGTTTAATCGCCAAGATGATATCCTCTAAGATGCCCGGTGGTTTCAACATAACGTCCGTCAGAAAATATCTCAGCGATAGATGGGGGCTGCAATCTGGCCGTCAGGATGGTGTATTAGTGCTTGCAATTACAATGGAGCCAGCTGCGCGATTGGGCAATGACAATGATGCAAAGGCATTTTTCGATAGTGTGTGCGGAAAATATTCCTCCAACACCGGAGTTTCTTTGTCCTCTGGACCTGCTGCGGGAGGAAGCAGCGGTGGGGCTACTGGTGGTGGAATGATGATGGATCCAGCAGCCATTGACGCCTTAACAAAAGATCAACGTGCACTTTTCAAGCAGCAGCTGGAGCTGCTGGCTCGTTATCTAAAGATGGATCTTCGGGCCGGAGATAAAGCATTCATCACGTCTCAGGAGTCACAGAAAGTTCTCCAAGCGCAGCTCGATTTGTGGAACACAGAACATGGCGAATTCTATGCTTCTGGTATAGAGCCTGTTTTTTCTCCTCTGAAGGCGCGGGTGTACGATTCCCATTGGAATTGGGCTCGTCAAGATGCCCTAACTATGTATTACGACATCATCTTCGGTCGCCTCAAACTTGTCGATCGAGAAATCGTTTCACAGTGTATCCGTATCATGAACAGGTCGAACCCAATTCTCTTGGAGTTTATGCAGTATCACATCGACCATTGCCCGACAGAGAGGGGGGAAACTTACAAGCTTGCTGAAGTACTTGGACGTCAACTGATCGAGAATTGCAAAGAAGCTCTTACTGTCAATCCTGTATTCAAAGATGTCGGAATCCCAATGGCGCCGCAAACCACAATTGATGCCAGGGGGAACATGAAGTACCAGGAAGTTCCCCGCCCTGCTATTCGCAAACTGGAGCTCTATGTCAAGGAGATGGCAGCCGGTGGTAGGATCAGCGAATATGGCACTCGCACAAAGGTGCAAAGTGATCTCCAGAAAATTTACAAGCTCATCAAGCAACAACACCATGTTTCTAAGGGTACCCACCTCCAGATCAAGACATTGTATGCAAATGTCGTCAAAAGCATGGCTATGAATGAATCAGCTATCCTTGAGGGCAAGAAGAGCAAGAAGGTTGGAATCAAGTCTAATAGTGCTATCGCAAGTGGAAAGGACGAAGTAAAAACCGAATGTATACCATTTTTGCACCTTAAGAGAAAGTCTGAGCATGGTTGGGATTATTCCAAGAAGTTGACTGGCCTGTACTTGGATTGTTTGGAAGAAAGCGCAAAGGTAGGGTCTTCGTCTGACCACAACTTTAGATTTGTGCTCGGTTAACACATCATTCAGTCGGGACTTAGTTTCCATGGGAAGACTGCCCTTATGACTGGTGCAGGCGCTGGCTCAATCGGTGCTGAGGTTCTACAAGGACTCATTACTGGTGGTGCTAAGGTTTTGGTGACCACGAGTAGGTTCTCCAAGGAAGTCACCGAATACTATCAATCGATGTATGCCAGGTACGGAGGCAAGGGATCGCAGCTAGTGGTTGTACCTTTCAATCAAGGTGAGTGCTTTCAATTACCTTAGGGTGGGGTTAAGTATACTAAATCCAATTACAGGCAGCAATCAGGATGTCGAAGCCCTTGTCGAGTATATATATGATGCTAAGAATGGACTTGGTTGGGATCTTGACTATGTTGTTCCATTTGCCGCAATCTCTGAGAATGGTCGTGAGATCTCCGATCTCGACTCAAAGTCCGAACTTGCACACCGTATTATGTTGACCAACCTGCTTCGTCTTCTTGGAATGGTCAAAACCTGCAAACAGCGACACGGTTATGAGACAAGGCCTGCTCAGGTCATTCTTCCTCTATCTGAAAATCATGGCACATTCGGTAACGATGGATTGTACTCGGAATCTAAGCTTGCGTTGGAGACGCTGTTCAACAGGTGGTACTCGGAATCCTGGGGCCATTACCTGACAATCTGTGGTGCGATCATTGGATGGACAAGAGGGACCGGGCTGATGGGACCTAATAATATCGTTGCTGAAGGGCTTGAGAAGCTTGGCGTCAGGACATTCTCTCAACAAGAAATGGCCTTCAACATTCTCGGTCTCATGGCCCCCGCTATCGCAGACTTCTGCCAATCCGAGCCCGTTTGGGCTGATCTGAATGGTGGTTTACAATTTATTCCTAACTTGAAGGAGACGATGGCCCGGTTGAGGCAGAGTTTGATGGAGACTGCGGATATCCGAAAGGTTGTCTCTACGGAGAACGCTATCGAGAATAAAATCGTCAATGGAGATAGCTCGGAAAAGCTATACCAGAAGGTCATCATTCAACCACGGGCTAACTTGAAATTCCCATTCCCTGAATTACCTGACTATAAGACTGCCATCGAGCCTCTGGCTGTGAATTTGAAAGGAATGGTGGATCTAGAGCGAGTAGTCGTGGTTACTGGTTTTGCCGAAGTGGGTCCATGGGGTAATTCGAGAACTAGGTGGGAGATGGAAGCTTATGGCGCATTCTCCCTTGAAGGATGTATTGAGATGGCTTGGATGATGGGTCTTATCAAACATCATCGTGGACCCCTTAAAGGCAAGCAATATGCTGGATGGGTTGATGCTAATACTAGCGAACCTGTCGATGATAAGGATGTGAAGACCAAGTATGAGAAGCATATTCTTGAGCACTCAGGAATTCGTTTGATCGAGTCCGAGCTTTTTGGCGGGTACGACCCAAAGAAGAAGGAGCTTCTCCAAGAAGTTGTCATCGAGGAGGACCTTGAACAATTTGAAGCTTCTAAGGAGGCTGCCGAAGAGTTCAAGAGGCATCATGGAGACAAGGTGGAAATCTTTGAAATCTCAGAAACTGGTGAATACACAGTGCGTTTGAAGAAGGGTGCCTCTATTCTCGTCCCAAAGGCACTTAAATTCGATCGTCTAGTTGCTGGTCAAATTCCGACAGGTTGGGACGCCAGACGATATGGCATTCCAGAGGACATTATTTCCCAGGTCGACCCTGTTACCCTCTATGTTCTGGTCAGTGTCGTCGAAGCATTGTTGTCTGCCGGTGTGACAGATCCCTACGAATTCTACAAGTATGTCCATTTATCGGAGGTTGGTAATTGTATTGGTTCCGGTGTAGGTGGTATGACGGCTCTTAGGGGAATGTACAAGGATAGATGGATGGATAAGCCTATTCAAAAGGATATTTTGCAGGAGTCGTTCATCAATACCATGGCTGCTTGGGTTAACATGTTGCTTTTATCTTCAACTGGGCCCATCAAAACGCCTGTTGGAGCATGTGCAACCGCTGTTGAATCACTAGACATCGGTGTTGAGACCATCATCGAAGGAAAGGCCAGAATCTGTATCGTTGGTGGTTTCGACGATTTCCAGGAGGAAGGTTCATATGAGTTTGCCAATATGCAAGCCACTAGCAATGCCGAGAAGGAGTTCGCGCATGGAAGGACACCAGCGGAAATGTCACGCCCTACCACCACTACCAGGTCTGGATTTATGGAGTCTCAGGGTTGTGGTGTCCAGATCATCATGAATGCCAAGCTGGCATTGGAAATGGGTGTCCCAATATATGGTATTGTGGCGATGACTGCTACCGCTACGGACAAGATCGGTCGAAGTGTTCCTGCCCCTGGACAAGGTATCCTGACCACTGCACGGGAGGCTCACTCAAAATTCCCATCTCCTCTCCTTGACATCAAGTACAGAAGACGTCAACTAGAGCTCCGAAAGGCACAGATCAAGCAATGGACCGAATCGGAATACATGTATCTTCAAGAAGAGGTTGCCGCCATGAAGTCTGAGCAGCCAGACTTTGATGCACAATCTTATATGGAAGAACGTGCGGCACATATTGAACGCGAGTCTGCCCGTCAGGAGAAGGACGCTCTATATACATGGGGCAACGACTTCTACCGACAAGACCCCAGAATCGCGCCATTGCGTGGTGCTCTTGCCACTTGGGGATTGACCATTGATGACCTCTCAGTTGCCAGTTTCCACGGTACTTCAACCAAGGCAAATGACAAGAACGAGTCAGAGGCTATCAATAAGATGCTTGCTCACCTTGGGAGAAGCAAGGGAAATCCGGTGTTAAGTATATTCCAGAAGTACTTGACAGGTCATCCTAAGGGTGCAGCTGGAGCGTGGATGATGAACGGTGCTATACAATGTCTGAACTCTGGTATCGTTCCTGGAAACCGAAATGCAGATAACGTTGACGAGAAGCTTGAAGCATTCGAGTACATTGTTTATCCAAGCAAGAGTATCCAGACCGATGGAGTCAAAGCATTCTCCGTCACCTCGTTCGGTTTCGGACAAAAGGGTGCACAGGCCATCGGTGTCCATCCAAATTACCTCTTTGCAACTTTGGATGAGCAAACTTACGAAGCATATAAGGCAAAAGTTACTGCAAGACACAAGAAAGCTTACCGCTACATGCACACCGCTTTGGTCCAGAACAATATGTTCCAGGCTAAGAAAGATCCACCGTATACTGCTGACCAGGAGACCGCAGTCTTTCTTAACCCCCTCGCCCGTGTTCAGCCAGACAAGAAGACCAACTCTTTCACTTACCCACCAAAGCCTGTTAAAAAACCTGTTGATCCCAGCGTTGAAAATACACGAAAGATTGTCGAGCAACTTGCACATGCTACCAAGAGCGAGAACAGCAAGATTGGAGTTGATGTCGAGCTCATTTCTTCTTTCAATATTGACAATGATACCTTTATCGAGAGGAATTTTACACAGGCGGAGATTGACTACTGCCGCAAGGCATCATCTCCACAAGCATCATTCTCTGGACGCTGGAGTGCGAAAGAAGCCGTTTTCAAGTCCTTGGGAGTTGTATCACAGGGCGGGGGTGCCCCTCTCAAGTGTATCGAGATTTTAAGTGACGAGAAGGGTGCTCCCATAGTTCAGGTAAGTCGTTATTCCCATCACCGGCTCATGAACATCGTACTAATAAGGTATATAGTTACACGGAGATGCTCTCAAGGCTGCAACCTCAGCTGGAGTGAAGTCTGTGCAGGTCAGCATTAGTCATAGTGATATCCAGGCCATTGCCATTGCCGTTTCTACCTTTTAAGGGTTATATAATACTTTTGGGGGTTTTAAGCGGAATCTATCTAGGGAAAAATTGCTCCAAATGGAATGTTTATTAGGGTTGGCTTTTGTTATTTTCATGATAGTCAGATAGAGGGCGAAGGAAGTTATGACATAGGCATAGATTACAGTGTTGGGAGATGGGGTATGAAGGATTTGTGCCTTATACCGTTTTTATTTCCGTGAGCAATCATGTTTTTTCTTAAGTATTTTATCACCTTAAGTAATTCCTTTTTGTGGTCCGATATCTGCTCGATCCCACGTGACGCAAAAATATGTTATACGTTACTTTAACTCATCTGGTTACCTTGAGAAATTACTGTTGGAACCCCACAGCGTCGAATCCTTCTGGCCACTCCAATGACATACCTCATTTTAGGGCTTGGTGCAGTACATAGGGACATCGTCCTGTCAGTACCCGAACTCAAGGAAGATGGTAAAGTGCGAGCCCATTCGAGGGTAGTGAGGACTGGTGGCAATGCCACCAATTCGCTAAAGGTCCTGAAAGCAGTTCTCGGTCGATACCCAGAGTACCGCTTGGGTTGCTTTTTGCACTAGGCTGTGGAGAGGGCCTGGGTGAGAAAATGATTAGAGAGCTTGAATCTTACTCCATCACCGTGGGTTGCGTGCTAAGGGAGGGGCATGATGTTGCCATGGCATATGTTATTGAGGACGAGAAACGCAAATCCAGGAGCGTTCTCCGCAAGAGCGTGATTTTTCTAATGATGACAAAATACAAGAATAATTGCTTACTCTCCTAATTTCCCAAGAGTTCCTGATATAACTTATATAGAGCTGTCCTCTACACTTGCAGAGTTATCCAGAAACATTCAACACAGCTCTCTTCCTTCTTGGGTTCATATTGAAGGGAGAAACAGCCTGGAGATCAAGATGTTTCTGGACGATCTAGCAAGCAGATACAGGGACTCTCCAATACCAATCATAAGCCTTGATGTCGAGGATAGTTCGAGGCCAGGAATCACAAGCCTGCAGTCCATGGCCGATGTGCTGCTCCTTTCCGGCGGAGACGTATCGATGCAAAAGATTACAAGGATCCCATTTCTACTAGACGAAATGAGGAAGGGGAGCGTGAGCATTATAACTGGATTCAATGTGAAACAGTCTTCTGTCCTTTTCATAACCCTAGGAAGTGCTGGATGCCTCCTGTTGAACTCCTCAAATTGCAGATTTCCGAAGCCTACATTGGCTGACCATTCCAGTGGAGTATTGCATGATAGCAACACTGCTGGCCTACGCAGTCGCATCCTTGGAACCCTTAGTGATCAACAAGAAACCAGACTGCAACAAGGTAGCTCTCAGGACGAGAATCTCGATCATGAGGAAGTATTGTGGACTATGCTAGAGATTGGGCCTCTCCCGAACTGTAACCCAATAGTGGAGACAGTGGGGGCTGGCGATACATTCAACGCTGGAATAATTTTCGGCTTATCACAAGGTCTGGATGTGCTAGCAGCAGGGAAGCTTGGAAACACAATCGCCGGCAGAAAGTGTATGCAGACAGGATTTGAAGATTTATGGAGGACAGATGACTGGTTAAGATTACTTGCTTTCTAACCATCACGAAATATATCGCAGAATCAATCATTAGACTGACACTCGCGCCGTCCCTTTTAGGTTTCCTGACATGCGAATATCACACGACCCTCTGATATAAGTTTTTGGTCCGCTGTTATATGTACTGAGCAGCTAGAAAATACAAAAGGAAAAGCAAATAAGTCTATTATCGGCCACTACGAAGTTGCAACTTTATCGGTTATCATTCCGCTATCGGTGCATTAAACGTGGGGTCGCTTCGCTAAAGTTGTTCTAGAAAACATAAACCTATTGGGCACGATTACACCTATTTTAAGAATCCTGTGGCTGCAGCGATCTAATGCAACTTAATCACAACAGCCTTTATTTTTACTGTGTAAAATGTGGACTTCCCTTGTATATCCGTAGGTACAAATGATAGGAGACATCAAGTGGGGTGGGATGTTTCGAGAGAATATGAATAGCAACCTCTTTTAAAGTAGGCTATTCACCAGATGATATTCTAAGCTGTGGACCCAGCCGGACTGCCTTTGTTTATACAATTGGTCCATCCCCTCATGCTCCGTCTACGCTTAGGCAATGTATTCGAATACCCACAATGAAGGTACGGAGTGGTCAATACCTTATTGCTATGTATGTTTGCGGTCAACTGAGTAATGTAATAGAGGGGAAAGGTTACAGGAGGAGATCAGGGCGGAGTTCGAAGAGATCCTCTAGGAGCGACACAGTGGATAATGACCTAGTGTCCCAGCGGGCATCTCGTAATGAAGATGGTAAAGCGCCCTTGAATATCGGGAAGTGTTCTTTGTACTTATGTTTGCATCAGATCGGAAAGCACGGAAGGCAAGGCAAAAGGTAGAGCTGCGAGCGAAACAACTGAACAATATGAACGAGGGAGCAACGCCTGGCAACGGTGGTTCAATTTCTGCGCTCGAATGTGGCCCCAGTCAGGTGGGATATGGATGCATCCATGGGGATGGAGCAGTTACATCGCCACTGCACCCTCCATACAAGGCGTCGTCCAAGACTGTTATGGGGCATGACCAGAACATGAGATTAGCTTCCGAGAGACCCTGGATTGGTGACTTGATCGACGTTCAATACAAAAGAGCAACTGGTGATGAGGAAATACAAGAGAACATAGAACGTCTGCGGGTATCAAGTACACCACCGCCACATGGTAGAGAATGTACATTGAGGGAGGTTTCCTCTCAGCACTGTTGGGGGCGTTGGGGGCGTGTGTTCGCAGAAAGGGGAACACCATTGTCTAGAATCGGGACTGAGGCCTCACAACCTCCGTCGTCCTCTCTAAATACACCACCCTTACAGAGAAGAGCGGCGGTCCGGCGGAGGCGAATGCATACCTCGGATATGGCAATCACAATTACCACCAATTTAGAGGGATTGGCGGCGAATAAGAGACTACCACTCCATAACACTGACAGCGGGGCTATTGATAACGGCTTTGATGTCAGCCCAGCTACAACTAGGGGGAGCACCTGCTGGGATTCCCCCAACATTGTAGTCCCGGCGACTACTATACCACAGGAGAGCAAAACGCTGCCGTTACATTACAGACTGCCTCTGACACCGACAAATACCAGCCCATTAGGGGATGCACCTGGGCGAAGCATTGCTGGTCTTCCGCGAGCACAAGATTCAAGTTTATCCGTGCCAAACAGCCCAGCTTTCCATCCTTTGGATCTAGCATACCAACCGAGAACGCCAAACCTGGCACTTCCAGACTCAAGCAGCCGAAATTATTCACATAATTCTGCGGGCCGGTATACCTACCGGTCAAGGTCGGCTTCTCCAATGGTGCATGATCATGAACCTCGGCTACGTGCTATCAACCAAAGTACTGTATTGCAAAGATCAATAGATACAATATCTCCTTCCCATGGAGCAGATTCAGGGCATGACGCCACACGACATACCTCACTTGGAATAGGATATCCGGGGTGTATACCAGGCTCACAAAATACAGCTATGGCAGGTGATGATTCCCGGTCTCATGCAAGAAAGTCATCACAGGGTGGTAGAGTCGTTAAATTTCAGTGTGTTTTATGTGTGGACAAATACCGAGTGAACAAAATGATACAAGCACCCAATTGCATGCATTTTCTCTGCAGTACATGCGTAAAAGGTATTTGCCTTGAAGCTCCATCTCAAAGAACAATAACTAACGTTCTTGCCCGACAGGTTTATTTCGGCGAGCAATTCGCAACCCCGAAGATGCATTTCCAGTCCAATGCTGCAATGCGAATATTCCAGTTGAGACCGTATCTGGGTTACTATCAGGCGCCGAATGCGCCGAGTACAGCAGACTGGTTGAGGACTACGATATTCCTGTCGATAGCACATACTGTCATATCTCAACTTGTCGAGAAATCATTCCTCCATTTTCGATTAGCCGTGATTCAAGGGCTGAATGCCTAAAATGCCACATCTTAACGTGCGGGGTGTGCAAGAGAGGGTGGCACAAGGGGCCTTGTATCCACTGGTAAAGGGTTACGGGTGATCATAGAGCGATAATATGAGAGATTCCGGGTGAACAAGTTGATCATATTCCCCAATATCTGATTCATTCTCTTTAGCAATGCACCGTCACCTCACGACCCAATAAGAGGTGGATAGTTCTGACCCTATGATCGCATGAATGTTTTAATGCACGTCGTCATCAGTTGTTTCTTTTGTCCTATCAAAAGCGTCAAAGCACCAATTCTCCCACCATGGAGGTCTTCCCGATGACATAGAACATGTATGGGTTCCCATGGCAGAGACTTCAATATCACTCCCTCATTGTCATCCCAGTCGCACGGGACAAAGCTGGTTCTTGGTCAGCTACAGGGGCTGCGAAGGAGGAAATGAGTGGGCTTCAGAAGCACTTGATCTTTGTTTGGTGTTCTATTCCGAACTACAAAGGACACTCACCACTGCTACATCCCGCCCGGCTATCAGATTCTGGCAGCTCGCTCCGTCCTCGTTCACTCGTGACACCGAAAGATAAAACATGAAAGGATAACTGCCGCGCGATCTGTGCGGATTATATACCAGCTTAAATCGACAATGGTTTTTGTTTTTGTGATTTTATATATATCCTTGTTTCAATTCGTTTCGGCTTTTGCAGAAGGAGATTAAAAACATACCCAAACGATTGAATGGGCAACGCTGCACGCCTTAGTCTGGTTGGCACGCATGGCGAGGACCTTTTGCGCATTGCATAGACCAAAGAGATGCAGGGATTGACGGTGGGCAGCGGTACCGGTAGTTCAACGTCCTGCTACATCTCCGGCAAATTGCAGCCTAACGTAATGATATGTAAGTAAACACGCATGAGATGAGCAACCTATTATTACTAAAGTGGAATTATGTCGGGCAACCATCGTGCACTAAGTACGAGCCCAATCGGATTATAATTAATACTCGTTTCCCGTACTTGAAGAAAATAATACTTGTTTTGGTAAGAGTTTGAGCTTGAAGACTAGTCTCAATGTAGAGTCACGATGAAATTAAAGGATTGACGACCAGGACAATTGCACTTTTATAGCGTACCTAGTTCTACTCTCTATCTTTATTGAGCACTACATAGTAATATTGGTGAGTACGAGATCTGCACCGATGGACATTCACATGCTATAAATACCATTGATATCTTCCGCTTCCGCTTCATCTTCCTCCTCATTACCTATAACCGCAGATTCCTTGCCTTTCCCTTTCGTAACTTCCATAATCTGCTCCACTCCATCCATCTCTACATCAAGTCTAGCTCCATCTCCTCATTTCCAAGAGCCATATTCTCCTCCTCACTCTTTCCCTTCCTACCCTCCCTCTCCACGAGTAACATATACGCCATTTCCGCAGCTCTGATCTGAACCTCCTGTTTACTAACCCCTCCTGCCACCCTCACAATGACTTCCTCATTTATCATCACTTCACACACGTACTGTCCCCCATCCACATTTTGAACGTACTTTGTTGTAGCCTGGTTCATGTTCTGGGCAGCATAAATCCCTAGCTTCTGAATAGGCTGCAGAGGATTGACACCATCCTGTAGCAATCTATCTAATATAGTGTAAATTCCGAATTTTTCGATGATGGCATTCACAACGTCAAAAGAGCCATGAGAATCAATGAATATTGCCCCGAGCAGACTCTCAATCATATCCGAGAAGAACTTCTCTGCGTTAACTCCTGCCAGAAGAGTCCATGGAAAGTCTTTTCCTCTCTGTAAGGCCGCGAGAATATCTTCTCGGAGACGGAGATAGTGCCGATACGCAGCCTCTTGCATTTTTGCAACTTCGACATTGCTGTGTCTTAAAAACCGGAACAAGTGGTGGTGTTTGTCTTTAGAGATGAGGGTGATCGCTCCAGTCCTCCGATCCACGTGAGTCTCTTTCTCCTCATCTTCGACGGTAATGAATTGATTGAGACAAAGGAATCCAAGGAAATATTCATTGACACTGGCGGATTTATAGAGATGCATATCAGCATGACTGAATCTCTTCTCATGGAGGAAGAGTCTATCCACGATTGCCATATCGAGGACCGAGTCACCCAGGAACTCCATGCGTTGGTAAGAGACGAAAGAAATATCGGTGTTAAGGCTGGGGTGGGTGATAGCCTCAAGCAGCAGGGATTTTTGGTTGAACTTGTACCCAAGGAGCTTCTCGAGATTGTGTAAATGCGGGGGGAAGTGCATTCCTTCGAGCGGGGTGGCACGTTCGTACAACGTGTCGACACGATTTTCCAGTGTATCCCATTTCATGCCTAGACCAAAAATCTGAGCAACTTTGAGTGCTTTATCAAACGAGCCTTCCAGATAAGCAGCACCGATAAGAGATTCTACAATGTCAGCAAGAACCTTACTCGAGAGATCTCGACCCTCTCTCTCTCCTTCTGGTTTTGAGCCTGTCGGACTTTCCGTAGGAAGGTATTTCGCCTTCCACTTAAGCGGACTGAAATGATTCGTGATGATGAACCTCGACATCTTCAACCGCATCGACTCTTGCGTCAGCTTCGAATTAGCCACACTTCGGTCTTTCTTTCCCGATAGATAGCCTTCATGCCATAACGGATAGTCCGTCAACAGTTGTATCCCCACAAGGAACTTGAGAACAGAGTCGCCCAGGAGCTCATATCGCTGGTAATCTGTCTCCTCTCCCGCCGAGGATGCGGTTATAGCTGTGACGATATGTGGCAGATATTTGAACCCAACAGGAGCCATGACCGTATCCTGCAGCTCCTTCGCAATAGCATAGATCTCGAGCCGTCGTAGAATGCATGGAATCAAGAGGGTAGAACGCTCAACCCTCCACGGTAGCCGATCAAACGTAGTAGCTTGTGGGAGGAGAAATGTGGATTTGGATTCTCGTATACGGGCTCGCTCCTCCTCTTCATCGGCTTCGGACCTGTTCATGCACCTTTGCGAGAAGTTTCTTCGTTTCGTAACTGGGGTGACTTCGAGGAGAGGGGTATTCGGGAGACGCTCGCGGGTGGGATACCGCTTCTCCATCTCCTCCTGAGGAATAGTAGCTCCGTAGTTCCATGCTTTGAAAAGATATAGTTTCCCGACTTGAGTTATATCCCGCACAATCCCTACTTCCGACTTCGTACTTTCACCATCCCAAGCTTGCCAAATATCCATACCCGAAATCCTTTCTGATGACACTCCATCATCCAAAGTGAACAGATATGAGAAATCCAAGCGGTTTTTCTCTATTCTCCCTAGTAAAACAGTAGAGAAGAGAGTATATGTGTCTTCTTGTGCCTTCTTAAATTGCGTGGGAGTGAGATAGGTTGGTGTGTTCCTATCGCTCACCGTCACTCGCACTGGCTCAGACCTCGTCCACCACAAGTCGAAATTCCCCATTCTAGGACAAGCAAAGGGAAGAATCATATTCATCCGTACTCGCTCTCCACTCCCCCAGCGAATATATATCTCACTAATATATGTTTTTACCTCCCCGCTTTCATTTCGCTCCCAGTTCTTCTCAAAGGGATCCATTTGCAAAGGCACCGCCTCCGTCGAGGTCTTCTTGGCGATATCATCCATCTCCACATCCTGGTCCTTGGTGGGAAGTGGCATCAAGTGGTTATCGACAAGGCCATTTTTATGCAGTGTGGTATATGCTTGGAAGGCCACATCACGCTCTGCCATCTTCTCATTCTTCCAGACATACTTTGCTTTGAATTTTCTCAATTCTGGAGGAATACATGCCGGGAGAGTTAGCTCAGCAGTCCATACTTTCACCGGTGCCCACTCCTGGTATGGATAGAACTCAGGCCGGAAGTCCATGTGCTGACTGTGTGGGATAACTGCACAGAAGTGGTGAAGGTGAGAGATGGAGGAATCATAAGTAAGGAGCGCTCTGTTGAAGTAATCTTAGGTTAGCAGTTGTACAATGTTTGGTGCTAGTATGAGAGAAATTAGCTTACTTCGTCTCTGCAATATAATACTTTTCTACTACCACCACCTCATCCTCCAACTCAGTCTCCTCCCTTTCTCTCAACATCCTTCTTTCATCCTGATACGCCTCCAACATCTCCATTTCCCATTTCTCTAGCTCCTGCAGCCTCATCCTCCCTAAATCTTCGTCTGGAAACATCAAAACGTAGGTACTATTCTTTCTTCTAGCTCTGCCCCTCATCTGGACATAGCTCTTCTTGGTCTGCTGCATATAGCAACACACAACCAGATGGCATGCCTGAACATCTAAACCCTCCTCAGCGACACTCGTAGCAACAATCAAATTCTTTTTCCCCGCCCTGAAATCTGCAAGTGTCGGATCCATCCTCTTGGGATCCACAAGCTCAGTGAGATTTTTCGTCGCGCGTGCAGGGTTTTGTGAACTGCCAACCAATGTTCCACACTTGAATATATTTTTCGTCTTAGGATGGCGAGAGAGGATCTCTGCAACGACCGAAACCCCAACACGTTGTTCGACAAAAATAATTCCTGAAAATGATTGCTCCCCGCGTGCCATATCTGCCTCATATTCTTCTACCAGCACTTCAATTAGTTTCTCCATTTTCGGGCTGAGGGAGCCTGGCTCCATCATCGAAGCATCTGAAAGCTCGTAAGTATCGACCTCTGAAAGAATATCCATAAGATAGAGCTTCTCCTCATCCAGCCAGTCAACATACTCATCACCTCTCTCCCTCACTAACTCCATGTACCTATTTATGACTGTATTGATAAAAAAATCCACTGGCCAGCTCCCATATTCTGCGCACACATGTGTGCA
Organism: Terfezia claveryi; assembly: GCA_015179025.1. NCBI lineage: Eukaryota > Fungi > Ascomycota > Pezizomycetes > Pezizales > Pezizaceae > Terfezia > Terfezia claveryi. The sequence goes on along the minus strand of WHUX01000133.1, from coordinate 102,371 downwards.
TTTGTTTACAAGAGCCTTCAGCTGTTGCATGGGATATGAGCCAGAAGTGAGGACCTTTTGATACTGGCGCTCGTCTCTCTCCGTCTCTCGGGAGAGGGACTGAATATAAGGGTCATTTCCGATATCCATATTCCCGTATGCTTCTACTAAGGAGGCATAACTGAGGCTTGGTCTGGAGTTCAGAATTTCGATGGGAGAGTAGGCCTCAATACGGAGCTTAGGGAGTTTGGAGTGCTGGTTCAGTGCTGCGCGCTGGGTGGTTGGGGTACGGCAAATCGCATTAAGATTCGATTCGATGACACTAAGAACACGATTAGTTCATTCATGGTGGTAGGGAATGGGTACAATGAGGTATGGACGAACGGTAGTTGATCAACAGTGCCATTAAACAGCGGACTTGCCGTAAGCCCCAAAATTGCCGGTAGGTATTCATCATGCTCGACACGAGGATGATAGAAGTCCTTCATGATCCTGTTTGCCGGGTGATCATAGATACAGTGATGTGCTTTAATCCATCTATTAGTGCATCAATGTGACCACATAATCACACAGACCATAACTCACCTTCATCGAATACAATGAGGTTTAAGTCGTCCATCGACACAAAGCCATGAGTCAATGCATCAAGCAAAATCTGCCTCTCTCAATTGCTGTTACCCAACCTGCCTTGAGATATTTGATTTAAAGAAGGTCTACCTGATGCGTGCTCACAACCACCCTGACCCTCGTACTCTCATCCCCCGAAGCCAAAATCGCGTCCCAAATTCCCGAATTCCACTTCTCTACTCTATCATTTCCAGAGAGAAGTTTCATCGGTACTGGTGGTAGCTGTGCCTGTAATACTGAAAATTGCTGTTCCCCAAGATGTATATTTGGGACGAGGAGCCAGGACATCTGTCATAATGGATTAGGTAAGTCCTTGATTAATCTTTGCCTTTGACACCCTACCTGATGAGCAGGGCTATTCTCAATTTCATGACGTATGCGAAGGATAGCCCTATACCACAAGAGAACCTGGTAAGCATAACCTAACGCTATATATATCACTCCCCCAAAGTTGTAATAGACGCTTATTTATCCATACATACTAAGAATGCCGTTGCTTGATATATCACAACCTTCAGCCTGATTGGCAAGACATACACCTGCGCAACTAAGAAATTCTCGACGAGTAGGGAAGAAATACATGTCTTCAGAGAAATTTCCTAATGGTGTTAAAGTATGCCTTGCCAATATATGTATTTGTTGTAATATAACAAGCAACGGCAATTCAGGATTTATGTTGCGGCATCAATTGTAGGATATAAACCGACGGGGGGAAAGATGGTCTATACACATGTGTCTTCCCACTGCCGGTCCCTTGCTGTCACAGAGGAAAAATATTACTAAAACGCCTCCATAAAAGAGTAAGGGATGGTACTTACACAAACAATAATATTCCTCTTCAAGCTCTCCTCGAACATCTCTTGCTGGTATGCCCTCGTCTTGATCGTGGCTGGTGCTGTAGATAGGCTGCCAGAATCAACTCGCTGCTTCGCCGATGATGGCTTCTCGTCCAGGCCAGATTGCAAAATCAGCTCTTTGACATTCTTTGCAATCTCAACTACTTCAGCCTCAACAACCCCGGCTTCTAAAAATCTGCCCATAGGTTCTTCATCCTCCTGTTCTGCGTTGCTTGTATTTACCTCACTAGAGGTCGAGGTAATAGACTTGCACATAGCCGCGAGAGGCTGCTCTTCAAAAGGAGCAACCTCACCAAGCAATACCGGCAGAGCTTTCATAGCCGTCTCTTCAATAGCGGCCCTCCACGCCATAATAGTCTTCTTGGAGGTTTTCTGAGTCTCAGAGCTCCGCTTCTCCGCAATTACTACTTCGTCAACCAGCGCCGCTACAAGCTTTCTTGGTGGAATGCTTGAGGGTTGAATCGCTATAATTGGGGGGAAGTTTACCTTCCCCACCACCTCGCTCAATTCTCTAGAAGGCCGTATGCTCGTGCTAGCACTCCCCCCAATACCCCACCCCATCCCCGCCTCCGTCTCCAGGCCCGCATCACCAGGCGTAAAAGTCTCTCGACTCACCGTAGTTAGAGCTTTTACTCTCTTCTTCGCCCTACCGGTTCTAATATCTCCCGAAATTCCCGATCTCACCCCACCACCCTCATCTTCTCCAAATTTCCTTCGGCTGCTTGAGCTGACGCCGGAAGTTAACCTGATATCTGCAAGACCGAAAGACTCGGTCTTGACTTTGCCCCTGCTGTGTTCCATACTCATTCCTAAGAAAAGTAGTACAAGTAGTTGTCTTCAATACCTTCCCGGTATGATCGTACTTTGCTTGACTTCTTGAAGACGCAAGATAAATAGCCGGTGTTGATTGTAAGAATGAATATAAAGTTCGCAGTTGGTATGTGGTTCACGATAGAAGAAAGTATGTGAAGCTTATATACCACCAATCTGCAGATGTCGATCAGAAGTAAGGTTCGATTTCACCCTATCAGCTTCTGGAGGCGAAGCTTTGGTACGTGGTATACAACAATATTTGATGGTGACATGCACATGGACGGCCTTCCCTGCATCTGACAGAACACTGTCTGGTTGCACATCCAAAAGCAAAGTTGTTAACAGCATTACATTCGTGGTGACTCAATATAGTAAGGCCTATAGGACATGGGTGGCCTTAATTCTTAGACTCATGCTTCATTTATAAATGCAGTTAGAAGATTTCCGCCGCCAAGCCAAATACTGCTACATAATACTTGGGTGGCTCACGATGCGGCTTCCACCGTAGCCTGTTATATTAGCCGCGTTCTCAGTCACTCTGGCTTCTATTTTGCCATCTGACTTTATGAATTATATTGAGAGGCCCGCAATCTGAGAATCAGGGTGATATACTCAACGAGGAGTGATCATTCGTAAGCTATCATAAAGAGGCTCAAAAACATGCAAGCACAACAGGACTGGAGACCGGTTACTCAGCCTGACATTATGACATTATTACATATAGGGTATGTTTCTTATAATATATATTGAGTACGTACTCCATATATCTGCTGTCAAAGATCTCCATAACTCTCCCGATAAGCAAAAAATTTCCCAAGGCCCAATCCCCTCGCTCATCCAACTTCACTTCTACACTATATCAACACCAGGGCATTGAACACGGTATAGCACTAGAGGAGCAAGAAGTAAGACTCACGCCTGGGCTCCGTTCCTACCCGCCTCTCACAATTCCTCATACAGCATTAGAGAAGCAAAACGCCCCTTTATACTTAGGAAGGAGAGAGAACGGGATGCCAGCCCCAAATGGGAGGCGGCGGCGGAAGCGGGATTGAATATGTGCGACACGACTAATTGACATTCCATTTGGAAGCTCCCACATGGGGGGATGGCAACTTAAGAGTGCGCAGGGAACTTGAATGGGCAACCAATGGAACATAACGGGTATAATGGTGGGCAGAAGACATTGAAATTGAGACACAAAGATCGAGGGAATTGCGTTTGTATTGCATAGGTACTACTAGTTTGAAATGAGATCTCCAGAAGGTGAGAAGGCGAGAACAAAGAGAGAGAAGATAGTCTGGTTGGCGCAGAAGATGTGGGTGGCGGGGTCGAACGTCTTCTCGAATTTGCGGTCGGTTAAGGTATCTTCGCCGGAGAGAAAGTCGTTGAAACCAAGCGCAATAGAATCTCCGCCAAGCCCTCGGGAGTACACGGGATCGTCACAAGCTCTGATCCCCTTCCCACAATTATTTTGTTTTGATTTTTGCCGCGAAAAATTACACACAAATCCCTCGCATCCTATTGGCTAGTCTGGTTCCCAGCCGCCGCCACACTTCCGCTTGCGCCACATTCCATAACCCTGAAATTCCCGCTCACTCTAGAGGAAAAGGTCAGGCTTAGAAAAAAATTCTTGCTCATAAAAATCTCATCTGACTCACTATCGCATCCAGTTTTTCTTCCCCCTTACCATCATCAGATTACTTGGTACGAAGCTCACGCTCTCTACTACACCTATCTTCTTTATTCACTACCAGACACAATGCCTTTCGCTGAGGGTACGTTTGCTCGCCCCTTGTCATCGCGGAGAGAGCTTATTCCGTGCGCTCAATTGAAGAGAATACTAACATAATTACACTTTTATAGGAGACGACGCCAAGGGTGCGAACCTTTTCAAGACCCGTTGCGCATCTTGCCACACCCTCGAGGAAGGTGGAGACAACAAAGTCGGACCCAACTTGCACGGTCTTTTCGGCCGTCAATCTGGACAAGTCGCTGGCTACCAGTACACCGATGCCAATAAGAAGAAGGGTGTCATCTGGAGCGAGAATACCCTCTTTGATTACCTCGAGAACCCAAAGAAATACATACCAGGTACCAAAATGGCTTTCGGTGGTTTGAAGAAGGACAAGGACCGAAATGACTTGGTCACGTATGATAACCCCGTAATAAGCTGCATAAGCTGTATGTTTCAGTTAACTAACTTGCAAACAGCTTCTTGAGGAACCACACCAAGTAAACACCTTATCCATCCAGCCTCCATAGCTATGCTCTCGAATTTCTAGCTATGATCAACAGCATCTCTACTTCATCAACACCATCATCATATTCGCAAATTGGAATAAACGGGCTGGGCTGTATTCAACGGGTTCTTCGGCGTAGTGTTTTTGTCAATTATAATTCCTTTAATTTTCTTGGTTCTCGACTTTCTCGGAGTTTCTGGCTCCAATCATCTCATCTCATATTTCTGCTCTGTGTGATAGATCCTCTTAGACGGTTCTTTTAAGTTCTTGGTGCTACCCGATGTTAGCGGAAGTGGGAATTTGCTAGACTGTTCGGTCAGGATGGCTATGTATATATCTTTGTATAGTACAGATACTTGTTAAAAAGGGAGTAATTTTTTCGAATGACCGATTTGTCTCAAAACTGATGGATGAGGCAGCGAATGCAAGATGTAAAAATGACATCCCATACATAATTGGCCTAGACACCGAATGATGTAATGCTAAAATGTGAGATTACATGATCATAGTCTATCTAATGAATCCCTGCCATATGGGACTGGTATTATTCGTAATCTATCAAAATGTGAACTCCAACCACTCATCCTTAAGCCCTTCCTTTGCATACCCCTAGTCTCCATATACAAGTATACCCACCCCACAATGCCCAGTCCCGCCCCCCCACCTCCCCGCCTAACCCATTTCCTCGCCCTCACGTCTTCCTCCCTCCAAGACCCCACCACTACCAATTTTCCCCTCACCCTTCAGCGCTTCCGGGACCTTGCCACCTCCCCCACCTACAACATCCCCCCCGCCGCAATCCGTCCCTTAGGAACTATGCATCTCACCCTCGGCGTCATGGCTCTGAAGAACGCAGAGGAGCTTGCAAGAGCTACAGCTGCGTTGGGAGGGGCGGTGGAGGCTAGTGGGGGGAGAAAGGGGGGTGTGAGGGTGAAATTGTTTGGGTTGAAGACATTCGGGGGGAGGGGGGGCAGGAGAGGGGGGGGAGGCGGGAGAGGTAAGAGAGGAGGACACAGAGGAGCTGGTACCGCGGCTGATGATTTTGATGGAGAAGGGGAGGAAAATACAGAGGATCGGGAAACAGGCTCAAAGCAGCAGCAGGAAGAGATTAGCATTTCCGACTACAGGAACTGTCGAGTCCTTTGGGTCGAGCCCCGTGATGCATCTACATCTCCCATAACCTCCTCGACAACCACCACTACCACCACTATTGGTCCCACCCCCGAACACGGCCTAGGCATGGTTCTCTCACGCGAAGAAAACACCTCTAATCTACTTACCCTAGCAAATTCTCTCCGGGACCACTATACTTCACTGGGCCTACTACATTTTTCCCCCAAAGACAAGAACCAGCCGTTGACACTGCATATGACTGTGCTTAGGGCTGTATATGGACAACAGCGGAAGCGGGGTGTTGGTGGTAGAGGGAGAGGTGGACGAGGAGGGAAGGGGAATTGGGATGGCTATGATGTGAGAGGATTGGTGGAGGAATTTAAGGATGTTGCTTGGGCGGAGAATGTATTGTTTGATAGGTTAGAAGTGATGCGGATGGGCGAAGTACAGGGGGAGGAGGGTAGTGCGAGTGCGGGGGAGAGTTGGTATGAGAGTGTGGAGTCTGTACTGCTCTAAGGATAGGTAAGGAAGAAAGTGAGATTATAAAATATACGTTTGAATATATATGTGACCATATAGGTGATTAGTATATATATATATCACGAGGAAAGAGGATTTCCATGCAATTGGCAGTTTAGCTCCTGATTATAATCAATCCCAAGAGATACTTACGTAGTGCTATCCATGATATTTCATTCCGCATAATTCTCTATGCACTTATGCTTCACCCCAATCCGTCAGTAATTCCCTACAAATTCGTCAAATAATCCTCAATCTCCTGTGGGCTCAACTTCCTGAACCTTGGACCCTTCTTTCCCTCCACGCCCTCATACCCTAGTAAATGATCTGCTGGTGTTCCCACTATCCCAATCTCCACCGTATCCCCATTCAACTCCCCACCCTCCAAGGTCTCCTTCAGCGTCAATAACGCAATATGAATCGCATCCTCCAATTCCAATCCCTCCGCATACCTCTTCTCCAAGAAAGTTTTTGCACTAGTCGCTGACTTTCCAATCGCCGTGGCCTTCCAAGGGAAGTAACTCCCCGACGGATCGACCTGGTATAGAGCGGGGGTGTCTGTATGCTCATCCCAACCGGCAACAAGGAGCGAGACACCATATGGCCGTACACCCCCGGACTGGGTGGCTTCTTGCATTACACGGGCGACGTCCTGCACGAGGATTCGGGTGGGTGGGTACTCGTTGTAGATGCGTTTGTAGTTTGTGTGGGAGACTTTACGGGCACGATCGACGAGGACACGGAAGTCGGGACCCATGCCGGAGTAGACCATCCCGATATTGGGGGTGATGAGGGAAATTTTTTCGAGGGAGGAGGGGTTGATGAGGGAAGATGTGGACTTCTTTTCAGTGGCGAGGACGATACCGTTTGTTGCTAGGGGAGTAATGGAATTAGGAAGATAAGTGTCTATTGGGGGGGTGGAGGTACCTTTGATACCTAGGGAAGTGACTCCCTGGTTTACGGCTGCTAAGGCGTATTCTGTACACCCCCACCATCAGCCAAAGCCCTCCATGATATCCATCCCCGCGAACATAGCAACATTCCACTCCACCACAGAAGATCTATATAGACAAAGAGAGTGACGAACCAATTTGCACAAGCTTTCCACTATATATCTCACAAGTTAGCACTTGCCCCGAGACACAAGGTATATAGTGGGGTATCATTGGACCCTGGCAAGACGTACCTTGGAGAGAATGTCGTTAACGAGAAGGAGTATCTATCAGCCATGGTATCGTGCTTCGCTCAAAGTCCGACCAGAGAGTAGAGAGCTTGCGTGGTTGGCTTTCGAAGGGAGTTGGTTTCTTGTATCGTGGGGGGATCTGCTAAGGGCAGATGTGGACTAGCGCCAGATCACCATCTTGGCAACTTCCGACAGGAGCTCTGCTGCTTCCTCAGTGACTGATACCCCTTATACCCACTGTGACATGAGGTGGCCTTCCCATCTTTCATCGGCCCTTTGCTGACAAAAGAAAGCTCTAAGTAAGTCGACACTCCCAGCTTCAGCAGTCCTTGGAGATCTTCCAATTTGTTTTGAGAGAAGGTCTCCACTGAGAGCGACAGCAGGGCTGCAAATTGAATGAACCCATATGGTTTCACAATTATCCAAAAAGACCACACAACTGTTTATATAGGTAGGTGAGTATTATCTGGGCACACTTGCGGCAATCTGGTTCAATGATCAACATTATTAGGCGCGCTACCAACTTTACATAATGGCTAGCACAACCTCCTTCAACGTTCCCGGCGACTTTGGCGCCGATGCCGGCCCCCACTTTCGCTCCCCCTTCTCGGACACCTCCCAAGGTTCATCTAGGCATACTCAAGAACCCAGAGCTCCCATACCAACAGCTCCGGAGCCTCAGGCAGATCAGGGCGAGCCCAAAACTTGCCGTATATGTTTTGATACCAGCACCTCTGGATGTGACCCAGAAGTGGGACGGCTACTCTCACCATGTCGGTGCCGAGGATCTTCGAAATACGTTCACGAGGGATGCTTGAACCAGTGGCGTATAATAAGCGCTAATTCTAAGAGTTATTACGAATGTAATACATGCCGATACAAGTATAAGTTTAGGCGGTTAGCAATTTCGAGATGGGTTGACAGTCGAGGTGAATGACTCCCACTTCCGAGAGATTATGGACTATCTAATTAGCTTAATGAATAGGCCTGCAACTAAGCATTACCTCCGGTATCTTCCTCCTCACAATTTATATCCTCGGTTTCGTCGCAGACCCAATCATCAACGCCTACCTTTCATCCCCTTCTCTTCCGTCACCGCCACCCCAATTTCGACCACGTACTGCACCAACCACTGAAGAGTCAGTTCCAGGCGTCATCCCTGCTAAACCTGGCAGCTTCGTGGAGCATATGCTCAAAGGTATCACATCTCTAGGTCTCCTCGGCTTCGTCAAAGTTTTATTTTTTCTTGGTCCCAATTCCTGGTGGAATCTCCGGCAGAGCGGGATTCTTGGGAATAGTGGAGGAAGAACGCCTTCGGGAAGGGATAGGTTGGGGCAGTTGGGTTGGATTGTGGTTGTAGTGGGTGTGTTTAATTTTTTTGTATGGGTATGGAAGAAGGTCAGTGTGTGGACGAGGGGGTGGTTGGATAAAGCAGTAGAAGAAATTTTGGATGTGGATGAGGATCCGGTGGGAGGAGGGGGGAACTGAGTGGCGCGGGCGTCTATCATGTCGAATTCATTATAAGCACTATCGACCAACTTTCTGGGACCTAACTACTTTGGGCAAGGGCAAAATTATTGTTCCCCTCCACTTTCCCCATCTTTTTGTATTCCCCTCTAGTTGGAGGTCGGTGTAGGGAAATGAGGTTAAGAGTTTAGAGTCTTTGGGTATTCGTAAAGATGGAACTTGCCTATTCTGATAGCTATAATCTGAATGCTATGGCAAAATACACCTCTTCCTATCCGTAATGCCTCCGAATCTCTGACTCCTCACATGTCGGGTTGCGCTGTTTTGAGGGTTTGCTAGGCTTCTTCACTGCTTATCCACATGTGTCATGATTGCGAGGGTACAGAAGCCGCAGTAGTCGTCATATATATGTTGCGGATCCGGAATTGAAACTTTGTATAAATCAACTTCAATGCAACATACTCTTCAACGCAGCATACTTTGCACACCGGGACATCTCCAGCACACTACGATATTACCAGCATACCTCGACATTCCCGCTCTTACCATAATGTCAGTTACAGAAGAAAATGGCGGTATTGATTTGGATCAGTTTCAACCCCTAGATTTCTTTGTTAACTCCTCACTCAGTAGACGTACATACACCTAAAATGATAAGTACGATAATAAGAGGCATATGATCATTGTGGGTTTAAAGGTACAAGGAAAAGTACAGAACCACACAGAGCGAAGGAAATAAACCATACCGGTATGGTTCTGTGAAGAAACGAATTGAAATGCAACAACGATAAATAAATAACAAGCCTGCTTCACCGCCCATATGGTACTCCTCACAGTCCACGGGGACTCTGTATCGAAGTGGGTGTCTCCAGCTTAGAGAAAACATTCATCTTTAGATGGGCAGTATGTAATCCCCAAAGGATCCTGCTTGAACGCGCAAAGGCATGGGCCAAAGCCCTCACAATCACCCTTCCTGTTATCACAGCTGTATGAAACCTTGGTCAGAATCATAAGTCTTTGAATTTCAAGCAGTGGTTGTGTATCAGCATCAACATTCCTGAGTTGATGGTAGCTTCTCACCGGTACGCAGAGAGAAGTACCACCAATCCCCTGATGCTTATATTGCTGTTACATGATGTATGCCCTGGCCTTGGCCAGGGCTTTTATTGGGTATCCACCTGAGTCAAGTCGGAAATTACTCACACGCAGCGTTCAAATTTTGCACAGTGGATGTCATGGTAGCCCTTCGGACACCATATACCAAACTCACCGTCGCGTTCAGAGCTCCCGAATTTAATATCAACACCCGGGACGCCTATTTTCCAGCAAGCGGCACAATCGGAATCGCATTGTATGCCCTCAGCAACTTGGATGAAGCTAACGACAAAAGCCAATGCAAGACCTAGGAACGGTCTCATCGTACAGCTGCGTACACAAGCGGCAGTTAGCTCCATTGCATTGTACGTTCGGGAAGTTTTCATTTACGCTGGTTTCGTTTGTTGGGAGTGTTAGGGAGGACTAGATTATCGGGGAGGAAGCGGCTGCAGTGTTGCCGTTCTGTTGATAGTGGAAGAGAGTTCGAACAATTATGGGCTTTCCGAGGGGAGGGGACTGACATATGGTATTTATAGTGTTATCAAACTACTCCAACTTGTATTGGAATCGTTTATGAACAATATGCGAAGTGGAAATGTTCGCCTGGGATCGAGTGACTCTCATAAACATGGGTTATCCAATACTTTGTCATGGGTACAATATCTTCCCAAGGCATTCTTCCGAGGTATAGAAATACTATATCTTATGACTTAGTGTGGATAGCGTAGAACCATATCAAATACGAATACAGAAAACGGTGTTGCTGAGCGCTACGCAGACGTCGCAGAGTGATGCTACGAGCTAGTAGTGTTGTGTAACTAGGTTTGTCAGGGGCAGTCAATACAGACCACACGAAGCCATGCGCCGATCTACCGTACCGTAGTCTGGCTTGAGCGCCGAATCCGCCTGGAATAATCCACTGCGGTCCGTGCCAACCAGACTAATAATGCAGCCGCTTGGTGTTTTACCTTCCGCCCGCATTGTACCGTAGCGTGATTTCAATATGCGGGCTTACGGATATCATCAGACCGTGCTTATTGTTATATGAACGTCGGAGATTGAAATGTACTGTACTGAAATTATCCATAATGCCATCAAGGAAGCCTCTACAAGTGCTGTCCCTGAATATAGCTGCATATGGACTCCAGGCGGTTTCCGTATCTTACATGACTTCTGCGATAGATTCAATAGATTTTACTGTACACATTGAATAGAACTTAGCGCTCAAATTGATATGTTTCACATAAAGCCCGTGGCTCTGTCCCAACATATGTATCTATAGTGAATATGCAGCTCACATTGAGCCAATAACCTGAGTCCCTATGGTATTATTAGTCTAGTTAGGATTTTGTGCACTCTGGTCAGTCCTTATGTATGTTTGGGAAGGGTCTCAAGCAGAACACACTAATAATTTTACTATCTTATTAAGGAAAAGTAGCAGCATAGATATCTAGCTGTTTTAGAATGCAGAAAAGAGGCTCGTCATGATGAGGTATCACCACATCTATTCTCGTCTATTCCTATTTACAATTCCTATAGCCTATGTCTATTTATAATATCTTCAGCATAAACACTTGTCAGACTACCCAACATGACCTGTACATAATTAGCCCATTCATATAAGAGATTACATATTATGGGTTATGGTGTAGTGGTTTAGGTTTCAATTTGTATTTTATTTTTTCGGGTGGTAATTTCTAATGTACAGGTTCAATCCTTACTCTATTTTTTACTTTTTATTTTATATTTGCCAAGGAACCATAACTTAGTTATTCTTAGTTAGTGTCCAAACCCGACGGCACAAGGCGAATCCCTGACGAGCTTAATATCAAATGCACTGTCTCACACAACTTCGAAACTCACTTCGACACTACTCACCACTGATCAAAAACAACGTGAAACTATACAACCTCAAAAATGAACCCCCCCAAAATACATTGTCCCTAGTGCAAGCATATGTATGCCAGTTGGGGAGCATATGCTAACCACATAGAGAACAAATATCTGGACAAACACCAGACATTCACTCCTGTTACGTGTCGGGAAACTGACATTCCCCAGAATACCGAAACCTACCTCGAACAATCAGGTGAACAATCAGGTGGAGGATTGACCTACAAAGGTGAGGCTTCTTGCCGAGGTATTGTAGATATTGATCAGACTAACTCTTGAAGGTGAAGGGTCTTATGGAGGCATTCCTGAATATGATCAGGACCTTGATGAAGATTTCCAGCCAGTGGAGCAAGATGACATCCAAGAACCCGAGCTTGAGGTGGAGCAGGATGAGGTCGAAGAACTCGGGAATGACTCCGACGTAGAACCTATTCCCGAAACCACTGCTACCCCCCCACCAATGGATATCCATATACCACTGACGTCACTAGGTGACTTCCCGACAGATATCAGGCTGGACAGCCTGTACATGACTATCCATTTGTCAATCAGCGCTCGGCCCAATTCAATCACCTCCATCTATTTTTAAATGCGCGGGATTATATACTTGCCCAGTTTTTCACCTTCAGCAAGGTCCCAAAAATAAGGATTAACGATTTCTTCCAGGACAATATTTTGATGAGCTCACCCGCCGACAGTCTGACGTCAAGTGTCTCATTCAAATCAGGGTACACATTGTAGAAGCAAATGGACAAAATGATTGTGGATCCTGAGTGGAGCATATGATCCATTCAATATGTACTGAGACCCAAGTCAGATTTCTACTACCATAATATAGTAGATTGTATCAAATACCTATTGCGGCAGAGAACATTTGTAACCCATATAGTCTGGGAACCAGTCAAGTTATTCAATGTGAATAACGAGCGAATATATTCAGAGATGAATACCGCATCCTGATGGTGAGATCAACAGGTATGTACCCTAATTATCCTACTATGCCTCCTTGCTTACATGTAAGTCTTACAGCGGCTTATTCCCGTCGGCACTATACTGGTCCCTGTCCTTTTGGCGTCGGACCAGACACATCTGACCAACTTCTCTGGGGACAAGAAATTATGGTCCCTATACATGAGTATAGGGAATATAAAGTCCAGCATACGAAACAAACCAATGATGAATGCTTGGATCCCGATTGCGTTATTACCCACTCCCCCTAAACACCTTGCTAAAGTTCCAGGAAACCCTATAGAGGCTCAGGAATTGGATACTCTCCAGGTTACATATGAGATACTGAGCTCCATACTCAGTCCCTTAGCCGACGCCCAAAGTTAGCAAGAGATTGACATAGTATGTTATGATGAGAAGGTATGCAAATGCGTACCTAGGCTCTCTGCCTGGTTGGCAGACCATATGGAGAATGTCATGATTTATGGCATTCTCACCAATTGATGCCCAGTCTGCATTGCCCCCCCAAACGAATTTGGAGACCTCCCAGACATACCTTATAATACTTGGCAATACTTGCGGTATGCTACTGCATACCACAAGTCCAACCTGAAAGTGCTCAAAATTGACGGAGTTAAGGAAATCAACAATACTCTTTGGCATATCCCCGACTGTGAACCTCATACTCTGGTTCGGGGAGATACTTTACATACACTACATCTTGGGATGCTGTCCTACATAATGAAATGGGTCCAGGACTTCCTGGGGCACGTCGGACACCTGACTATATTCGATCATATATAGTCGCGATTGCCCCCTTTCCCAGGGTTTACCAGGCTAAACAAGGCATACCGTGCGGTCACACAATAGCAAGGGAAAGAGATGAGGAATTTGCTACAGGTACTGCTGGCCGTCTTCATGGCTGTACTAAGTTAGAGAACTGATGCCCCTGCAATTGCCACTCAACACAAGGTATCTTGCCACAAGGCAATCCTGTATGTTAGATATTTAACAGACTTCATCCTTATTGCACAATATATAGTACATACCTCCGGAACAATACAATCTATGAGGAACTATCTCCAGGACTTTTATAAACACAAAGAGGTGTTCCTCCGATTTTGACCATCAAAGTTTATGAAGGCCTCAGCCAAGATAGCATCTAAAGACCTCTATGCAGAATATTACTGACAACTGGCATTGGATGAATTCTAACTAGCAACCCCCTCCAAACGATGTAAACTCCAAGACAATCAGGTACAAGAAAATGAAGATTTGGTGAATGACATGCTGACCAGTGGGACACACTACAATTTTCCGAAAATGCATTTGATTTTGTATTTTGCAAATCAAATAGCCAAATATGGATCACTTCTGTAATATTCAACTGAGATCTGTGAGGTCTCCTATAAGCTCCTGAAAGACGCATACTGGTAGACCAATCATATCAATGTTGTGCCCCAAATCATTCATGCTTACACATGGGCATACAGTTTCACTATGCGCGAAAAGAATATTGAGCAATGGATTTGTGATAACCCAAACATGCTCAATGAAATACGTACCATTGTTACTCCCCCCCGTCTGAGTTTATATCTGCCTGACGATGCTAACCTAGAGCTCATGAGAACTAAGTTGCAAGGACAGCTACCTGTAAAAGTTATATATGATCTTAAGACTTTGCAGATACACTACAATCTACCTAACCTATTAACACTTACAGCTAGGTATCTTGCCCGGTACCCGTACTGGCAATCATCTGACACTGAAACAGACGTAGCCTGTCTCATGGATGCACCCCTCGAAGCATTTATCATACTTTAAGTTGCTGTTCCGACCTTTAACGACGATGAACATATGATACACTATCTCATCTATGCTACATGGGGGGTAAGTTATTCTGCAAGCAAGAGGAAAGGCATGACTTGGTGTTTGTCTGACATCACAAGTCTACATAGAGGAAAGTTTGCGGTAGTCTTGATGGCAGGGTTCCTGGCAGACTAAATGCTTTGTTCAAACTGTGAGACATAGCAGCCAAAGATATATACCATCTTGCATATGTTTTACTAATGACAATAGTCGGATCATCAACGCCAGATAGCCCAGAGGGCATGGTGTGTGTCAGATTGCTATCAACCGATTATGTGATAAGAATTACAGACATAGAGAGTATGGCATATCTAATCCTGATCCATGATGAAGAGCTATATATTGTAAATAACCATATTGATCTACATACATGCAATGATATACATGATGGAAACTAGAATACATATAGCTAGCAGAACAATAAATAAAGATATGGCTAGCAGAATGATCAAGAAGTTGATTAGGAACATATGTATTATAAATCACATACTACATGACGTTAAGGAAGTAATATAGACAGAGTTGGATCATCTGGCGGTATGCACCTAATATACGTCCAATAGCACAGCAGTCACCAATAGTGTCAGAAGGGTATTGCGACGCAGCGCAGGGCCCTAGTTGCGTCCAGATTATAATGCAGTACCCTGGGGCGTCCAGATGCACAGGACGCATAGAATACAAAATCGCGTCCGGACGCTTGGTGGTGTGTCCTGATGCCAATTTCTTTTTGCTGATGTTCTCTCACTCAACAACCAAGTGCATGGTCGGAATCTATATATTATGCTCATTACGAATAAGAAATGAGAACATGTTGTGACCCCATCGATTAAGTTTATGTGTAGCATTAAATTGCATAAACTAGCCTTGCTTTTGTAGTATTGAAAGTCTTGTAGGATGAGCAAAAACTAATCCTTATCTTTGCTCCTTCTTACTATCGACTACATGCAGCTGTTCAAATAACCATCCGCGTTCCTTTAATAATGTAACGACGGCTTTAGGGACAGGGCGACCAAGGGGTACGCCGGGGCGAGGACAGGGACGAGGTGAGACACACGTAGGAGCGCTACGTGTGTGACTAGGAAAACTAGACTTGTCACGGACACCTGTCACGGATGTCACGGATGATATCACAGGGGGCAGGATGTTCAGAAGGCAGGAGCTAGGGCAAGACACACATAGGAATGCTACGTGTGTGATCAGGGGAAGGCAGGGACAAGGCAAGGGCAAGGGGCAAGAGAGGCCGAGGGCAAGGGGCACGAGACACGCGGAGGTAGTTGCCGCGTGTGTCGGAGGGAGGCAGCTGTGCTGCAGAGCTGTTCACGAGACAAGGGGGTGCACAAGGGAGGTGTACAAGCGTTGGGAGAGGCAAGGTCCTGTATTGGATATACAAGACGTTGGATGGGGATCCAACGAGAGGGCGGAGAGAGCAAGCTATATATACAGGATTCCTTCCTGGCTGGCCAAGGCCACCGGAAGGAATAAGGTTCCCGAGACCCCTTATCTCGGGAATAGAGATAACAACGATATCAATCAACAATAACGAGAGTCGGACGGAATCCCGTCTGACTCTCAAACCCAGCTAGGAAAGGACGGTTGTGACACTATCCCCTCTTTAGGCTCGGAGCCCCAGCGACGAAAGACAAGGCGAAAGGCAAGACAAAAACAAACAAACAAAACAGGTGACTAAAACCAATAACCCATAACACAACCCCAATGCCGGAAGTATGTACCAACAATAATCCCAACAATAACGACAATAACAACAGCGACAAAACAACCCTAATAACCAATTCCAGGACTACAAGAACATCATTGGGTGGGGCGAGGCTTCCGGAGGTAACGCTGGTGGAATAGGGTGACCAAGTCCTATGCGTTTTCCAGGTCCTCCGCTGGTTGCCAGGTTGTCTCCTCATCTCCCAGCCATTTGACCTTATATTGCAGGTGCCCATACCTTTTTCGGGAGTCCAGCATTTCCTCTACCTCCCATTCCTCCTCACCTTCGATAACCACGGGGGGAGGTGGAGGGTGTTTCTGGCCGGGGAGAGGGTTGCTAGCGGCAGGCTCGATCTCAGAGACATAGACGACTGGATGTCGTTTGATGTCTTTGGGGAACCTCAGGCAGTAGGCATGAGTGCCCACAGCGGCCAACACCTCAAATGGATCCAGGAACTTGTGGTCGAGCTTGCGGGACGGCCGTTCTGTTCAGAAGTGCCGGCTGGAGAGCTATACCTTGTCGCCTGGCTGATATCTGGGGGCTGGCAACCGTGAGCCATTGGCATATTCGGCTTGCCTGGCTTGCACATACCTCAGCTCTGCCTTCAGGGTCGAGTGGAGCTCAGCGATTCCGGCTGCGAATTCTTTGGCTGGGGGTTGGGCTTTCTGCAGGGGCACCAGGGCATCTACGAACCGGGGGTGCCAACCATAATTAGCCAGGAAAAGGGAGGTTTTGGAGGATTCCGAGAACTGGTTGTTCGAGGCGAATTCGCAGGTGGCCAGCAACGAAACCTAGTTATCCTGCTGGTAATTGATAAAGGCCCGCAGATATTGCTCCATAATGGCGTTCATCCTCTCCGATTGGCCATCCGTCTGGGGGTGATATGCCGTTGACAGGCGTACTTTGATCCCTAGAAGTTCGCAGAAGGCTTGCTAGAATTTTGAGGTAAACTGAGGGCCACGGTTGGATACGATCGACTCAGGAAGGCCATGGTATCGGAATACATTGTTGAGGTAGAGATTGGCTAACTCTGGGGCAGAGCAGGTGTCCCGGCAAGGTATAACATGCCTCATTTTCGTCAACCGATCTACCACCATCAAGATGGCATTGAACCCCGAATCTTCTGGCAACCCTGTCACAAAGTCCATAGTCAGGTGCAGCCACGGCCGATCAGGGATATCCAGAGGTTTCAGGGTCCCATACGGGGCGTGGCGAACAGGCTTAGCACGCTTGCAAACGTGGCAGTTCCATACGTACCGCCCCACGTCCTTCCGTTGGTCAATCCATGTGTATTCCCTGGCCAGAAGCTCTAACGTTTTGGCCACTCCAGGGTGACCTGCAACCAGGCTGTTATGGTGTTCCTTGATCAATCGAAGGCGCAGCTCTCCTTCCGGCACATACAGCCATTCGAGGTGGTAGAGGAGGCCTTCCTGGACGGTACACTCGGCTAGGGAGATCTTGGAGTGGCGGCGCTAGCCAGAATCCACTGTGGTGATAATTTCCTTGGCCAGGGGGTCGTCCTCATATACCTGTCTCACTAGTTGTCGGAGGTCAGCCTCAGCTTCCGCATCAGCCTCAGCCTCAGCTTCAGCTTCCGCATCAGCCTCAGCCTCAGCTTCCACAAGGGTATTGGCCGCCAGGTCGAGATTTTCAGGTTTCAGTACCACCTAATTCTGGTACTTCAGCCTTTTATCCCCCCCTTTAGAGAGATCTCCTGATCTCCTGGTCAGTGCATCTGGCTTACCCCCAGCCTTTCCCAGCCGATACCTTATCTTGAAGTTAAACCGAGAGAGGAATTCTGACCACCTAGCCTGTCGGCAATTTAGCAATTTGGTGGTTGTGAAGTACTCTAGGTTCTTATGGTCAGAGAGGACCTCGATAACCCCCTTTGCCGATTCCAGGTATGGTCTCCATTCCTCGAATGCTCGCACAATGGCCATTAACTCCTTATCATAGATTTCGTAATTACACTCCGCCGGGGAGTGTTTCTTTGAGAAATAGGCCACTGGGTGAAGGATCCTATTGTCATCATTCTGGGACAGAATTCCTGCGGAGACATAATCGGAAGCATCGGTTTCGACAACACACTCACGGTCAGGGTCGAAATGGGCCAGAATAGGTGCTGAATAGAAGGCCTTTTTGAGGTTTTCGAAGGCTACCTGGGCTGCCGGATTCTATTGGAATGCCTTTTTCGTTATCGGGTGTGAACCAGCCTCCGCCTTCGTTTTTGTTAAAGCTGTGAGGGGTGCTGCGATCCTTGAGTATTCCAGGATAAATCGGCGGTAAAAGTTGGCAAATCCTAGGAAGGCTTGCACATCCTTCAAGTTGGCCGGGGTTTCCCACTCCTGGATTGCGGCAACTTTGGCGGGGTCCATCCTGATACCTTCATTGGTTATTATCAAGCCCAGATACTTCACCTCTTGCACATGGAATTCACATTTTTCTGGCTTGAGGTATAACCCGGCTTGTTCCAGTTTCTCCAGGACTTGCCGGACATGGATTTTGTGTTCAGCCAGGGAGTCCAAGTAAATGAGGATATCGTCAAGGTAGGCCGTGCAGAACACATCTAGGAAATCCCGCAGAGTATCATTGATAAAGTGCTGAAAAGAGACGGGGGTGTTAGTTAGGCCGAAAGGCATCACATTATACTCAAAATGGCCATATTGCGTCCGGAAGGCAGTTTTCCACTCCTCCTCCTCAGCAATTCGTACCAAGTTGTATGCCCCTCTCAGATCCAATTTGATGAACCATTTTGCCTTCGAAAGCCTGGCTAATGTCTCCTGGATCAGGGGCAAGGGGTACCTGTTTTTGACCGTTATCTCGTTCAGGCCATGATAATCAACACACAACCGAAGAGAGCCGTCTGACTTCTTCACGAATAGCACCGGGGCACCCGCTGGGGAGGAGCTATGGTGGATGAAGCTCTTGTTGAGGTTTTCCTCCAGATATTTTTTCAGAGCTTCCAGTTCCACTCGGGACATCCCATAGAGAGGTCCATAAGGAGGGGTCTTACCTGCTACTAGCGGGATTGTGTGGTCGTATGGTCGATGGGGGGTAAGCTTTCCTACTGCTTTTTCCAAGAACAGGTCAATGAATTCATGGTATTCATCCGGAACCATGGATTTCCACTCCTCCTTAGGTCTCGTCTTGTTGATCTCTAGGTTCACCTCATGTATGGAGAGAGCGTGTACCTTCAGCTTGTGCCTCCTGGTGAGGTAAGCGAAAGCCCCTGCCCCGATAAAGCTAACATTCAAGGGTTTTGGAGGCGTCAGGAGGACAGGGGGATGGGCAGCATTGATGTGCGCGAGCTGGTGTACTACTTGGGCTGGGTGGATTATCAGGGGTGGTAAGGCGCATAGCCTTGTGACAGTAATTTTTGGACCTCTGCAGTTCTTTCTGCAATAATGGCTATTGAATTGCAAGGTGTAAGAGCCGAAGCTAACTGACACATCGTGCATTCTAAGCTAGGGGATCCCGAGCACAATTGGATATTTTAGTTTGGTCACGAACATTGGGAGGTCCTCTGAATGGTCTCCAATGGCACTGGGCAGACATGCGAGGTCAGTAATAGCCCCAGAAGAGATGGGGCGGCCATCAATGACGTCGAGAAGACGGGGGGTCTTTAACTTAGAGGTTGGTATGGAATTTTTACTGACGAAGGTCTGATCAATGAATGCAATTCCTGAAGCACCACAATCTATGAGAGCTGATGTTACCACTGTTTTACTATTGAATTTAACAGTTATTGGTACTACAAAATGCTCGCCAAACAAGCGAGATTCATCAACAGACATAGGTGCAGGCAAAGAAAACGTAGACAAAGATAAATAACCCTGGGCAGGTCCCTTGCTAGTGTCAGTAACTAGGCAAGGGACTCCCCTTTTCCCGACTCTTCAACTTCCTCGATCCGTGACTCGGATATGGCATGAGCCGCTAGGGAGCTGTTCTTGTGGAGGGGACATGCTGCAATGAAGTGATCCCTTTCCCACAGGCGATACACAACCCATTGTTGCGACGACGTTCCCTCTCTTCTTATGTCAGGCGGGGCCTACCTGAAGATAAATCCATGGGGGTGGTGCTGCCAGCCACAAGGGATGGGTGGGCTAGCTTATTGGCCATAGGTTGGGTCTGAGGGCTCGGGTTCTGGGGCCGCGGTTGCTATGTTTAGCTCTGGGGGTGCTGTACTCTCACAGGCCGATAGGTACTGGAGGCGCTGGTCTGGGCTCTCAACCTAGCCAATTTTTGCTCCATCTTCAATGCCTGATCAATGTATTCGTTGAGAGTTTTAACATCTGGAGATTGCAGGAGGGCCTTTTTGAGCTCAATATTGAGGCCTTCCTCGAATTGTTCCCGCTTCACCCGATCGTTCCACTCCACCTCTGCTGCCAACCTTAAGAATTCAGCCACATACGCTGAGAGGTCATGTCCTCTCTGTTTTAGTTCTCGGAGAGCACGAGTTGCCGTACCCATGGGATCTGGGTCTCCAAAAGCGCAGTCGAGGATTGTGAATAAAGCAGCGACGTCGGGGAGGTTGAAGTGGTCATCGAGCATATAGGGTTGGACCTGGTCCAAAGCTATGCCCTCCAGTAGGCCGTATACATAGGCTAATCAGTGCTGAACGGTAGGGAACTTTGCAGCATCCCCATTCAGTTTGATCTTGATGGAATTTTTCCAGGCTTTCAGGTGAGTCCTGTCGCCATTTAACTTTGGTGGGGTGGGGAGATCTTGAGTCTTGGGTGCCTGGGATACTTGGGGTGCTGCTTGGTTTCCAATCGTGTCCAGGGCCCTATTCAGAGTCTGGATGGTTCTTCTTTTATTGATTAAGTCATTCTGGGCGGTCGCGAGGTCGGCCTGGCATGAGAGGAGGTCTTCGGTGAGTATCGTGATCTCGTCGTTGGTCCTAGTCTGTTTCTGTTGGCCTTCATGTATGGCTGATTCTAGCCGTTAGCCTAAGGCATCCGCAGCAAGGTATATGTCGATAATGGTCTGGCGATAACTGCCGAAGTC
Organism: Terfezia claveryi; assembly: GCA_015179025.1. Taxonomy (NCBI): domain Eukaryota; kingdom Fungi; phylum Ascomycota; class Pezizomycetes; order Pezizales; family Pezizaceae; genus Terfezia; species Terfezia claveryi. The sequence continues at coordinate 81,047 of WHUX01000133.1, read as the reverse complement.
GGCCTGGTTCATAGGGATAGGTAGGGCTTGCCAGGCCCGAAATCTGACTGCGAGCGCGGGAGTGGTGTCTTGGTTAGATATTGAGCGTACCGGTTGATCAGAGTGATCCAACGTAGTGTAACGACGGCTCTAGGGACAGGGCGACCAAGGGGTACGCCGGGGCGAGGACAGGGACGAGGTGAGACACACGTAGGAGCGCTACGTGTGTGACTAGGAAAACTAGGCTTGTCACGGACACCTGTCACGGATGTCACGGACGATGTCACGGGGGCAGGATGTTCAGAAGGCAGGAGCTAGGGCAAGACACACGTAGGAACACTACGTGTGTGATCAGGGGAAGGCAGGGACAAGGCAAGGGCAAGGGGCAAGAGAGGCCGAGGGCAAGGGGCACGAGACACGCGGAGGCAGTTGCCGCGTGTGTCGGAGAGAGGCAGCTGTGCTGCAGAGCTGTTCACGAGACAAGGGGGTGTACAAGGGAGGTGCACAAGCGTTGGGAGAGGCAAGGTCCTGTATTGGATATACAAGACATTGGATGGGGATCCAACGAGAGGGCGGAGAGAGCAAGCTATATATACAGGATTCCTTCCTGGCTGGCCAAGCCCACCGGAAGGAATAAGGTTCCCGAGACCCCTTATCTCGGGAACAGAAATAACAACGATATCAATCAACAATAACGAGAGTCGGACGGAATCCCGTCTGACTCTCAAACCCAGCTAGGAAAGGACGGTTGTGACAAATAAACTGCAAGCATGAAGAATATCATCCTCAAACAGCTTACCATGTGGAAGTGTCCGTAGGTCTGCTGACCCCAATCCCTACTTTAGATTCATAATATCTTTTCTATATAATGAATTTATTAGCTATATTATACCTCATTAATGAAGAGTTATACAAACGTTTTCAAAGATGAGCCACTAAGCTCTTTCAGCCACTCAGCACCTTCATGTGTACCAGCACCATGGATAGCATGATAAATCTAAGAAGCAGAGTAATTTTTGGCTGCTTCAGACTTGATATATCCTACTAATATACTTGGTTTTTTTATCTGGAAGCTCTCCTCAATATCATAGGTATGGGTATGTTCATCTAGGCACTCAATGGTAATAGCTGTACCATCAACTAGACGCGAGACCTTAATTCGGATATTGCAAAGGTTGGCATTTCTAATACTACTTTACCAGCATTTAATAACCTTACTATTAGTATCTGCAACTTGAGCTACACTTGACTTTCTGCTTTTTCGAAGTCTGTACTCATATTTCTAAACACATACTGTACCATAAGCTTGCAGCAGCTCTTGCTGAAGCTTTGAATAAACTGAATCCATATATGGCTATATCTCATCAAATATTTGGGGAAGTATTGTAACTGGTTTGCTGAGCTCGAACAATATAGTATGGTAGTGGAGAGCATCAGCAGAGATTGGTATCATGGCTTTAGTAGACATTTTGATTTATTGACAGTGATATTGTATAGTGGTGATATTATATAATAGTGATATTATATAGCAGTGATATTGTATAGTGGTGATATTGTATAGTGGTGATATGGTATGCCTTGTCATGATGAGCCCCTTTTTTGTATTCTAAAACAGCTAGATATCTATGCTGCTGCTTTTCCTCTATAAGATAGTAAAATTATTAGCGTGTTCTGCTTGAGACCCTTCCATATGTCTACCTCTATTTAGTGTTGTTTCTACAGCAATATTGCTAAGTAGGCTAGCTGCTGCACAACCTATTCTCATACTTAAGGATTTCTGCTAGTCTATCACTATTAATTAGTGACATAAAAAATCTCTGCCCTTACACTAGAGGTAGTCAAATGAGAAATTTTTTGCCATCAAATGCATAATTTTTGATCTTGGCCTACATGCTGATTGGCTCTTGGCAAACAACCCTGCTTTGCCAAGATCAATTTCTCTTGATATGCATCACTTTCATCAATTGACTTTGGATTCGATTGATATTGATGGAGAGATCAAAAATTTGTTATTTACGGCTTAATCATCTATCGCAGTCATTACCACACCCAATCATATCACTACTTCACCACACAACTGAGACTACTACACAACACCTCCGCCATATAAACATCCCTACCACACAACACCCCTACCATGACCCTTATCTAATCATGTCTCAAGTGTTATCAGCATCTTTATCATATAGATGGGAAAAAGAAGAAACAGAGGAGCTAATAAGCTAGATGGAGAATAACCTAGAGGTAATGAAAGGCAAGCAAGCGCTTTGGTACAAACAAGTCAAAGATGATCTGTTTGAAAGCAAAGATCAGATTATAGCAGTACGAATAGGACAGAAAATAGCCAATATGAAAGGTCAATGGAAGAAGGCTTGGGCAATGATAGATCAATCAGGATGGGGGCTGTGTCCAGAAGAGAATGAGCAGTCTATCAATGCTGTACTTGAGAAGAAATGTCCTTGCTTCTAGCTGTTAGATGGTATTTGGGGAGAACATCCTAATGTGAGCTTCAGCGGAAGTTTGGAAATTCTATCATATACCAAACCTAGTATACTGAGCCAATCCCCTGCAAGTGAATCTCCTCCAGCAAGCGAACTCCCCCAGCAAGCAAACCCCCTCCAGCAAGCGAACCCCCCTAGCAAGTGAACCCCCCTAGCAAGCGAACCTATACGAACTCCTTCTCCACTAAGCCCATTCCTACCTAGTCTACCTCTAAGGAGCTTAGTATCTATACACCAAAACTCAGTAGTATCTGAGTCTTCATCTAGAGTTTCACGGTCAAATTTGAAGGATGGGAAGATAGTTAAGGCAAAGCTAAGCGCTTATTGGAAGAAGTCAGTATTACTCGAGAGAGCCGAAAACAAAAGCAGGCAGAGGATGCATTAGAGCTGCGAAGGGCTGAGATGAAGTGGCAAGAAAAGGAGGCAGAACGAGCTTATGAGGAGCGCCAAATAGAGCGTGAAGAGCGCAGAATAGAGCGGGAAGAACGCCGTTTATATAAGAAGCAAAAGAGCGTATGATGGATAGACAATGGCAAGCTATGATGCAAATTTTTGCTCTAGCTAATGGTCCACGTCCTCCTCCGATCTCCCCTAATACCAGCCAATATTTAGCTCCTATCCCGCCTCCAATCCAGCCTCCAATCCAGCCGGTAATCCAGTCTCCAATCCAGCCTCCAATCCAGCCAGTAATCCAGTCTCCAATCCAGCCTCCAATCTAGCCAGTAATCCAGTCTCCAATCCAGCCTCCAATCCAGCCTCCAATCCAGCCTCCAATCCAGCCTCCAATCTAGCCAGTAATCCAGTCTCCAATCCAATCTCCACTAGCCTCTCCAATGGCCCTTTCGATATTCATAGTCTTAATGGAATTCAAGAAGAAGATTTCGGAGGTGATCATGCAGAGTAGTGCCAGCTTGTTTAGATGCTTCTATACTTTCATTCCGAAAAACTGCATCCTCTTCCTCAAGCTCTTCTAGGTCTTCTGCCTCGACTTCATCAACCCACTTTTCATCTTCATTCCAGTCAGCTAGCATATTGTGTAAAATAATACAGGCTGTTATCCATTTTATTACTCTCTCATGATCTTGTTCTGGACTCTCAATGCAAATTGACAAGCCTCTCAGACTATGCCATCATCCCTTTCAAACCCCAAATATATGCTCAATCTTGACTCGTTTAACTGCATGATAATCATTGAATCTCCGATTTGCAGGAGCTCGAGCAGTATCACCTTTATAAGGAGTGATAACATGGCAATCTAGCTGGTAACCTTTATCTGCAAGTAGATACTCTGAAGGCATCATCCATAAGTCTGCATTGCACTCTTGATATAGTTTAGAGGATTTGAATACTGATGAATCATGTATGCTGGCCGTTTCGCAAACTCTAGCCCAGATAAACTTGCTATTCCAATCATAAATTGCCTGCAAGTTGAATCCATAGTCCTTTTTGCGTGAGAAGTATGCCTCATGATTATGCTTTGGCTTCTCACGGAGTTTAATAATTGATCCATCAATACAGCCTATACACTTATCGAAAATAGGACCTTCTCCAAGTCTTTGGCCCTGCTGAGGCCACTGTATATATTGAGAACCTAAGCGTGCAAGAAGGTTGATTGTTTGCCAAAGGTATTGCTGTACCGTGCCTTTTCCAATATTCAATGCAATCCGGTTACGCTCTAAACTCCCAGTTCCACTACCAAGCTTATATAAAGCAACAGCAACTTGCTTATATATAGGCATTGGCCTATTACCACTACCATTCTGTCTTCCACGATCATGCCAGTAATCTTCTAAACCTAACTCTTCAGGAGCTTCACGAAGCTTTTCTATTAAAACCCAAAAGCTTGCTCGATGCATGCGAAAGTAGACTAAAAAGGCATCCTCTGGATACCGTTCAATGATATCCTCTAAAATATCATCACTTTTATGGCGTCCTGCAGTACCTTTGCCTCTATCTATGAGGTATCGCTTGATGTTGATGCGCTCCGAAGCTGTTGAAATATCCTCTAGAAGGTCGTGATAGTAATCAGCTGATGAATCTGAGCTAGGCTCATCTTCGAGTATTTCCTCAATAACTGCGCTTTCGAGATCGTCAAGATGTTGGACCCGGCCCTTTTCCGTATAACGAGGCATGTTGATAGCTGCGATGTTAAGCATCCCGATAAACATCAATAACTTTTTTTCAAATTTAGCGGTCAAATGGTGCAGCTCAATATGGTTTAGTCCCTACAGGGAACCCGCGTCAAATTTGTGTATCAACAAAAAAAAAATTTCTCATTTGACTACCACTACTATTTTACAAACCTAAAATACAACAACAAACCATATCAAAATGTCGAAACAATATCCCCATACGTTGGAAGAACCGGAAGAAGAAAGCAAACCCAAGCGAAAGGCTACAATTGCTGTACGGTGCGCACAGTCGGGTGTAGCTGTTGCTCCACCTACTGATCTGGAGCAAGCCGTTGATACCTGGATTGAAGAATGGATGGAGCGGCGTGGAGAGGAGGAACAAGCGAAGAATGCACAATCTATACAGATTAAGCAAGAAAAGGAGAAGGCAGCAATAAAACCTCAAAATCTGACAAAGACATTATCTGAGAAGCGGACCTTTCAAGAGGTTGCTACTCTTGATTTGACAGATTCTGATACTGTAAGAGATAAACGACGGAAGACTGGGAAAGCATGGGCAAGTAGGAAGGATAAAGAGATGCAAGAGAACTGGGATCGTTTAGACCGCCGAGATGAGGAAACGTTAGCATTAATGCGGGATATACTGAATGCTATATCTGCTACTCCGGCAACCTCCTCTGCCAACACGTCCATTCCAGCTACCTCATCCAACAGCACCCCCGTGCCAGCTACCTCGTCCAAGAATACCCCTGTGCTAGCTACCTCATCTAACACCCTCCCCGCCAACTCCCCTGAGTCCTCGGCCAGTGCCTCCTCTACAGAACGTCGATTGGCATCCCTGGAAACAGGGATGTCAGAGATCCTGCGTATATTATCAGAAATGCGTAAATAAGAGCTAAACTGGAAGGTATGTATTTACCAGATATTCAGATAAACTTGGTGGTTTTAAGAGGTTTTTGAATTGGTCACTAATCTGGTTAGGCTGGCGTACGGAAGTTTGACAATTGGTCAGGAGAATAATAAGCCCCTATGGGAGATAGGCCAACTTCTTGTACTCTCTTTTTGTCTCCATAGCCAAATTGACTAATTACAATGCCAAATGCCCATTCAACAACAATGCGTGCACTAGACATCTGCACATTTGTTGCTAATTGCTCGGAAGTAAGACCACCAACGCCGTTGCGGCTTCGGAAGGGCCCAATCACTCCATAACTTAATGAATAAGCTAGATCACCATATAGATAGACTGTTAAATCACCTCCAATATCTCCCTCAACAGGATCATCGTCAGCAGTCTCAAATAGAGCTCGTAAATATTGCTTAATTCCACACTCCTTCCATATCTTCCAATCCCCAACTGGTCCAAAGTCGGGTCCATATAACTATGTACTTATAAGCCCATCTGGAGTTACGATTCCTTGATACTTGAGCTTATGATATCCTTTATGCCCGGAATAGAAGTCTTCTTGATTGTCTGTAGGGTGTGCAATTGGCCGAACAGTCCCATCAATAAACCCCCATATACCATGTATTCCAGGGCAAGCACCAGCAATAGTGGCTTCATGCGGAGGGTCGACCCCCCTGGTTCTCCCATCTTTTCTTTCACCACACCTAACAGAAAGGGGTGAATAGACCACCACCATCGAGTATTCGAAAGCAAGAGCACCTTGAGTATACACGAAGCCGTTCTTAGTTAACTACACAGCCGCCTTTATGATAGTTGCTAGATCTCCTTAACTGAGCAAGTGTCAACCGCCGGAAATCCCATTCAAGCTTCTTATGATATCGCTTGTATAGATAATCAATTAGACAATTGACTGTAATTGAGATTGCACTTCGTGAGCAGCTAAAAACCTGCAACATATCCTTCAATCGTGTTGGCCATGCTAGTCGATAGAGCATCAAACATAGCACTCGCTCGCCAGTTGTAGGATATCCAACACACCACATGGGTTGTTTTGAACTCATATCCATCGAGCTCAAAACATACCACCAGCTGCGCTATCTCAGTACGTGCTTAATGACCGACCAGGATGTACAAAATCCCTCTGATAATTATTAGCTATATATTTCTAACTACCGCAAGTAGATTCAAAATATGCGAAAATGCAAGTGTGTGTACTGTACATCTGAATTCCGGACAAACATTGCCACCGTGTGGATATTTCTAATGATTGCGAATAAGTGTTAAGTCCGAGCCCGACCATAATTGCGCAAATCAACCTCAGAGGCCGAGACGCAGCAATCTGCTAGTTAGTTGGATTGTGCATGCTGTACTCATCACATTCATCCCAACTGTGGCACTCATATGGCCTGTCGCCTCCTGATACGAAAGAAAATATATTCTTTTTCAACTCCTTCACCAAACACTCCTTCAATGTCTCCACTTCCTCCACAGTCAGCACCGTGGTCAGAACTTGATCCGACGGCATTCCCCAGCCAGGGTACCACTTGGCATGTGTTCTACGTAGTGCAAAATTAGCCCCCAGACGTTCCTGAGCGCCTGGAGGAATATGCAGGGCCCACAGCTCAGCTTGCTGACACCAATATAGGCGATGGAAGAGCGAGCGGTAGTGGACTGCTCAGAAATAAGGAGAAGTGCAACCTTGAGCTCAGCATGGACTTTGACGTGACAGAGATGATTGGCAATGGTCTCAATCTCCTCAATAGTTTTGATAGATGCCTTTTTGCCCAAAAGTGCACGAGTGCTCTCTAGCCAGGCAGATGGCGTTTGTGGCCATGACGGTACAGACATTTCTATTTCCGGGCATGACCTCACTTTGCAGGTTTTCTGAAGCCATGGATAGAGCCGAGTGGAGCGAGCACAGCGAATTAGGCATTCCATGTGCCGGTGAAGACTCGTGCATTTTTCCAACGCTGTTTTGAAATTCACAAGGTCTGACCCCTCCCAGTGTTCACAGTCCCCTGAATTCGTGAGGACGCATTGCGCCAAAGTGCTTGCCGCGTCCATGTACACACCTAAGAGATCATACCGTAACTCACCCCCTCCAGTATTCAGCAGCCGAGATATTGCGCCAAAGAGCTCCAAAATCCGCAATATTTGGGTCACAATGGTTCCGTCGAGACCTGGATTGCTTTGGTGCCGTATTTTTTCCCCAAGGGTTTCTATACCGTGTTCCATTTATTGAACGTTTTCCGAAATTTGGCAAAGTAAAATTGATATGAGCTAACATCATAGCCTCAATAGGTGTCCGTATCCCTAGCCTATCTAATTCAGGTGGTATTTGCCCTGGGGCCATGACATTTTGAGCTGAAAACTTATAGGTTTCTTGCCAAGAAAGAGTAGACAGCTCGCGTCCACAACGCTCGCAAATCCTTATATCTCATATTGCCCGAATCTTTGTTCCAATTCCAGCCTCCTCAGAAACTGTACACTCCCCCAATTGAAGATCGTCCATTGAATTGGCGAAATCCTTCAAAATTCTCGTATACAAAGCAAATTCCCGTTGCTGGTAAGCATGGAGAAGAGGGAGGTAATGGTGGGTAGGATGTTGCCGGCCGTGGGAAGTTTGCTGGCCACTGGCACGAGAAGGCGTTACTGATCTTGATCTTCGTATATTCCTTTCTGTTTGTCTCACTGATACATGGGAAGTATCATCCCTAGCTCTCAAGCTCTCCTCTCTCTTCCGCTACAAAGCTTTTAGTTAATCCAAAATATACTATATTTTATATGGAGTCCTTACTGTCATCTTCACAACTCTCTTGCTCCTACACGGTTTGCATGTCTTCATGCGTAAGCCATCCTGAGTTAATGTCCAGAGAGCTGGGTCGTATTTACATTACCAACCAAATTGGATCCATGATTAGATGTCGGGTATGGTAGGGGTGAAGATTTGATTGCTTGCGAGAGGAGTTGTAAAGTAATCAAGCATGTGTATGGATGCAGTTCAGTTTACGAAGACGAACAAAAACGGATTTGCTGGGGTCACATGAAACATGAAACATTGGAGTGCACAAGTACTGACGCGATAATGAGAAGGTACGTGTAGTCTAGTTGGCACATCAGAAGGTAGTAATGAGAAGGCATGTAGTAAAAGTCCCAAAGGGGGAAGTCGGACAGCCCAAAGAGGTAGGTGGGGTGACGGAAAGGCTTGGCTGACGAAGGATCGGGGTTTCATCCTTTTTCTTCTTCTTCCTCGGTCATCATCATACAGTACACTGTGCAGATTTTCCTCACGACCGGTTTACTCTGAGTGTAGTGTCTTACTTTTGCTTCAGTACTCTATCACTGCACTCACTGTAAGATAGTAGAGCATAGCAATAAGTCTATAGCGGTAGCTTCGCTGAGTGCAATTAAGCCCGAATTCTATCAAGATTCCTCACCTCATAACCTCGTACCGGTAATCTTACAACACTCTCTCCGGCCGCTGCCGTACCCCTCGCAAATATAGCAAGAATTGCGAACCGCCGGGATTCTCCACCAAAAGCCAGTAGGCAGGCTCATCTTCCCCAGATTGTTCCGGAGCAATCGCCATTCTGTCTCCCTTGATCATCCGTGCTTCATTTCCCGCTCGAAGTCCAACTCGAAGTATTCCCTTCCTAGCCTCCTCTTCAATATACATCTCACGATACCTCTCACCCACTGCGACCTCCTTCGGCATCAACAGAGCAATAATGTCGACTTCTCCCTACGCACGCGAGCGGCGGATTGCCGAGTTGGCCGTGCAGAGGGCCGCCCTGTTGACTGATAAAATTTACAATTTGCAAGTCAAGGGCACCACCATAAAGGAGGACAAGTCTCCTGTAACTTGCACGTCCCTCATTCCCCCCTTTCCCCACTCCGCCCCGACCCCATTCCCCCCGGAAATCGTCTCATCTCACAGACGATTTTTTCCCTCTTGTAAACCAGCCTAACAGCACATTCTCTAATTCGTGGGAATTACAATACATGTAGTGGCGGACTTGGGCGGACAAGCGTTAGTGATCGCTGCACTGAGACATGCATTCCCTGATGACTTCATTGTGGGTGAGGAGGACTCGGAGATTCTAAGGAAGGAAGACGACAAGAGGAATTTGCTGTGGAGTCATATCAAGGAAGTTCTGGATGAGGGGTTGGTGCCAGAGGCGGAGATTGGGACGATTAGGGATGAGGTGGACATGATGAATTTGATTGATAGGGGGAACCACGGTGGTGGGAGGACAGGGAGTATGTGATACCCTCACAGATCACACATCGTCCCACCCCCCCTGTACACATTTTGTCTTCCGAGATACAAAATATGCTCGAATACCCAGAGCCTGATCCTTCCCCCACAAAATAATCTACATTTGAATCTTGTGGGCTAGTGTGGATTTATATTCATGAAAATCACCAATTACTGACTTTTGAATCCTACATAGGGATCTGGGCACTTGACCCCGTTGATGGGACTTTAGGATTTCTCCGCGGTGGCCAATACGCCGTGGCTCTAGGCCTCATGGTCGATGCGCAAGTCCAGGTGGGGGCAATGGCCTGCCCCAACCTCCCCGTTGAGCTTTCTAAGCCAGATGGTGCCAAAGGTATCCTGCTCTCTGCTGAGCGCGGGCAAGGTGCCACGGAGCGGCCCTCCGACCCTACATCCACAACCCCAGCAAAGCCAATCCATATGAACCCTATTTCCAGCGCAGCCGAGGGATCGTTCTGCGAGAGTGTAGAGTCAAGTCATAGCAGGCATGACAAGCAGGCGAATATTGCTACCAAGCTTGGGATCACAAAGCCCAGTGTCAGGATGGATTCCCAGGCAAAGTATGCGAGTATTGCGAGGGGGGATGGGGATCTTTATTTCAGGATGCCGTCTAGTAGTACCTATGAGGAGAAGATTTGGGTAAGTAGTGCCCCTTGCGCACAACGTTAATGGGAGGTATTTTAATTATTTCATAGGATCATGCTGCCGGATCAATCATTGTAGAGGAAGCCGGTGGAGTGGTCACCGATGCATCCGGGAAGCCACTAGATTTCGGCATCGGAAAGACACTGAAGGCGAACAGGGGCATAATTGCTACACCCGCAAGTGTCCATGTGGAGGTTATCAAGGCTGTCAAGGAGGAGCTTGAGAAGCCAGATCTCTAGATGCCCCAGCGATATTTCTTGGGGTTTTTCCTTTAGTTTTTACGATATGGAGAATAGTTGTAAATACAGATTGACCGTGCGGCTATTCAGAATAGATACCTAGCGGCTATGAAGCGCAGGCGATCCCGCCAAAGCGGTTATTTATGTGTATACAGAATATAACGCTGACGGATCAACGTGCGTGTGGTTACGTCAGTATCAACATCAACACCCTCTGCGCTATCTCCCTGCGTTTTCGGATAATCGAGCTCCTCTCCGCCGGCGGGCTAGATGTTTCATAAACAAAAATAATACAGAAAAATATATATATTTTTTGCTTTACCTTCTATTTGCGTCGGGTGCGTCTGAAGCATGACGCTCTTTTACATAAGTGCTGCAAACTGTAACATTTAGCTCCGTCTTGACATATAGCTCCGTCTCACGGAAATTTGTCCTCTCCCACGAAATCTCGCACACAATCGCACACTACGCGGCCGAGCGCATGTAACAAATGTTCGTAGTCGTCGCCGCTCTGGTCTGCGTCTCCTTCTTGCACGCTGATATTTACCCTCATTTGAATGCTGAGATCTAGGCTATTTGTAGACTGGAAGCTAGGTTGATTTGCATGCTGAGATCCAGGCTGCTTTGGACGCTGGGTTTCATGCTCATTTGAATGCTGGGTTTTAGGTTGATTTGCTTATTACTATATGATAGGTGTTACCCTCAACTTGCCGAGGGTTACCCTGAACTTGCCAAGGCACAATTGCATGCTGAGTTCTAGATTGACTAGTATAACTTACTACGTAATGATTGACAACTACGTAATGATCGACACGGGCTCCCCTGCTACATGCAGTAACATTCTAATACCTTTATCAATATATGCAATATCAATGCAGTAAGAACAATGAATATAGGATAAAAATACTCGAAAAACCCAAATTTAACATCTCCAACCTGGTACGATCTACCCTGAACCTTCTATAGCACCTAAACCCTTAATACCCTATATGACCACCTCTCTAGCATAACTACCTATCCTACACCCCCCACGCTGCCCACAACAACTACTACTAGCAGCCATAGGTTCCTCAAAGGTCCACTCTATAAGCCATATTAGTATAGACTCAAGCTGCTCACTGTATATAGAACTAAACGTACTGCAAACTATATTACTCTATATAACTTATATAACTTTTGCAAGCTAGCCTCTTCAGTATCGAATTTCAGCTTTTTTGAGTGATTCAATCAAGCTATATTTATGGTACTACAATCTTAATATCTTAGAGTGTTCTTTTATGCAGTTTCTTAAGCCCAGTATATTCTATAGCCCCTGTATTATGCAAATCTCTGACCAAGCTCCATATATCTCGATATGCAATCTACTCAGCCTCAAGGGTCATAGCAATCATAATACTAAGCTACTCATATTCAATATAGGCTTAGCTGAGACTTTTAAAGGCTCTTGATCTACTTCTATGACTGGAGCTTCACTTTTATGCTATTGTTAAGTATTTTGAGGGTTTGGGTACATTTTACAACCTTCACTAGATTACTTAATATTTTAAAGGAACTTATAATCTATATGGGATTGCTTGTAAATAGGAGGATGCAGGAGTATTCACAACAACTAGTTTAAAGGAAGGCTAAGAGGTCTTAATCTAGTTGAGAGAAGTTGAGGGTAGATGAGATGCCTTAGGTGGAAGGGGGTCTGAGTACTACTATAGCCTGAAGTACCAGTACCATAGACTTGTACCAGCAGCACAGCAGGGCTAGTACTAAATACAAGAATATAGTGAAGGCATCTAGATACCTTGCACTTTGGTGAATATGATGCAATTGAAGCTCAAAATTGATAAACTTCAATCTTAGAGCTGGTATAATATATACATACATCTAAACCCTCAAAATACTTAACAATAGCATAGAGGTGAAGCCCCAGTTGTAGAAGCAAATCAAGGGCCTTCAAAAGTCTCGGCTAAGCCTGTATTGAATGCGAGCGGCTTAGTATTATGATTGCTACGACCCTTGAGGCTGAGTAGATTGCATATCAAGATATATAGAGCTTAGCTAGATATTTGCATAATATAGGGGCTACAGAACATACTGGGCTTAAGAAACTACATAGAAGGACAGCCTAAGATATTAAGATTACAGTACCATAAATATAGCTTAATTAAATCACTCAAAAAAGCTGAAATTTGATACCAAGGAGGCAGGCTTGTAAAAGTTATATAGGTTATATAGAGCAATACAGTTTGCAGTGCATGTAGTTCTATATATAGTGAGCAACTTGAGTCTATACTAATATGGCTTATAGAGTGGACCTCTGGGGAACCTATAGCTACTAGTAGTAGTTGTTGTGGGTGGTATAGGGGGGTAGGTGGGTGGTTATACTAGAGGGGTGGCTATACAGGGTATTAAGGGTTTAGGTGCTATAGAAGGTTCAGGGTAGATCGGAGTGGGTTAGAGATATTAAATTTAGATTTTTCAAATGTTTTTAGCCTATATTCATTGTTCCTACTACATCGATATTGCATCTATTAATAGATAAATTATAATATTACTGCATATGGCAGGGAAGTCCAGTCGATCATCACGTGGTTGTCAATTATTACGTAATAAGTGATACTAAGCTGAGTTTTTTTAGGCTTATAGGTTTTTCTAGGTTGATTTGCTAATTACTATTTGACAGAGGTTTCCCTGAACTCACCCTAGTTACCCTGAACTTGCAAAGGGATTACCCTAAACTTGCTAAGGCTCAATTACATACGAGATTCTATATTGATTACCATTGGCAACCTACTAGTGGTTAGCCACTGTTTTATGTCCATCCCTGCAAGCACCCCTGCAAGCCCCCTCCGAGGCGAACCATATGATATACCTAATGCAGCTGTTGCAAGTTCTATCTATAATTATGGAAACAATCACGCTCTACAACATGGTTACCCTTATATTCTACCAAAATCAACCAGATATGCAGAACCTATCCATTCTAATATATCTACCCCGTGACCCCCCCTCCCCTCCTTCCTTCCAACCCTATATCATAAATATCATGCCAATGAGCTCATAACTCCACGGAGGTCTTAACCATGCATCTAAATCGATGTTAGATTAATTTGGAAAAGGAAGGGTATGATGTGATTGAATGGCAGTATAATTGGTAGGGGCACTAACCGCAGCAAAATGATCAATTTCGAGATTTCTCATTGAATCTACCAAATCCTCCTCATCAATGTCCTCATCAACCCGTCGGTCAACCCCATCAGCCTCCGCTTCAGCCTCCTCCTCTGCTTCATTCTCAACTACTATAGAAAGATCACCACCTGCAATATCCCTCCCTTTGGGCTTTAAAGGTCGCTTTGGCCGAGGAGGGTATAGTGGTCTTTTCATACCGGTAGACTGCTTCTTACCAGTAGCTTGCTTAGTAGCAGCCCATGCAGTATCAATGTCAGTACATTCAGCTTGCCATGCAGGTATTACAACCTCCGTATATCTCTTGAGGTCAGCTTTCCACTGCTTCTCAAGCATATCTCGTAGAGCCTTTCTCTCATCTGCAATTTGCTTCTTTTCTGCTGATGCCTGCTGCCTTGCAAGCTTTTTTGCCTCTTCCTCCACAACCTTTTTAATGCCATCATTGACATACTGGTGTGTCAGTACTCGAGCTTCCCCAACATGCTTTTTTCCTTTCTTTGTTCGGCATACCTTCCCATCTTGGAGCTTGCTAAGAGTATCAGCACGAGGGGCAATATCTCTGTGTTTTGCAACCTTTTCACCAGCAAAGTCAATAAGCTCAAATACCCACTCCTTCTCATCTGAATCTAATTTTGACCGAATGATATCTTCAACTTATTGGGAGAGTGCACGGAGCCGACCAGGGGTATCAGAAACTCGAATTTCATTGGCTGAGATAGCGTGACTGTCTGAGACATTGTAGGAGGGGAGGGGTTCAATGAAATCACGATCGATTGGCCAGCAGCGGAACTTTCGCCATGCTCCAAGAAGACAATCGGTAGTATAAACCTCATTTCGAGTTATTTCAAGGATTTTAAGAAATGATGGTTTTGAGAGAACTTGAAGTGGGTTTTGTTGAAGCCACGAACTGAGGTTTCTCTCATACACCCTCTGCAGGACTCCAAAGCAACCTACATCAAGAGGTTGCAGGAGATGAGTGGACTTTGATGGAAGGCAAATCATATGAATATTATGATCCAGTGCATACCGCACTACCTTCCATGCAATATGTGAAGAATGGCCATCCACAATAAGACAGCAAGGGCCTTCAACCCGAGTATAAGGTTCAAAGTGCTCAACCATATACCCCAAACCTAGCTCATCATCCATATATCCGCTTTCAGAGACTGCAAACGTAGCTTCCACCTGTAGGCCTCCTTCTAGATAGTAAGATTGCCGATGGGACTTTCCTTGCCATACAATGAAGGGTGGAATAACCTTCCCACCAGCACTGACGGTCTCCAAAACACTGCAAAATTCACGAGAACCTTCAGTCATTGCAGTAGCTCGACCTCTAGCACGCACAATAGCCATCGTCCGTGTACTATTTCAGCCCATAGTAATACCTTTTTCATCACAATTCCATATATTCTCTTGAGATATCTTTTTCCGGCGTATTAGATTGGCAAGTTTTCGGAGAAAATCTGCTTGCAGCTCAATGTCATTAGATGCAGCTGCTCGCGCTCTCTCCTGATATCGAATATAGACTTTCTTGAAGCCCGGGTTGCGATCAAGAAACCTGTTAACCCAGTTGACACCAACAATATGGATTGGGGGGGTGCTGGTGGCGGGGGTACTGTTGGAAGGCAGAATGGAAATAATTGCACCTTGCCATTGTATACGTTGATCCCGTCGATCTCGGGGGTTGCTGCTTGATTCTCGGGGCCTGTAATACCCCCTCCGTTACCTTGCTGTGGTATCTGCCGCTCATTGACAATGTCCTGCGCCATTTGCCGTAAAAGGGTATGATTTAATGGAAATCCTACATTAGCCATCATTCCTACATAGGCTGCAATTGCTTTCTCATCACTAGGAGAGAGCAATTGCTCATCCCGATGAGCTGTAGACCTCTCTTGGTGCGTCCCTAGCAGCCTCCGACGCAGTGTTTGCCGCTCAACCCCATACAGCTCAGCTATTCGTATAGTGGGTATATCTGGTTCTGCTCGAGCATGCTTCATAGCTGCCTGCAGGTCTTTTTCAGTATATTTCGGCATCTCTCTTGAGGTATTGGTATTGGTGATATTGCCCAGGCTTTGGTGATTCAGCTGATATAGGTTGCGGCCATGATAATTGTAAGGGGTCAAGACTGGGACCAATTGAAGTGACGAGGAGGTTGGCGTATTGCATGTCTTAGACACTGGACATAAGACAGTGGCTGACCACTAGTAGGTTGCCAATGGTAGCTAAGCTGAGTTTCGGGTTACTAAGCTTAGATTTCTGGCTCATTTAGGATGCCTTGGTTTCTAAGTTGATTTGCTAAGCTGTCGACAAAAATCCTTTGTGAGGTCAGCAACTTTCACATCCAACCGATCAGATTCCCGATCTTTCAACTCCATTAGCTTAAACTGTTTCAATCAATTGGATACTATTCATCTTAACCATAGGCTCACTAGCCAGCAGTAATTTCAGTAGCTCCCTATGGCAATACTTGCAATACGGGATTATAATAAGAGATGTGTAGAGTTAAGTTCTAGCGGTTGGAAAATGGGCGTCGCTGTTTGTTCGGGTTCGCAGAATTGGTTCCGTTGTAGGGTGTAAGGACGGTAGGGATGCGAGGGCTAAGAAACTCCCTACTATTCATCTTGTTGTTCTTGCCAGCTCTTTGCGGCATTGATTTTAGACGCAACAAGATGAATGTGAAGGCTGTCTTCGCTCTGGCTGGGTTTCGCCGGCTGGGTGCGCAGTTAGGATGCGAGGGCAATGGATACGTGCGAGTGGGCCAAACAACCTGTGCTGGACGAGTCCACTTGGTCAACGTCATGGGAGAGTGCGGAGCGCCAATATCTAAAATTCCCCCAGAGGGTCAAGTTTTGCCACAACTCGATTTGATTCCGGGCGTTTGGTCGCATGATAGATGCGACCACATTACATCTACCTACATGCAAGACTCGTTGTAAAGCTCAAAGTACTTTACTGCTGTAACTCAGCCAGTAATGAAATTGGAGCCAATTCAAACGTCAAGCATCCTCAAAAACCAATTTTATTTGTTCTGTAGTTTTCCTTTGATTTTCCCGTTAGGAAAATATGAATTATAGCCGCTTACCCATAGCTAACTTGGTCTACTATGTTTGATATTCGTCACGAGCCCTGTCTGCTTGCCAACTACTCTCATTACCATGATAATATTAATCATTAATCAATGCAGATGACACCTCTTCCTCAGATGTGAGTATATATATTTATCTCCGTATATCCTGGGGAGGGTGATTCGTTTTGTTTTAGAATTGTGGTAACCGCCGTGTTAACCATACTGTGGCCCCTAACCGCAACTATCACATAACTCGAATACATGAATAAACCATAAGGAAAATACAGAATGGCGGGGCAGCGTTGACTCGATTCTCCAAAGAGAAACACTTGGGTTGCCATAGAGTAGAACTCGCTATGCTAGGCCATAGGTTCCGGGAACGGCTGTTCCGAGTATAGAAGGGTTATTTCTGCTGCTAATTATGTAACAATCTACAGAGGTTATTTCTACGGGTCAACCTGGTTAGTTTATACCCCCGCAATAATATAACCTCTCGAGTTGTATGAGGACATGACCTGTCCACCTTGTCATATGGAATTGTGAGGACCCCGCACAAGAGGTACACGGCATGCTGCGGCATACAGTATGAAAGGCTAGGGTGAGCTCGCCACGCAAGGCATACTTGCCACATAACGTATTCTCGCCACTCAAAAGGTATGGCTTGAAACAAGGCATTCTTGCCACATAGCGTAGGCTCGCCATCAAGGCATACTTGCTGCACAAGGTGAACTCGCCTCTCAGGAGTATTGCTCTACCGAGGGTGTTGTGCCAACCAGACTAGGAGTATTGCCACATAAGATAATGCTCAGGCAAACAATTTGATATTGGTGACAGTGTGTCACTTTGAAATAAAATAAATGGGACAGTGTTCGCACTGTAGATAAAGAGATCTATTCAAAAATAATGCATCAAAAAAACAAAGATAACAAGAGTAGAGATAGTCCCCTTTAAATAGACAAAATAACATCCATCCCAACATCCATCCCATCAACTGCGACAGCTATCACGACTAACGACCAATTGCACCATCATATAGAAATTTTCTTCTCCTCCATATCCGGCATTCCTTACACTTCCGCATCCAGCATTTCCAACTATTCTTCCGCATCCAGCGTTCCTTGGGTAGCCGGGTGATTCCTTGGGCAGCCGGGTGATCACTTATTCAACACCCCCCTCTGATCAGCTGGCTGTCTTCACACCCGCTTTCGCAGCAAGATACATCAAACGTTCTCCTGTTACGCATTTCGTTAGCATATCAGCTGGATTCTCATCGCCGGGCACCCAATGCACGCTCAGCAATCCCTCTTCCATGCATTCCCGCACGAAATGATGTCGCCGTCGGATGTGTTTTGTTCGCTTGTGAAAGTCTGGGTTGTACGAGAGATTCGCCCCTCCTCGACTGTCTGTCCACAGCCAGATCTCGGACTTGATGCCACAATGATCGAACAGCTTTCCAAACCACAATGCGTCCTGTGCACCTGCCCCCATGGCAATATACTCTGCTTCCGTGGATGACAGAGTGGTCACATCCTGCTTTCTAGAGGCCCATACTATCGGTGACTTTCCAGCCATTATCAGAATCCCACTAGTCGCCTTTTCTTCCAACTCTTCTTCCCCCGCATCAGTGTAAATATCAACATGACTCATGTCTTCTCCTGTCAGGCATATCCCCAAGTTTTTTGTTCCTAACAAGAATGCCACCACCTTTAATGCCTTTCTCCAGTCATGGGTTGAAGGCTTAGATGCAATGAGAGAGAGTCTCTGAACAGCGTAACGAATATCGGGGCGCTACATACGGGCAATATATAGAAGCCGACCGGTTATTGCCTGAAATTCCCTTACATCACTTTTCTCCCGCACCTCTGGTGGGTCCTCCTCCAGATAGGGGGTCTTTGCTGTATGGGTAATCTTGACTTCCCTAGCCAATTCTTCAATTTGGTCTGCTCCTGTAATAACAACCTCGTTTATTCCCCAAGTGAATGTCATCCCTAAATAACGCTGCGGTAGACCCCGCTCTTCCAAGGTGAAAAACTGTCTCATAGCTTCTTCCCAATTGCTTGCCGTTTTGTAGGTCGAAAAACCACATAGGAGATCATCGACATGGATTACTATTAGCTCTCCATTTGACACTCGATAATACAGGCCCAGATCGTCCTTGCATTGCACGAACCCCAAGCCCTTCAGGACATCATCGATCACCTTGTTCCAATTGTGGGCTGCCTGCTTTGTCCCATAAAGTGATTTCTTCAATCGCCATGCTTTACTTCCAGTAGCCTGCCGGTCGACTACATATAGGATCTCTTCAAGAGGACCATTGAGGAAGGCACCTTCAATGTCATATTGCCGCATAATCAGCTTGCTCTTAATACCAAGACAGATTAGTATGCGCCAGGTTTCCTCACGGCAAACTGGAGCATAAGTCCCATGACGATCATAATCGATCCCAGGTTTCTGCGAAAAACCCCTAGCTGTCAAACGAGCCTTGTAGCGCTTTGGGTCACCAAGCGGTTTATCAGTTTTTTCCCTCAGCACCCATTTGGTGTCGATGATTTTGGCTCCTTCAGGCACCTTATCTACCCATTCATAGACCTCATATTTAGCCAAAAGCTCAAGCTCCCTTTGAACGGCTTGCTCCCACTTTTCTCTATCTGATGAGCTAAGCGTCTCACTCATTGTCAGGTGACTCTCAGTAACGAGCCCATATGCTGAGTCTTGATCTAGTCGTATCGGAGGTATTCCAGCTGTACTTCTCCCGGTTCGTCTCAGTACCAGTGCAGGTGCGGGCTCCGGTGCAGGTGGGGCTCCTGCCGCTGCACTTCCTGTAAAAGCTGTTCGCTTGCTTCTCTGTCATTGCGCATTGTTCTGAGTGCCGCGGGCCATGTATCAGCATATTTCTTCCATGGCTCATCTGGCAGCTGATTTAGGGCTGGTAAATTGGTAATCGGATTGGCAGGTAAATTGGCTGGTGAATTAACTGGTAAATTGGCTGGTGCTGGCGAATTCGCAGGTGAATTGTCTGGCCAGTTCCCTGGCAAATTGGTGAATGAATTGGTGGACGAATTGGTAGGCAAATTGGTAGGCAAGTTGATAGGCGAATTGGTAAGCGAACTGGTAGATGCACTGGTAGGTAATGTAAGTCTTATATCAGATGAGTGCTTTGTCTTAGAAATAGGGTTTTTTGCTGTAGTGACCCGCTTCGATGGTAGTATGATCTTGTAGACACCGTATGTAGATGTAAATCCTACTATTTTCACTTCTACCGCTCTATCAGTGAGCTTACCATCAGTATATGCATGACAGTAGACAATTTCTCCGAAAGGCCGAAAACGCTTTCGCTCATTCTGAATGTCTATTCCTGGTTTGATCCTTTGTAGAGGGGCTTCCCCATTCAATGAGTTATGTGGAATTCGATTTTTGATAAATGTCGCATATTCCATTGCTAGAGACCAAGTGGAGTTCGGCATTCCCTTGAGGTTCGTTCGGACCATTGTCATGATAGTTCGGTTAGATCTTTCAGCAACGGCATTCGTCTCGCTGTGACGAGGTACAGTAGGCTTCTCACTGATCCCTTCTTTTGCAAGCCATTGGCGAAATTTGGTGGACTTGAACTCCCCTCCAAAATCGGTTTGCAGCGATTGAATCTTTGCATTGGTGAGTTTGGTGAAGTATGACATCATACATTGAAGCGCTTCAGCTGCATCGGATTTTGAGGCAATAGCCCGAGTTATCGTAAATCGTGAGAAATCATCTATGAGTGTAATCATGTATTTTCGATGACAGAGGTCTTCCACAGGCATAGGACCACAAAGGTCGGAGTGAACAATTTGACCTATTTGGGACGTTCGAATTCCATGCGTTGTGGACTGGGGCCGAGTCATTTTGGTTGTAATACATACTTCACATTGCTGAGTGCAGCGGCTGAGATGCTCGGGTGCCTCGGGTATTCTTCTAAAAGCAGGGAAGGGATGGTGTCCATACCTAAAGTGCCATTGCATAGCTTGTTCCTCCGTTAGGTGAGTTTCAAGTGGAACGACTTCTAATCGATATATATCATTCAATGTGGTAAGCGGAATAATCTGATCTTGATAGGTGAGGGTATTTTGCGTGCCTAGAGCAAGCGTTGCTCCTTGCTGGCATATCTTAGCTACACTAATGAGATTGCGAGGAAAATGCGGAACATAAAGAACATCGCTGAGAGTCATTTTGCCGATTTGAACCGATCCCTTATGAGTAGAGTGAATATTCCCTCCCCCAGTTCGTACTAATTGGTGGTGTTGATGAGGGTCAATTAACTCAGACTTATTGTTCGTGATATGAACAGATGCGCAGGTGTCCGCAAACCAGGCATTGGTTGGTATTGCCTTATCGGTAGTTGCCATGTCACAAAAGGTGTCCCAGACTTCGTCAGACTGAGTAACGTGCGCTGCTGGCAGAGGGCCATTCCTTAGAGTGTCTCGCTTCTTAGTCCTACAATCCTTCTCTTCATGAGATGTTCCAGGCCATCCCTTGCTTTTGCAATATTGGCACTTCACTGGAAGGTTCATGGTAAAAGCTGCTGCTGGCTCTAGAGCTCGTTGAGGTTTTACTTTGACTCGATCAGATTGTTCTTTAAGTCTAAGTACTACGTCAGAGTAGGAGGGCTCGGCGGTTCCCCCTGTGATATTCATGATGAGGTTTTGGTAAGTAGGGAGATGGGGTAATGTGGAGAGAAGCATAGTCGCCTTCCACCCGTCGTTATTGATAAAATGCTTAATACTCGCAGCTAGCGAATCGGATGATGGTGTCACAGAGGCGACATTGGTGAGAAGATTGTTCCACCTATTCTCAAAGTTCATTATGTGCTGAGTCAGAGTTTCTTTTCTGTCGTCGAAACGGAGGTTGGTTATTGCTAGAAGGAGTGATGACATATGAGAGCGCGTTCTTCCTTCATAATGTCTCTTTAGAATGTTCCATGCATCGAGTGCAGTATCGCATATCCGAATTAGTGTGAGTGGCTCTGGTTTGCAGTTGGCCAGCAATGTAGTGAGGGCTTTATCTGTAAGAGTCTGGAATTCTTGCATCATAGGGGTTGGCGGTATCCCTTGCACAGAATTGATGGCATCGTCTAGGTTCGCTACTCGAAGGGCTCTGCTGATTTCCTTAGCCCATGCT
The DNA here is from genome assembly GCA_015179025.1 of Terfezia claveryi. Lineage (NCBI taxonomy): Eukaryota > Fungi > Ascomycota > Pezizomycetes > Pezizales > Pezizaceae > Terfezia > Terfezia claveryi. The sequence continues at coordinate 58,970 of WHUX01000133.1, read as the reverse complement.
GTATAGTCAACCTCATTCTTAAGAGGTGCTGTTGTCTTCGGGGGTTTGAACTGTGATGATCCTGTGGTGGATGAATTGGATGCGGACATTGTGCTCGAGATGTATCCGATGTGTTGCTACCATGAAATAAAATAAATGGGACAGTGTTCGCACTGTAGATAAAGAGATCTATTCAAAAATAATGCATCAAAAAAAACAAAGATAACAAGAGTAGAGATAGTCCCCTTTAAATAGACAAAATAACATCCATCCCAACATCCATCCCATCAACTGCGACAGCTATCACGACTAACGACCAATTGCACCATCATATAGAAATTTTCTTCTCCTCCATATCCGGCATTCCTTACACTTCCGCATCCAGCATTTCCAACTATTCTTCCGCATCCAGCGTTCCTTGGGTAGCCGGGTGATTCCTTGGGCAGCCGGGTGATCACTTATTCAACACACTTTACATTCCCAGAATTGGCCGACATGCAACCAACCTAATTTGGATCAATTGCATACATTATCCGCATGATGCCGCTATCATCAAGAGAGGCTTCTTCTTTAACTACATTGACCCAGCCTGAAACTTCATGTAAATGTAAAGGCAAATGTCAAACCCCCCTGTTTGCGTTTTAAGCCGAGAATGTACCACCCGATGTCATCCTACAAATCTCATATGTACCAACAAATCTCGTTCCAGTCCATCCTCATTAGAACCCTCCAAGGAGTACACAATACATGTTGCCGGCCCTTCTTCTTAGTGTTCAATTTCATTTCGTACTTTACTCCCATTTTGTATTCCATTGCATGCTTCATTCCACGTTGTGTCTACTATCATCAAAGTTTTACTTACTTGGGTAATTATGTGCTCCCGTGTTCTCTCGAGGAGGGCCCGGAACACCAAAAGTGGCCCTCGTGTAAAAAATGTTAAAAACCAAATTTCCAGCTATATGCCTAAAAAAGATTTACATCTAAGAGAAAATAATACAGTGTCTCCTTCTATTTTTGCTGGTTACATCCGATGCTCTAGGTAGGCAAAGTGGCTTGTAGAATAGAAGTCATTTTATCTGTAGGGAATAGCCGTATTTCTCCAACTTCTACGAGCTTCAAACAAATACCAGAGCAGCTGAGGAGTGCTCTAGGACTATAATACTTGGGAGCTCCATATCAAGCTCAAAATCAATCCAAAAACGTGCCCTCAAATTCGTTAGGTAAATGCAATTATGCAGGTGTTTACGGAGGGCAACTTTTGTTGTGACTGCAGGGTAATGCGAAGACTTTTGTCGAGGTTGTGTACTGAGCTTATTCAGCAGATGCCATGAGCTCTGTCTAGCAAATCCGTTGCTTCATATATAGAGTGCTACCTGCTTATTTAGAATAGAACCTGATATCTCCAGTAGAGCCCTGTTTGAAGATTAAGGACATCAGAAAGCCTTATCAGGAGATCTATGCCAGAAAAATTCATCAGAAGATCCATGTTTGGAGACCCTCATCAGTAAAGTATCTGCAAGGTCAAGATGTACTCCGAAGTAGCAGGAAGCAAAGCGTGGTTGGGAAAGATGTGCGACGGAGATTTCGGAAGGCTAATCTATACCTTCATCATCACTAATAGCGGCGACTAGGATTGCCCTCCAGGAAACGAAGGTGAACGGGGAATGTATAAAGAGCACTGCTCGTAATTGAATATCGAGCCCAAAACTCTCAAAGGAATCGTACCGCTTTAGTCTGATTGGCACAAGCCGCTCGTACAGCGCTGTAAGAGAAAACTAAAATTGGAATAGTGCGATTTAGTAGAAGTGATCATGAAAATGACGATTGTAGTCAAAACTACCCTATTGGTACCAGACTACCTATGGTTACCCTCTATTTACCTAGAGTTCAGTTTATTACACAGGAATATCCGTTAAGCTTGACAACTGGAGTACTTTGTCGGCACCGGAGAGTACGGACAACCCGAACCCAGCCCCGAGATCCGCAGCACGCGCGACATCCACCAAACTCTGCACAAGCTCACTCCAACCATGAAAGTCAAAATCAAGTCCTGGATCGCGGTTGCGTCGTGGAAGTGGGACGTCCCCGAGGACGAGGTTTGCGGGATCTGCCGTGTTCAGTTCGATGGCACATGTCCGAATTGTCGATTTCCTGGGGACGACTGTTCCTTATGTGTGTTCCCTGCTCTTTGAGCTCTGGTGCATTTTTACTAATTTGGAAATTTACTTATGTAGTGGTCGGGAAGTGTGGGCATTCGTTCCATATGGCAAGTATCTGAGAAACATGTTGGATAAGTTTGAGCACTGGCTGATGTCTGCCCTATTTCGGGTGAGTTTATAGCATTGTCTTCTCGATTGGATAAACACAGAAAGTTCAAGGGGGCTGTGTCCAATGTGCCGGCAAAAATTTGAGTATGTTGAGCAGTAGGAGCTCTGTATGCTAGTACGGCAGGGGAATGCCTATGGGAGCGCGATGGTACGAGGAGGAATTGCCTACTTGGTTTTCTGGTGTTTGCGTCCTATATTTTGTAGAGGAGTGTTCCCCGAGATACCCACCGCTCTACTCTCCTCCATACAAACGTTGTACAGCTGTATCAAATGTATGACATAAATGTATGTACCACAAATATGAAATGACCTTGGTACTAGTCAAATACAAGGCCCTCAGCTCCTCTCTCCTAAGACTTGATAGATATTTAGGTAGATGGTCACATTCTTTCATGGTGTTGATCGGACGTTCCCTCTTCGCGAAATGTGGTACATGTGGTGACCATGTGACCCTCCACATTTTGAATTGTTTCTTCAAAGCAACAACGTTAACCTGCAACATTCGCCATGGGCAACAAAACTCCCACCACTCCAACACAACCACGGCCCAAGGGATTTCCTCACTCGACCAGTACTCGATTGAAGAGGTGAGCTTCACATTTTAATAAACACTCTAGTAATCCCACTCGTATAGTTCTCTGGCTACCATACAGCCCTAGATACAGTATTTGAGACACCTCATTTTCAACCTCCGATTCACTTTTTCTGGAGTTTCAGCGCTCGGTCTTGCTAATTCCTTTATAGACCACCCATTGCCGCACCTATACCACCTACTGCAGATTTCAAATCCAAAGCTAGGTCAAAAGTTCCGTTCGTTTTAACTGGGCTTGCAGTTTTCACAATTACTGCCTATGGAACACAGCTCTACGTTTCCTGGAAAAATATACCCGAGCCTTCAGCTCAAGTCTCACAGGTTGAGTCACAAGGCAATGTGTCTCATGTCTACGATCGCATAGCGAAAGACTATGACTCTAATATCAAATTGAGTGAATTCTGGATGGGCATGCCCTTGCTTAGAAGATTACTCGCACGCAAGCTCGAGGTAAGCACGTGACCTCCAGAACCATCTTTACATACTGTTTTAGGGAACAGTTGAGGCTCATGATGTGTATAGGGACATGTCTTGGAGGTCTCAGCGGGAACCGGGAGGAACATTAAATACTACCCGGTAAATCGCTGTGGTAGTATCACTTTAGTTGACTCGAGCTCGAGTATGCTCGATCAGGCACGGAAGAATTTCAGAGGTTCGGCATTCGCAAGTATTGCTTTGAGCATTGAAGCTTATTAACTTAGAACGATATCCCCATTACAAAAATGTGAGGTTCGTCCTTCAAGATGCTGAGGCTCCTATACCGTCGCCTGCAGGTCAGGGATATGACAGGGTGGTTCAGACTATGGGTCTTTGTTCCCACCACTCACCAGTGCAACTATTACACAATCTTGAGTCACTTTGCAAGAAGGATGGTGGGAAGATAATCCTGCTTGAGCATGGCCGGTCGCACTACGATTGGTTGAACAAAATCCTTGACTACGGAGCACCTAAACATGCTGAGACATGGGGATGTTGGTGGGTAGTATCACCGATTACGATTGATAAAGCTCTCTAACATTAGTATAGGTGGAACCGAGATATTCAAGGGATCTTGAAGGAGAGTGGGCTTAACGTGGAAAAGATATCCAGGTATCACTTTGGAACTACATATTGGATTGAGGCTACACCAAGGCAACAGGAGCGGTCTGAGTAAAAGGTGCGTGCGCCTACTTCTTATGTTCACAGGTGGCCATGGCTTGCGAGGCTGCTGGGTATACATCCGCTGATATATATTCGCTGATATTCCAGTATTATCGAGTCACAAATACCCGCCGCATTTGGGGAGGGGTCACATGGTTTAACCTGTTAACTTTTAGTATTCTGCCTAGGAAGTCTAATAAATTAGCTTAACATTTGGACAATTGTGATAACAACAGAAGCCCAATCATTCCACAATAGGATGAATTAGGATATTCCAGTCGTTTGCTAGGCTCATGCACTTACGACGTCAGGAATGTGACAAGCTGGAATATACCAAGAGGCTAAGGCTAACACTTTTCAGGTGGCAACCGTGGGGTCAGAGGGGCATTCCCAAATGACTCCTTGCCCCGCTAAGTCCACTCACTAACATCGCGGATTTCATTTGCTGTCCTTCGTTTGCACTTCTTTCCGGTAGCTTGAGAAGTAAGCAGGCCGACAATCAACTCCCAAGTGCATCAGTCCGCTCCACTCTCACCACTAACAAACGACATATGAATTCGTGAACAAATTTACAGAAAAACTCGCCTTTGCTGTTCTTAACTTCCTCTACATTTATCCCCCACATTTTTAACTTTTTTCGTTGCTTGGGGTTTATTCAAAGAAAACTGTTGGCATACGACGCTTACCCGCTCCGCCTGTCTCACCACCCAACTTTATCCGATAAAAACTTTTTTATTTTTTCGTCGCTACACCTTCTCCGATAATTCTTTTTTTTTCGTTGCCCGCCCAAAATACAAGGTAGTGATCCAGCCCACCACAACAAGGTACTGGGTACAACCTCAACTGAATTCTCCACGATCAACGCTCCAATGCCGTACAATACTCGCCGGAAATCGCTATCGCTACCATCGCTTGGAATACAACTTCCAAATGGGTCGCGAAACAGAGAAAGAGCTACATCTACAGCGAGTGAACAGCCTCCGCAAAAGAAATTCAAGAGGATACACTCGGTTCTTGCAATAGGGACTGCAACACCACCTCCATCCCCCCCTCCTGAAGGTGGCATAAATCATGAAGGAATTAATGATGAGATTGTCTCTGGAGTAGTAAATGTGCTGGAAAAGTCACGCAATAGACCCCACACTGTGAAGGAATTAGCAGCGATATTGGCACCGACTTTGAATATAGTAGAAAAGTGAGTTTGCCCTTTTCTGTGATTTTGGAAATTATCACTGACAAAAGACTCTTAGTTCTGCGAATCCACATGCAATAATATCATCCCGGTTGAACGCATATCTGAAGCGTGGCTTCACTCTGCCAAATCGATGTCTTGTGGCAAAAGAACTCATCACCGCTCATCCAAAGAAAATATATTTTTATTTGACTACATGCCCCTCGCAGCCGATTCCAGACGAGGAGTGCTTTGTGACACCGCTGAAACGTAGTGTCATATCGCCCGTGTCTGATGATGAGGAGATGCGCAGAAGAGTTCAATTGTCTCCCAGCCCGGAAGTGGATCTTTCGTCGCCGGAGTTTGACGATGACAACGGCCCACCATCTCCAATTGCTTCTGTCTATCATAACAGCTCTATATTTCCGCGCGGTAAAACTGTGACTGGTATTGGGCGAAAAGGCACATTGTCTCACACTCCAATGGAAGGCGATGAGCAAGAGTTCACACGATCTGCAATTCAATTGAAACAGAGATCTGTTTCAAGAGAGTACGAGGAACAAAGACGACAAAAAAGAGCCAGAGAGCAAGCAGAAGAAAGGGACGAAGAAAAGCATGAAGAGGGAAGGGAAAGCGAAGATGCTGCCGCCCTGTTAGGATATGCAGAAGCTCCTGTGGCCGATAACGGTGCACTTGATGCAGGTATCCAAAGTGATTATCACCACCCTAGAATAAAGAAAGAGGATGAGCAGGCGGCTGGCAGCGGCAGCGCTGCTGTGGATGGCGCTGCTGTGGATGGCACAGGCGAAATTGGAGAACAGAAGACGTCGCAAGATACTTCTGTTACGCATGTTGATGCCGCGCATTTTAGGTCATTGGTTGGGGATCTGCAAAGTCCAGAAAGCATAGAATTGGATGAATTGGACGATTTATTAGGGGCGGAATTTGAATGAACTATCAATCTTCACTGTCATGTTTGCCAATGTCCCGTGTTACGCGCAGTTCCATTCTACACTCCTATCATGCTTGATGTGCTATGTCACTTTGTGGGTAATTTGGTTCTTCTCTACATCCCCTTCATTCCCCCATCACTTTTTAATCCTTTGTTATTCTTTACTTGTTTGCTTTTCCGTTTTTATTTTCCTTTCGTCTATTATCTATCATATTTACTTTGGGAAGGTCTTGGTGTGAAGCGTTACAGGCGGGAAAAACTATCGGTCTGTTCAGGGCATGTTATGTATGGTCGGAAAGGTTTCAAGTTCAAGACAAGAACTTCTTCATGCAGGACGTGAGACTTCTGCACAGTTGGCTTTATTTTATGCAGGTTATCCTGATGGAGGTTCGCTGCAATCAAATACATACTTGGGCATCGTGGGGTTACCGGTATTGAATTACAATTGAGGGAAATTGGATACCGGTTGTGAAGCAAGGGCATGGGTTGAAGAAAAGAGGGGACAAACATGAGCAGAGAACCAATCTCTTTTGCCGGAAGAAATACCATGGCTGATTCGGTTGTTTTTTCTTCTTCCTTTTGGCTGTCAATTTGCCTGTCAAGGAATTGGAGTTTGCGATACGCAGGTTTCTATCTTTACCCCCCTTCCTGCCCCTCTTCCTGACATCCCGGCCATTGCTATTTTGTAGGTTCCCGGTTCGCACAACTCAAAGAGGAAAGGTTCCTGATTATTGAAATGTCAACATTTGGTTATTATCCTAACTAATTTTGTAATTTAGATGGTCACAAAGATAGAGTAGAGTACAGTAACGCATGTGCATGTACATGTACATGACATGTATGTATCAGTTCTTTGACCCCAGACACTTCGGTCTACAGGCTCCGTTTACGCACAACGTTGGTTTGTGCGATGATCAAACGATATCCATTATCAATAGAACCGCTAGCCCAAGCTAATTATATTTTTAAAACTCGGATGGCCGAGGTCGATCGATTGGGGTGATTCGATTTGGCCTGGGCACGGGCCCGGGGTATCGGGGGTAGCCGGTGCCTAGCGAGTGGTCTATCATACATCTCTCAAATATGAAACGCGAACGCCGGAATACCATCCCTATTACTTACATATCTGTATATCTGGTTAATATGGCTATGGTTACACCTAGTCTGGTTGGTTACACCCAAATGTTCTGTATTTTATCGATCAAGTTTCCAGATGGAGGACATTCAATGCGTGAATTGTCCACGCTAGCGAAATCAAAATCCCCGATGTGATGCACGAAGGCAAGGGCTACCAGTAGATACCCATGCATGTATGAGTAATGTCGGCAAGGTTTCTCAATGGACTGATTCTGTCATCTCATAATCCGATTTGCAATACGTCTGGTGTTCAGTGTGGGGGTGTTTAACTATTAGTAGGTAGGGCGGGATAGGGTGGGGAAAGTAATAACTCGCATTTGTTATATCCATACGGAGTAAGTTTAGCTTCTGACTATATACATATATTCCGACTTGTACGCAAAAGGGAAAAAGAAAGCCAAAGTCATTAGTCTATACATACAGTATGTACATAGGATTTGACTGTTTTTTTTTTTTATAAATATATTGAGTGATAATTAGCTATCGCAAGGTGGGTGTATGTGAAAAGAAATTGTTCAAATTAATTTTATTGGGGATCCAAAACATGGAGGAGAAGTGTACACTGGTGATTGGATTCCAGAATTTTTTTTTTTGTTTTTCTAATTTTATTTTTATTTTTTTTTGATTTCAGTGATGATTGGTATGTGGCTAGATCTGGCCACCTTAAGTTTGATTTACATGTGGAGGTGTTGTGCCAACCAGACTAAGTTGGAATGAACTAGTAGCCGCTACCGGCTACTCTAGTATGTTACTGTAAATTTGCGGCGTAGTCATTTCGGTAAAAGGTACTTAATATACGGATACCTAGGTAGTTTTCCTGTGCGTGCCTATGCCATATGTTACCACTTGTGGGGTATGTATGATATGGTATACAAAACGGCGAATAAGAGCAACTCAAACAGGAATACCTATATCTGTATCTGTTGGTGTTGCTGCTTAACCTGGCAGGCGGGTCATTTAGTGTTGGTCGGGCTAAATAGGTAAGTAACTTCAGGGTAACTCTGAGCAGGGTCAAACTTTAGAGAAATTAAACCGTACCTAAGCAGAAAGCCTTATGCAGATCCGATCCTCCTTTATAAATCTAACTGAAAAATTAAATGTCGACGTCCCTATATACATGTTGGTCACGCCCAAGGGATATCTAATTATGGGTGAGGATAGCCCCTTACCTTTGCTTATCTAATGATCCTAATACTTTGTATTCATATTTCAGGCGAATGGCCAAGAGAAAGGGGAGTTAGGGTTGCTTCTTTCTGTCAATGGGGATCGGAAGAACAAATAAAGTGAGGGGCTATACAATATGGCTTGTTTTCTCTACCAGAAGTTGTGCCAACTAGACTAGGCTTATGTCATATACTATATTGCCAAATTAGGAAGTTACAGCAACAGCTAATGAGCGAGCCTAACTACAGACTATATAGCCAATAAGCTATTATGGTGGATTTGGGTTATGAATATATTCCAACCATAACCAGTAATAATGAAAACAAAATATAAACAAAAAGATATCACAAACAACTTAGTCCTTAGTCTACATAACAATAAGTTCAATTTAGAACCCTAACACTTTTATTATTGAAGGCATCGCCCACCACCGGATCTCTCTGCTGTGCTATATTCTCTACTGCTACTACGGTTTAGTTGCCATTGCTGCTTGTGAGGAATGAAGTCGACCTTCGTTGGTTTTATGACCGGGGTGGCCGCTCCCCCCCGCAACGCGTGGGGCAGATAAATCCCCAAATCAAGGGATCTACCAGAAAAACTGGTGACTCCTGTAACGATGGCTTAGGGGCAAGGCGACCAAGAGGTACGCCGAGGTAAGGGCAAGGCTAGGATAACACACACGTAGGAACGCTATGTGTATGACCAGGGGGAGGCTGGGACGGGAGGCAATAGCAAGAGGCAAGAGGGACAGAGGGCAAGGGATACGAGACACCGGAAGCAGTTGCCATGTGTATCAAGGGAGGCAGCAGGGCTGCAGAGTTGAGGCGAGACAAGGAGGTACATAAGGGAGATGCACCAACATGGAGAGAAGCAAGGCCCTGTATTGGATATACAAGACGTTGATAGGGATCCAACGAGAGGGTGGAGAGAGCGCACTATATATACAGGCTTCCTTCCGGCTGGCTAAGGCCACCGGAAGGAATAAGGTTCCCGAGACCCCTTATCTGGGAGCTGAGATAACCACGATAACCAACATGGAATAACAGTCATAACAAGAGTCGGACTCGCAGAACTAGGCTAGGAGGGGACGGTTGTGACACTATCCCCCCTTTAGGCTCGGAGCCCCAGGATGAAAGGCAAGGCGGAAGGCAAGGTAAAAACAAACAAACAAACAAACAAAACAATAACCAATTACCCATAACACAACCCCAATGCCGGAAGTACGTACCAACAATAACCACGACAATAACGGCAATAACAACAATACAAGAACATCACTGGGCGGGGCGAGGCTTCCGGAGGTAACGCTGGTGAACAGTGTGACCAAGTCCTGAGCGTTTTCCAGGTCCTCCGCTGGTTGCCAGGTCGGCTCTTCGTCCCCAGCCATTTGACCTTATACTGCACACGCCCATATCTCTTCCACGAATCTAGTACCTCCTCTACTCCCATTCCTCCTCACCTTCGATAACTACGGGAGGGGGTGGGGGGTGTTTCTGCCCTGGAAGGGGGTCCTCCGCGGCGGGCTCGATCTCGGAGACATGAACGACCGGGTGGCGTTTGATGTCCTTGGGGAACCTCAATCTATAGGCATGAGTCCCCACAGCTGCTAATACCTCGAAGGGGCCCAGGAACTTATGATCCAGCTTGCGGGACGGACGCTCTGTCCGGAAATGGCGACTGGAGAGCCACACCTTATCCCCTGGCTGGTACCTTGGAGCTGCCAATCTCGAGTTGTTTGCATATTCCGATTGCCGGGCCTGTGCGTATGCCAATTCTGACTTCAGGGTAGAGTGGAGCTCAGCAATTCCAGCTACGAACTCCTTGGCCGGGGCGTCTTTTTTGGCTTTTTGCAGGGGAGCTAGGGCGTCCATGAATCAGGGGTGCCAACCATAATTGGCCAGGAAGGGGGATGTTTTCGAGGACTCTGAGAATTGGTTGTTCACTGCAAATTCGCAGGTGGCCAGCAACGAAACCCAGTTATCCTACTGGTAGTTGACAAAGGCTCGCAGATACTGCTCCATGATGTGTTCATTCTCTCGATTGGCCGTCCGTCTGGGGGTGATATGCCATTGACTAGGCACTTTAATCCCCAGAAGCTCGCAGAAGGCTCTCCAAAAGTCCGAGGTGAACTGAGGGCCACGGTCGGACACGATCGATTCAGGGAGGCCGTGGTACCAGAATACATTATTGAGGTAGAGGTTGGCTAACTCTGGGGCAGAGCAGGTATCCCGGCAAGGTATAACATGCCTCATCTTTGTCAACCGATCAACCACCATCAGGATGGCATTGAACCCCGAGTCTTCCGGCAATCCGTCACGAAATCCATGGTAAGGTGCAGCCAGGGCCGATCTGGAATTTCCAGAGGTTTCAGGGTCCGTACGGGGTATGGCGGACAGGCTTAGCAGCTTGCAAACATGGCAGTTCCGTATGTACCTCTCCATGTCCTTCCGCTGGTCAATCCAGGTGTATTCCCTGGCCAGAAGCTCTAACGTCTTGGCCACTCCAGGGTGACCCACCACCAGGGTATCGTGGTGTTCCTCGATCAGCCTCAGGCGTAACCCTCCTCCCTCTGGTATATAGAGCTGTTCCGGTTGTATAGGAGGCCTCCTGGACGATACATTCGGCCAATGAGATCTTGGGGTGGCGGCGCTGGCCGAATCCACTGCGGCGATGATTTCCTTGGCCAGGGGGTCATCCTCGTATGCCTGTCTCACCAGTTGTCGGAGGTCGGCTTCCGCCTTAGCCTCAGCAAGGACATTGGCCGCCAGATCAAGGTTTTCGGGCTTCAATACCACCTGATTCTGGTATTTTAGCCTTTCATCCCCCCCTTAGGGAGATCTCCTGATCTCCGGGTTAGGCATCCGGCTTGCCACCAGCTTTTCCGGGTTGGTACTTGATCTTAAAGTTGAACTGAGAGAGGAATTCCGACCACCTGGCCTGCATCGGTTGAGCAGCTTGGTGGTGGTAAAGTACTAAGGTTCTTATGGTCGGAAAGTACTTCGATAATCCCCTTGGCTGACTCCAGGTTGGCCTCCATTCCTCGAATGCTCACACAATGGCCATCAGCTCCTTGTCGTAGATCTCGTAGTTGCACTCAGCTGGGGAGTGCTTTTTCGAGAAGTAGGCCACTGGGTGGAGGATGCCGTTGACATACTGAGAGAGGATTCCCTGGGAGACATAATCGGAAGCATCGGTTTCGACGACACATTCCTGGTCAGGTCGAAATGTGCCAGGATCGGTGCTGAGCAGAAGGCTTCCTTGAGGTTCTGGAAGGCCAACTGAGCTTCTGATTTCAGTCGAAGCGCCGGTCTTTTTTGGTCAGGGCGGTGAGGGGGGCTACAATCTTCGAATATCCCAGGATAAAACGCCGGTAGAAGTTGGCGAACCCCAGGAATGCCTGGACATCCTTGAGATTCGCTGGATTTGCCATTCCTGGACAGCGGTAACCTTGGCAGGGTCCATCCTGATGCCCTCCGTGGTGATGATTAACCCCAGATACTTGACCTCTTGCACATGAAACTCACATTTCTCGGGCTTGAGGTACAATCCGGCTTGCTCCAGCTTTTCCAACACCTGCCGGACATGAATCTTGTGTTCTGCTAGGGTATCCGAATAAATCAAGATATCGTCGAGGTAAGCCGTACAGAACACATCCAAGAAGTCTCGCAGGATGTCATTGATAAAGTGTTGGAAAGAGGCTGGGGCGTTGGTTAAGCCGAAGGGCATGACATTGTACTCGAAGTGGCCATAGCGAGTTCGGAAGGCCGTTTTCCACTCCTCCCCCTCGGCAATCCGTACCAGGTTGTATGCCCCTCTCAAATCCAGTTTGGTGAACCATTTGGCCTTGGAAAGCCTGGCTAATGTCTCCTGGATTAGAGGCAGGGATACTGTTCTTGACCGTTATCTAGTTCAGGCCACGATAGTCCACACACAACGAAGAGAGCCGTCCGATTTTTTCACAAACAGCACAGGAGCACCCGCTGGAGAAGAGCTATGGCAAATGAAGCTCTTGTTGAGGTTTTCCTCCAGGTATTTCTTCAGGGCCTCCAGCTCCAACCAGGACATTCCGTAGAGGGGCCCATAGGGGGGGGCTTACCCTCTATAGCGGAATAGTATGGTCATATGGCCGGTGGGGTGCGAGCTTTTCTGCGGCCTTCTCCGAGAACAGGTGATGAATTCGTGGTATTCGTCCGGTACCATGGACTTCCACTCCTCCTTCGACCGTATCTTAGTAATCTCCAGGTTCATCTCGTGTATGGACAGGGCATGAGCCTTCAGCTTGTGCCTCCTAGTGAGGTAAGCAAAAGCCCCTGCCCGATGAAGCTAACGTTCAGAGGCTTTTGGGGAACAGGGGGCACAGGGGAACAGGGGCACAGGGGGAACAGGGGGCACAGGGGGAACAGGGGCACAGGGGGAACAGGGGCAAGGGGGAACAGGGGGCACAGGGGAACAGGGGAATTGGCATCGAGGTGTGCAGGCAGGTGCACCACCTGAGTCGGGTGGATTATCGGGTAGGCAAGGCATACAACCTAGTGACGGTGGCCTTTGGTTCCCGCAGTGCTTTTTGCAATATTGGCTGTTGAACTGCAGGGTATAGGAGCCGAAGCTGACCGATACATCATGCATTCTAAGCCAGGGGATTCCAAGGACAATTGGGTATTTGAGCTTTGTCACGAACATTGGGAGGTTTGCCTCGGAGTGATCCCCGACTAGGGCAGGCACGCACGCAATATCGGTGATATCCCCGGAGGAGATGGGTCGACCGTCGATGACATCCAGAACACGGGGGGTTTTGAGCTTAGACATGGGTATGAGAATTTACTGACAAAGGCCTGGTCAACGAATGCAATTCCTGAGGCTCCGCAATCTATGAGTGCTGACGTGGTAATTGTTCTATCATTATTGATTTTGAGGGAGATAGATACAACAAAATGCTCGCTAAACAAGCAGATTCGTCAACAACAGAAGAAGCGGAAGACACAGAAAATGCAGACAAAGACAAAGGTAAGCGGCCTGGGGCAGGTCCCTTGCTAGTGTCAGTAACTAGGCAAGGGACAGGGCTTTTCCCGACTCGTTAACCTCCACGTTCCTGGGTTCCAGGGTATCGATGGGTGGTCAGAGATACCGTGGGCAGCCAGGGGGCGGTTCTTCCTGAGGGGGTAGGTGGCAATGAAGTGGTCCCCCTTACCACAAGCAATGCACAACCCATTAGTGCGGCGGCGGTCCCTTTCCTCCTGGGTTAGTCGAGGCCTTCCGATAATAGGTCCATAGGGGTGGGTCCTCCTGCCACCAGCGAAGGATGTGCCGGTTTGTTGGCCAGGGTCGTAGTTGTTGTGGAGGATTGGGCTGGCTTCGGCTGCTGCTGCTGTTGTGCTGGGCGGGTGGTTGGTCAGAAGGCCGGTCGGTAGCGTAACCTGGCCATTCGTTGCTCTACCATGGAGGCCTGGTCGATCAATTCCTCGAGGGTATCAACCGCAGGGAGGGTAACCATGGCTTGTTGGAGCTCATCGCTGAGCCCCTCCTGGAATTGCTCGAACTTAGCCTGGTCATTCCACCTTACCTCTGCGGCTAGCCTCGAGAACTCTGCAACGTAAGTAGACAGCTCTGAGTTGCGCTGTCTCAGTGCCCGGAGCACTTGACTGGCCGTCCCCACTGCATCAGGATCTCCGAACGCCCTATCCAGGATTGTGAAAAGGGCCGAGATATCGTTGAGCTTGATCCCGGTTTCAAGGATGTATGGCTGGATCTGGTCATAAGCTTTCCACTCTAGCAAGACGAAAACGTATGCCAGTTAATGTTGTTCTGACGGGAACCTGGCAGAATTCCCGTTCAGCTTGAGATTGACAGCATTTTTCCAGGCTCGTAGGCGAACCCGGTCCCCATTGAACTTGGGGGGTGTTGGAATGCTTTCGGTCTTGTTGCTACTGGCTGCTGTTGGTATTGCAAGGTTCCCTAGGGCGCGGCTGAGGTTTTGGACCGTAGTTCGTTCGTTGGCCAGGGCAAGGTTCAGATAGTCGAGATCGGTCTGGAGGACCGTGATCTCTTCGTCAGCAGATCTTAATTTTTGTTCAGCCATGGCCAGGCTGTTTTAAGCCACGGCCAGGCTGTTGCCGAGTTCGGCCCCGATGGCATCCATGGCCTCGAAGATGTCGATAATTTCTCAATGGTAGGCATTCAACTCGTTCAAGCCTGAGGGTATGGGGGAGCTCCTCCAGGTTTGAAACCTGACAGCGGGTGGTGGGAGAGCTACTCCTGACATGACTGCTTACCAGTTGGTCCAAAGGATCCAACGTAGTGTAACGACGGCTCAGGGGGCAAGGCGACCAAGAAGTATGCCGGGGCAAGGGCAAGGCTAGGATAATACACACGTAGGAACGCTACGTGTGTGACCAGGGGGAGGTTGAGACGGGAGGCAATGGCAAGAGGCAAGAGGGATAGAGGGCAAGGGACACGAGACACGTGGAAGCAGTTGCCGTGTGTGTCAAGGGAGGCAGCAGGGCTGCAGAGTCGAGGCGAGATAAGGAGGTGCACAAGGGAGATGCACCAATGTGGAGAGAAGCAAGGCCCTGTATTGGATGTACAAGACGTTGGATAGGGATCCAACGAGAGGGTGGAGAGAGCGCACTATATATACAGGCTTCCTTCTGGGCTGGCCAAGGCCACCGGAAGGAATAAGGTTCCCGAGACCCCTTATCTCGGGAGCTGAGATAACCATGATAACCAATACGGAATAACAGTCATAATAAGAGTCGAACTCGCAGAACTAGGCTAGGAGGGGATGGTTGTGACAACTCTTTTTCTGGGCACGAGACTACTTGTCTGTAACTTTACTCTTTCCTTTTTGTGGTAGGCGCGTTACTAGTTGTGGGCAGATTAGCGTCCCTGACTCAGATTTTGAGAGTATGATTCAGATACAAGCAAGGAGTCTTATTCACCAGTTTTCCCTAGCCTCATAGAACCAGGTTAATATATTGTAGGTTCGTGTTCCCGAGTATTCCCTACTTCCATTTGTTATGCACTGTCCATGCTATCTATTGCCGTTATTCGGGAATCTCTATGCTAACGACTTGTAAATCCGGATAAAGTTGATATATGACAATATGGGCCCTAAGAAATAAATTTCAGTATATTAACATTAAACTGCACTAACTTGCTTATTTTTGAGAGGTATATTCATCTACTGTTTTAGTATTAGCAATAGCCTAATAATACATTCTGATATTTATTTGAGAAATGCTTGCCTACAGTAATAGGAAATATGAGTTTGTTTGTTTTATATGAAGTAATCTGTAAAATTCTTACCTTTTAAATGAATGTAGCAAAAAAAAATTAAAAAGTGTGCCTCTATTAACAGCTGATTGAGCTGTTAATAGCCCCCTTATCTCAATTGCTAATAAGAGTTCCTTCCAACTGAGTCTAGTATATATACCTAGCATCTTTAATAATTTCTTTCTCAACTACAGCCTCATGTAAGTGGTGAATTTTTTACTATTTCCATCAATCCCAACTGCAATTATGTAAGAAAGCGAGCTCCTTCAAAAAGATACTATCAACCAACTTCTATAAATTTACATATATATTAAAATAAAATTCCTTTGGGCAAATAAATATCTATTGAAATACCCTTCTCTATAACTCTTAAAAGGAGCTTCTAAAATTCTACAATATATCTAGGGATTTATTGAAATTATTGTAGCGCTAATGTTCCTCTGCTGATCTTGTATTAAAGATAGTTTTACTAAGCGTGCTGATTGATATTCCATCCAAAATACAACTGATTAATCCCTTAAACTTTTGCTACTTTAGTTATAAAGAGATGTTTTTGGTATAACTCGCCATACCCATAGCTGCTGATTTCCAAATTGAACGGCACTTGAAGCCAACGACCGCCACAAGCAATCTACATGTTTTATGTTGACATATGCAGGGTTTTCCCAAAGAAGAATGGAGAAATGACTTTTGTTGTTCATCTCCGTACTCATTTAATTCTGCAAAGTCGACATTCACACTGGCGTGTCTATGAGCCCTCCAGCAGGTTTAGTGGAAATGGCCTGCCCGAAGAAGTATGAAGTCAGAAGGAAAAAACAGGCCCAGAACCATCGTAGCTATTGTATAGGCTCAAGGCTTATGGTGCTAGCTAAGTGTGCTTACTTCCTACGCTATGATATATATATTATATTCAACTATATATTATATTCAACTACCGCATCCACTAAAGACATAGGTAGCATTAGTGCACTTTCTCAATAAACTGGGGACCGTTATACCTCAGTGAGCGTGTTACCATTGCGCTTGGATATCACCTTTACTGTATAAGCTCGACCCTTGTCTTTAAACTGACAAGGACCGTTATACACCAGTGGATGCGGTAGAGTAATATCTCAAATATTAAAGCATATTCACTGAAACCATAACCCTATTTCTAGAATATTATACATAAACCATACTATACACACAAAAAGAAGGATATAACTTTCAAACATTCGTATTCAAATATCCTACAAACAACTCCTTTATCCTGCTCTTCGCCTGCGCATGATGCCTATTCAGTGAAATATACTGTCTCCTAATCCTCTGCAACTGCGGCAACGAGACCGTGGTCGGGGGAAGGTTCAAAACCTACCACCACCCACCAATTAGCCCCACCCTCCATCCCAATCCCAATTCATAATAAAAAATCAATTACTCACTTCTTTACAATCTGGTACCGTCAATTCCCCCCCAACCATCCCATTCCTCTGCGCCTCCAGTATCAGCGACACGATCTCCTGCGTCGTCTTATCCAACTCATGCAAATAATCCGCCTCTGTCGCAGGTTTAATAATCGTCGCAACATTAGCCTTGATTTTTGCTCCTGCTTCCTTTCCTACTACTGCGTCCCAGATTGCCTCACAGTCCATTCTCTCATCAACCCATGGAACGGTGAATAGTGGGCTGTCCCAACGAGTCATTCCATTAGGCTCTTCATATCTAAAGATTAGGTTCTCAAGGATATCTTCCTCCCACGCGGGGGTGGCGGCGGTGAGTTGTTTCTTATGGGCCTCGCCCTCCACGGGGAGGATACACATCATTACGTCGGGTGGGGGCAAGGAGGATCCCGGCGGAGCAGGGCTATGTGGGTCTGGCGCGTGGGAGGCGTTGCGGGAGGAATTCCATAACCGGCATTTCTCGGGAGGGGAGGCGATGTGTACGACGCAGGATGGGGTAAGGAGGGCCTTTGCCTCGCAGTACAGCTGGTACCGGTAGCCTTTAATGTAGTTCAAAGAATCGGAGATCACAATATTGTCCCTGCTTAGGTGCCGCTTGATGGCGGAGTATTCTGTCGAGCGGGATTCTTTCTCGGAGCGGGCATCGCGATAGGAGGTGCGTGGGATGTGTAGGGAGTCGATGTTGATGAGGTGGACTTTGAGGCAGGAAATTCGGGCGGTTTCGGATGGGTCGAAGGGGGGGTTGGGGTGGATGGTTGTGTTTATGGCTGTAGTTGTGGAGCGGAGATCGTCGGTGGAGGAGCAGCGCTGTGGGGTGGAGGGGACGGAGAGGCCAGTTTTTTGGGCGGCTTGCGCGGCAGCGATGCGTTCGATAAAGAAGTCGCGGAGCTCGAGGGCTCGGGTGGTTTTGCCGGAGCAGGGGTAGCCGGTGAGTATTATCAGCTGTGGAGGAGTGTTTGGTGTTTGTTAGCTACCAGTAGGATGGATGTATATGTTTGGGGGGGGAGAGTCTGGAGATTACAGGCATGGCGGGATATGGAGTTTGTCTCCTCTCCGAGAGTTGTGTGGAGGCGAGGGGGTTGGGGAGGGGGGTGATATCGGCGAGCGGGGCGTCATACGTCAAGCTGACAGCTGCATATGCGTTGCCAAGATTTACAAGTTGCATACGGATATAAGCTCCACAAAGCTTCCTGCTCGAATTGCAGCATCGCGCCCCCACCCCTTGCCCCCCGAGATGAGCGATACCGAAGCGGACTACTACCTCGACCTCTTCAAAGAACCCCCCTCCTATCGCCCTACCACGCCCCCTCCATCCTTCAGCACCCACACCCTCCTTTCCGGCCCCACCCTAACCCTCCGCCTCGTTGGCCATGACTCCCTCTGGGGCCACCACCTCTGGAACTCCGCGCGCGTTCTCGCGCATTACCTCGAGCGGCATGCCTCCTCCCTAGTTACCGGGAAAGATGTGCTTGAACTCGGCGCCGGCGCCGGCTTACCCGGGATAGTCTGTGGTGCGGTTGGGGGAGCTCGGAGGGTAAACCCCCAAGTCCAAAGTACCCAAAGATGTAGTGAAATGAACCTTGAGAAACTTATCTGGCGAATTCGAAGGTAGTTATTACGGACTACCCCTCTGCGGCGCTGATTTCCAATATTCAATATAATATCGACCACACGCCGCTACTCGATCAACACCGCGTCTTTGCGAGAGGATACCTCTGGGGCCGGGACCCCACGCCGCTCCTCCCCGATATTATCGAGGCAGAGATATGCGATCCTCTTACCACTCACCACTCACAAACCACCAACCCAACTAACATAAACACAAACACAAACGTCTTCTCCCTTCTGATCCTCTCCGATGTGCTCTTCAACCACTCCGAGCACCACTCCCTCATAAATACAGTCCTCCTCACCCTCTCAAAATCAGACCCGACAGCATGTGCAGTGGTGTTCTTCACCCCGCATAGGCCCTGGCTGTATGAGAAGGACATGGCATTCTTTGAGTTGGCGAGGGAAGGAGGGCTGGCTGTCGATAAGGTTTTGGAGGAGGTGCTGCCAGAGCCAATGTTTGAGAGCGATAGAGGAGATAGGGAGTTGAGGAGGAGGGTATTTGGGTATAAGTTGCGGTGGGGAGAAGGGCAAGCAGAGATGAGCGTGGTGGGATGAGTGAGCTATATGTTCTTGTCACCACATATGTAATACGGAGATGATCATTTAGTTCAGGGTAAGTCAGCGCTGTTGATGATACTCAGTACAATCACCTTGAGATTTACATGTACTTGGCTACTTAAAGTAAGCTACACCCAGATCTTCACCGCGGAGAAGAGGTAGCCATAGCCTCAGGGGAGGATAGATACCAAGTAATACCTACAATCTTCTATGTCGTCTTTTTCTCACACTCAGCGGCTGGCTGGCTAGGCCCTGCAGTGGTGTGCGTGGAAAGCCAGCAAATATACACCTCTACCTAGAGTTGTCCGAAGTGCATTCAGACCTTTATTAGAGATGAATATCCAGATACTACAACGTAAGTAGTGCTAAGTAACGTTTAAGTACTTGACGCATGGCGCTACCTAGCGTATATTGGCCTAGCTACAGTTATAATAAATTGAAAACCCGATTTGTAGCATAAGTATGCACGAAAATAACCGTATATACTTGGCATAATGCACAGCGCTGTACCAAGGAAACAACAAGGTACATAACTGTACTTATCTACACCATCACAATCCCCACCCACTTAGCCTCGTAGAACCAGGTTAATATATTGTAGGTTCGCCCCAGAAGTTAGAGGTTGTTGCTACGAGGCTAGTGTTGTCTGCCAAGACTTTCGGTTTTAATTCTAGAATCGCTACCGGTACCCCTGCCCTTGCAAACCCCCTGCAACAGCGTCTCCAGCTACAACTTGTGATATATCATGAGCCTAGTGATTCTGGCTAAATGCATACCTATGGAAACGAGTACGCTCTACAATCTGGTTATGCTCACATCCTGCCAAGATCAGCCGAAGACTCAATATCCCTCCTTCTAATATAACCTTCCTAAAGACCTATCTCTTCCCCCTCAATCCTCATATAGGCCAAGTACCTAGTGGGTGAGCCTGTAATGACTAGAAGAGCATTACCTAGTATCTGTATTTATATTAAAATAGCCTCTATAGCAGCAGCCTTAAATATGATCAAATGGTATGCAATTAAA
This sequence comes from Terfezia claveryi, assembly GCA_015179025.1. Classification (NCBI taxonomy): domain Eukaryota; kingdom Fungi; phylum Ascomycota; class Pezizomycetes; order Pezizales; family Pezizaceae; genus Terfezia; species Terfezia claveryi. The sequence continues at coordinate 38,605 of WHUX01000133.1, read as the reverse complement.
AAAAACTCCAAAATGAGCAATTTTAAGAATTAACTAAATTTGCTCTATTTCTACTACCCTAGACCCTTACCTTCTCCCCCTCTCTATAGCCAGCATTCTCCATCACTATAAAGAGGTCACAAATAGTGCTATAAGCTCTAATAACCTACCTTAGCCTTTATAGGTTGCTTGCATTTGGAGGGTTTACTGGCTCCCCTGTAGTTATTTCAACCTCCTCACAGCAACTATTTGCTCACCATTAAGCTAAAGTCCAACCTTTTAAATATTACTACTCCTAGGCTGCTCCATATTTCTCAATAGCTAATCTAGCATCAGTCTAGTACATCTAATTTAATGATTTAGCATAGCAGACTACTAGTATCTAGCTAGTACCAACCTAGCCCTCAACTGAGTATTTAACTCAGTACACTACTAAACCAGACTAACGCTACCAGCAGCTTGCTTTAGCTAAGTATATGTTGAGATACCTATAGATTATATGATTAAAGCAACCTAAAATATGGGGGTTATTAGAGCTCCAAAGCTATTATAGGTCTCTATAGGAGTGCTGAGGATGCTCTGGAGGAAAGCACTTTTTTACTAGTAAAGCAGGTTTGGACTAGGTAGATCTAGCAAGGTATAGAAGGGTGCATTTGGTTGACTGGATAACAGCTTTCAAAAGTATATATTTGGGGAGATTTTGAAGCCTTCTGATATTACTATTTTATACACTCCACCTTCAGTACTATAGATAAATACTTAAGTAGGTATAGGTCTTCTAGTTGTTTTGGGCCTATTTATACAATATTCAGCCTATAGAGGCATAGAGGATAGGAGTAGCTATTAGGGGCATAATTGTTGAAAGGGGTAGTATTGAAGCTTTTAGAGCTATTAAGGACCTTTCTACAGTGATGGAGAATGTTGAGGAGAGGAGGCTATAGAAAGGGGAAAGGTGAGAGCCCAAGGTAGTAGAAATAGAGCAAATTTAGTTAATTCTTAAAATTATTCATTTTGGAGTTTTTTTTAATTGTATACTATTTAATCATATTTAAGGCTGCTACTATAGAGCCTATTTTGATATAAATACAGATACTAGGTAATACCCTTCTAGTCATTACAGGCTTACTCGCTAGATACCTGGCCTATATAGAGGGTTGAGGAGGGAGAGGTAGGTCTTCAGAGAGGTCATATTGGAAAGGGGAATATTGGGTTTTTAGCTGATCTTGGCGAGATATTAGTATAACCAGATTGTAGAGCATACTTGTTTCCATGGGTATGTATTTAGTCAAAATCACTAGGCTCATGATATATTATGAGTTGTAGCTATAGATGTAACGAGGGCTCTGGGGGACAAGGCAACCAAGGGGTAGGCCGGGGCAGTGGCAAGGGGGAATCGCACATATAGGAGTGCTACGTGTGTGATCTGGGGAAAGGCTAGGGGCAAGGCAAGGGCAGGGCTAGGGTAACACACACGTAGGAACGTTACGTGTGTGACTGGGGAAGGCTGGGATGGAGGGCAAGAGCAGGAGGCAAGAGGAGCAGAGGGCAAGGGGCATGAGACACGCAAAGGTAGTTGCCACATGTGTCGGAGGGGGGCAGCTGTACTGCAGAGTTATTTACGGGACAAGGCAAGACGAGGGGGTGTACAAGGGAGGTACACCTTCACGGAGAGACAAGATCCTGTATTAGGTATACAAGACATTGATGGGGATCCAAAAGAGGGCGGAGAAACGAAGATATATATACATGATTCCAGGCCAAGGCCGTGGAAGGAATAAGCTTCCCGAGATTCCTATCTCGGAAGCTAAGATAACAATCACCCATCAACGACACCCGAACAAGCCTATTCGAGTATCAGAACAGTACGACACCCAAACAAGCCTGTTCGAGTATCAAATCAAGACGAAGAAAACGGTTATGACACTATTCCCCCTTTAGGCTGGAGCTTCAGCGACGGAGGCCTGGGCATAGCAACCGGCAAAATCAATACAGGAAACAACAACAAGTGTAAGAACGAGAACCCCAACTCCAAACAACAAAGACCTATCACCTGTGTCGTAGGTGATAACAGAGACAACAACAAGAACAAGGACAGGAACCCCAACTCAGACATAGAGAGATTACTCAACCGGACGAGGCTTCCTCGAGTATCGCTAATGGAATAGGGAGACCAGATCCTGAGCATTTTCCAGGTCCTCAGCAGGTTGCCAGGTAGCCTCCTTGTCCCCTACCCATTTAACCTTGTACTGCAGATGCCCATACCTCTTTCGCGAGTCCAGCACTTCCTCCACCTCCCATTCCTCTTCACCTTCGATAACTACTAGAGGAGGTGGGGGGTGTTTCTGCCCTGAGAGGGGATTGTTAGCCACTGGCTCAATTTCCGATATGTATACAACTGGGTAGCGTTTGATGTCCTTGGGGAACCTCAATCAATAGGCATGAGTGCCCACAGCGGCCACCACCTCGAATGGACTCAGGAACTTATGGTCGAGCTTGCGAGATGGCCATTCAGTCTGGAAGTGCCTGCTGGAGAGCCACACCTTATCTCCTGGCTGATACTTAGGGGCTGGCAACCGTGATCCGTTCGCATACTCCGCTTGCCTAGCTTGAGCATATACCAGTTCGGCTCTTAGAGTGGAGTGCAACTCAGCAATCTCCATGGCGAACTCCTTAGCTGGAGTGTTCTTCCTAGCCTTGTGCAGAGGTGCTAGAGAGTCCACAAAATGAGGGTGCAAGCTATAATTGGCCAGGAACGGGGAGGTTTTTAGAGACTCCGAGAAATGGTTGTTAGCGGCGAACTTACAGGTTGTCAGCAGCGAAACCCAGTTGTTTTGCTAGTAATTGATGTATGCTCTCAGGTACTGCTCCATGATTGCATTTATTCACTCAGACTGACCATCTGTTTGGGTGTGATACACCATGGAGAGGTGTACGTTGATTCTCAGAATCTCGCAGAATACCTTCCAGAAGTCCGAGACGAATTGGGGGCCGCGGTCCGAGATGACTGACTTGGGGAGACCATGGTAGCGGAATACATGGTTGAGGTAGAGGCCGGCGAGGTCCCGGGCAGAACAGGTATCATGGCAAGGTATAACATGCCTTATTTTGGTCAATCGGTCTACTACCATAAGAATAGCGTTAAACCCCAAATCCTCCAGCAACCCAGTCACAAAGTCCATGGTTAGGTGTTGCCAAGGCTGGTCTAGGATCTCCAGGGGCTTCAGGGTCCCATAAGGAGCATGACGGGTAGGCTTAGCACGCTTGCAAACATGGTAGTTCCGTATGTACTGCTCCACCTCCTTCCGTTGGTCAATCCACGTATATTGCCTAGCTAGCAACTCTAACATTTTAGCTACTACAGGATGACCCGCAGCCAGGGTATTATAGTGTTGCTTGATCAGCTGCATCCGCAGCTCCCCTTCAGGTATATAGAGCTGATCTAGGTAGTATAGGAGGCCGTTCTGAGTGGTGCACTCAACTAGGAAAATCTTGGTGTGATAGCGCTGTCCAGACTCCACTGCGGTGATTATATCCTTAACCAGGTTGTCCTCCGCATATGCCCGTCGTATCCGCAGAAGGAGATCTACTCCGGGGTTCGCTTCAGCTTTAGCATCAGTATCAGCGTCAGCAACAGCATCAGCAACAGCAAGGCTATTGGCTGCCAGGTCAAGATTTTCAGGTTTTAGTACCACTTGACTCTGGTACTTCAGCCTTTTATCCCCCCCTTTAGGGAGATCTCCTGATCTCCTGGTCAGTGTATCCGACTTACCTCCAGCCTTTCCTGGCCGATACCTTATCTTGAAGTTGAACCACGAGAGGAATTCCGACTATCTAGCCTGTTGGCGGTTTAACAATTTAGTGGTTGTGAAGTATTCTAGGTTCTTGTGGTCAGAAAGGACCTCGATAACCCCCTTTGCCGATTCCAGGTATGGTCTCCATTCCTCAAATGCTCGCACAATGGCCATTAATTCTTTATTATAGATTTCGTAATTACACTCCGTCGGGGAGTGTTTCTTTAAGAAATAGGCCACTGGGTGAAGGATCCCATTGTCATCGTTCTGGGACAGGATTCCTGCGGAGACATAGTTAGAGGCATCTATCTCAACAATGCATTCATAATCAGGATTGAAGTGGGCCAGGATCGGGGCTGAGCAGAAGGCTTCCTTGAGCCTCTCGAAGGCGGATTGGGCTTCTAGACTCCACTGGAATCGTTGGCTCTTTTCCATACCCTTGGTCTTGGTTAACGCTGTCAGTGGTGCTATGATTCTTGAATATCCCAGGATGAACTGGCAGTAGAAATTGGCAAAGCCCAAGAAGGCCTGTACATCCTTGAGGTTGGCAGGGGTTTCCTAATCCTGGATTTCAGTAACCTTGGCAGGGTCCATTCTGATACCATCCATGGTTATTATCAGGCCCAAGTACTTCACCTCTTGGATATGGAATTTGCATTTCTCGGGTTTAAGGTATAACCCAGCTTGTTCCAGCTTCTCTAGCACCTGTCGGACGTGGATTTTGTATTCCACTAGGGTATCCGAGTAGATAAGGATATCATCCAGGTAGGCTATGCAGAATACATCTAGAAAGTCCCGCAGGGTGTCATTAATAAAGTGCTGGAAAGATGCAGGGGTATTGGTTAGGCCAAAGGGCATCACATTGTACTCTAAATGGCCATAATGCGTCCGGAAGGTGGTTTTCCACTCCTCCCTTTCGGTGATCTGTACCAGGTTATAAGCCCCTCTTAGGTCCAATTTGGTGAACCATTTTGCCTTGGAGAGCCTAGCCAACGTCTCCTGGATCAGGGGCAAGGGGTACCTGTTCTTCACCGTTATTTCATTCAGGCCACGATAGTCCATGCACAATCGAAGAGAGCCATCTGATTTTTTGACAAATAGCACAGGGGCACCCGCTGGGGAAGAACTGTGCTGGATGAAGCTCTTATTCAAATTTTCCTCCAAGTACTTCTTCAGGGCCTCTAATTCCAGTCAGGACATTCCATAGAGTGGGCCGTACAGTAGGGTCTTTCCTTCCATCAAGGGGATTGTGTGGTCATATAGTCAGTGTGGTGCTAGTTTTTCTGTAGCTTTCTCAGAGAACAAGTCGATATATTCATGGTATTCACTGGGCACCATAGACTTCCATTCTTCCTTAGATCGCAACTTGTTGATTTCCAGGTTAACCTCATAGGTTGACAAAGTATGGGCCTTCAGTTTGTACCTTCTGGTAAGGTAAGCAAAGGCCCCTGCTCCAATGAAGTTGATATCGAGGGGTTTTAGTGGGGGGTTTTCTACTACCACCTGGCTGGGGTCCTTGACCGGGAGTGGTAGGGCACACAATCCTTTAACAGCAGTCTGTGGAGCACCACAGTGCTTTTCGCAATACTCACTATTGAAGTTTAAGGTGTAAGAGCTAAAGTTAATGGAGATATCATGTATTCGGAGCTAGGGGATCCCCAAAACAATGGAATATTTGAGCTTGGTCACAAACATGGGGAGGCTTTCCGAATGGTCTCCAATGGCACTAGGTAGGTATGCGAGGTCAGTAATAGCCCCGGAAGAGATAAGGCGGCCATCAATGACATCAAGAAGGTGGGGGGACTTTAGCTTGGCTGTTGGTATTGAATTTTTACTGACAAAGGTCTGATTAATGAAGGCTATTCCTGAAGCACCACAATCGATGAAAGCTGATGTTACTACTGTTTTACCATTGAATTTAATAGTTATTGGTACTACAAAATGCTCGCCAAACAAGCGAGATTCATCAACAGACATAGATGCAGGAACAGAAAAAGATGACAAAGACAAATGACCCAGGATAGGTCCCTTGCTAGTGTCAGCAACTAGGCAAGGGACTCTACTTATCCCGACTCTTCCAGGGTCTTGGATATTGCATGTACAGCCAGGGAGCGGTTTTTGCGGAGGGGACAGGCTGCGATGAAGTGATCCCTTTCCCACAGGCAATACACAATCCATTGTTATAGTGACATTTCCTCTCTTCTTATATTAGGCGGGGCCTTCCTGATGATAAATCTATGGGGGTGGTGCTGCCCGCCACCAGAGATGGGTAGGCTAGCTTATTGGCTGTAACTTGGGTCTGAGGGCTAGGGTTCTGGAGTCAAGTTTGTTGCTAGAGGTGCTGGGTTTTAACAGGAGGTCGATAGGTACTGGGGGCGCTGGCCTGGACTCTCAAGCTAGCCATCTTTTGCTCTATTTTGGATGCCTGATCAATGTATTCGTCGAGAGTTTTAACATCTGGAGATTGCAGGAGGGCCTTTTTAAGCTCAATATTGAGGCCTTCTTCGAATTGTTCCCACTTCACCCGATCGTTCCATTCCACCTCTGCTGCCAACCTTGAGAATTCAGCCACATACGCTAAGAGGTCATGTCCTCTCTGTTTTAGTTCTCGGAGAGCATGAGTTGCCATACCCGTGGGATCTGGGTCTCCAAAAGTGTGGTCAAGGATTGTGAGTAAAGCAGCGACATCAGGGAGGTTGAAGCAGTCATCGAGTACATAGGGTTGGACCTGGTCCAAAGCTATGCCCTCTAGTAGTCCGTATACATAGGCTAATCGTGCTGAATGGTAGAGAACTTTGCAGCATCCCCATTCAGTTTGATTTTGATAGAATTTTTCCAGGCTTTCAGGCGAGTCCTGTCGCCATTAAACTTCGGTGGGGTGGGGAGATTCTGGGTCTTGGGTGCCTAGGGTGCTTAGGGTGCTGCTTGGCTTCCAATCGTGTCCAGGGCCCTATTCAGAGTCTGGATGGTTCTTCTTTCCTTGATTAAGTCATTCTGGGCGGTCGCGAGGTTGCTTTGGCAGGAGGCGAGGTAGGCCTGGCATGAGAGGAGGTCTTTAGTGAGTATCGTGACCTCGTCATTGGTCCTGGTCTGTTTTTGTTGGCCTTCATATATGGCTAATTCCAGCCATTGGCCTAAGGCATCCGTGGCAAGGTATATGTCGATAATGGTCTGGCGATAACTGCCGAAGTCGGCCTAGTTCATAGGAATAGGCAGGGCTTGCCAGGCTCGAAACCTGGCAGTGAGAGTGGAGTCTTGAGTAGCCATTGAGCATACTGGTTGATCAGAGTGATCCAACGTAGTGTAACGAGGGCTCTGGGGACAAGGCGACTAAGGGGTATGCCGGGGTAGTGGTAAGGGGGAATCGCACATGTAGGAGTGCTACATGTGTGATCTGGGGAAAGGCTAGGGGCAAGGCAAGGGTAGGGCTAGGGTAATACACACGTAGGAACGATATGTGTGTGACCGGGGAAGGCTGGGACGGGGGGCAAGAGCAGGAGGCAAGAGGGGCAGAGGGCAAGGGGCATAAGACACGCGGAGGCAGTTGCCGCGTGTGTCGGAGGGGGGCAGCTGTACTGCAGAGTTATTCATGGGACAAGGCAAGACGAGGGGTATACAAGGGAGGTACACCTTTGCAGAGAGACAAGGTCCTATATTCGGTATACAACACATTGGATAGGGATCCAACGAGAGGGCGGAGAAATGAAGATATATATACATGATTCCAGGCCAAGGCTGTGGAAGGAATAAGCTTCCCGAGATTCCTATCTCGGAAGCTAAGATAACAATCACCTATCGACGACACCCGAACAAGCCTGTTCGAGTGTTAGAACAGCACGACACCCGAACAAGCCTGTTCGAGTGTCAAATCAAGACGAAGAACACGGTTGTGATTATAGACATTGTTATAGGAGGTTGGCAGGAGTGATTGTTGAAAATAATCATTTCCTTTCGATATAGTTAAAGTATTTCCATACATTACATCATTCTCTCTTACGATTACTTCCACATCATGCTGATACCCAATATGGACACTTGCTACCCGATTAAGGACTTCTGTATTATTTCTCTCACATGTGTTCACATGTCGTTTCACATGTTCTTATTATCTTTGCTTACTTTCCTAACTTAGTATCTATTATCGTTGCATGATGCTGCTTTACTACTTAAGGTTACTGCTTACTTGTCTCAGTTGTCATGACTCAACGATCACATCTTCTATGACTTTCTGTTATATTCATTGACTCATATTACTGTCTCAGTAGTACACCTCCATATATTTCTTCATTCACATGTGCACGATATACTATTCTTAGGTTATGTAACTAGACTTCCTTCTAGATCTTTACCCTCAACTTGTACTATTATATACGAGTTTCCTACTCCTGTATCTAGTTCTACACACTTCTCGATTAGACTCAATAGACCGTCTACTCTCGACATAGTTCAACCATCTGCTCTCTCTCGCACCTCTGCTCGCTCGCACTCTCTGCTTAATAGCACTACTGTCCACCGCTACTACCTCCGTAATTACTACCGTGATACCTCCGCTCATAGTAACCTTTCAATAGGTTATGAGCCCGGAATAGCTCAGGACAACTCGATAACTTTCTCGCATTCACCTTCCCTTCCACACATATCTATACAATGGCATCCGGTTCAGGTTCTGGTTCTGGCGGTAAAGGAAAGGCTGTACCTTCTATCTTCCGACCACCGAAAGACTTCAAGCCTATTCCAGTCAAACTCGACAACATCGAGTCACTTACCGGCAAAGACAACTATGAAGACTGGGCTGATACTGTCAAGATGATTATGAGAGGCATAGGTTGTAAGGAACTTGTTATTGAAGGACTTAAACCTGCGACAGATGCGACACAAGAAGAGAAAGAACTCTTCGCAGCAATGGAAAATCAAGCTATCCTCATGCTAATACAGGTTATCAGCAAACCTATACTGAAGGTCGTCTCTAAGTTTGATTCACCACACGAAATCTGGACTCATCTCAAAGACCAGTATTACCGTGATACTCCATTCTCTTTCGTACATCAACTGCGCACACTCTTCACCTTAGCCTCAACCTACACTCCTACCACCTCCTTCGCTGACTTCATTGAGCAATATGAGACTGAGTGGTCTCGACTTTACTCTCTCACTGGCTCTTCAGATGAATATCGCAAATCCCTCCGCACTTTCCTTGATAAGGACGAAGCCAAAAGGGACATTCTCCTCTCCTTCCTCGTCGAACATCACTCTAATATAGTCGACAACCTCTCAACTAAGTCCGACCTTACATATGCCATGCAAAATTACGACTCCTCTCTGTTGGTTCCGAAATCGAAAAGCGGGACACTACTCTCTCTGCCTCCTTCAAGAAGAAAGGCAAGCCTCAACTGCAGCAATCACAACAACAGAACAAGGACTCTGATGTGGAATGCACCTATTGCAAGAAGCATCAACTCGGCAAATACACAGGTCATACATGGCAGAAGTGTCAAAAGTTGAAGAAGTCAAATGAGGATAAGAAGAAGGATAAAAAGAAGGAAGACAAGAAAGAACAGGCTCTTATCGTTGGTAGCTCAGGTAGCTCCAAGGACGAGGCTCTCAGCGTCAGTAACCCATCCCGAAAAACCATCTGGAAATTCGATACAGCGTGCAGTGCTCACATGACCAACGACATAGGACACTTCAAGAACTTTTCAGAGGATAGTGGAACTGTAGAAGGAGCTGGCAATAATCTCCTCGAAGCTAAAGGAAAAGGGACAGTCCTTCTTAACTGTCTACTCCCTAACGGCTCTACTTCCACTGTTCGTCTTGTCAATGTTCGATATGTTCCTTCTCTTGGTCACTCACTGTTTTCTTGGAATGCTGTTCGATCTCGTCTTTCCACTTTTTCTATGGACTCTGGGTTTCATGTTACGAAGAAAGGCAATGATTCTGTGTTATTTATGGTGGAATTTGTTGGAAGTCTCCCGTTTATTATTGAGTCAAATGAAAAGGCATTGGTTTCCTCCTCTCGAAAAACAATCGATCACTGGCATCAGTCATTCGGTCATCAAGCCATTACTGTCCTCAAGCATAAAGAACTCTACTCTGACGGTGATATTCTCCCAACACCCCCTGATAACTATCATTGCGAGCCATGCATACTCGCCAAATCTACTCACTCTGTCCCCAAGTCTACAATATCTCGTGCCTCCAATATTCTCGAACTCATTCACTCAGATCTTAGTGGTAAACTCCCCACACCCTCTTTTGGTGGAGCAAGCTACTTCATCACACTTATTGATGACTACTCTCGTGCTTCTTGGGTCTACTTCCTTAAACAGAAATCCGACTCAACCAAATCAATCCAAGACTTTGTTACCTTGGTTGAAAAGCAAAACATCATACCATGTTAAACGGTTCCGTACTGATAATGGTGGAGAGTATGTTAACAAAGATCTCGAACAGTTCTTTAAGTCAAAAGGCATTGTGCACGAACTAACGCCCCCTTACTCTCATGAATCTAATGGTGTAGCTGAACACTTCAACCGAACAATACAGAACATGATGAGGGCTATGTTGACAAATATAGACAAAAGATTCTGGGCTGAAGCATGCTCAACTTCGACCTATCTTCAAATCGGTTACCTCATAGTGCTGTCAAAGGGAAGACTCTCTACGAGGTCTTTCACGGCAATAAACCTACCATCTCTCACCTTCAACCCTTCGGTAAGGAATGTTATATACACATACCTAAGGAACGACGACCTGCAGGCAGTAAACTCCTACCACGGGCTGAGAAAGGTATATTCATTGGTTATACTAATAGCACAGCTATCTATAAGGTCCATGTACCTTCTAGAAAGCATACTTATACAGTTCGAGTACAAGATGTCATTTTCGGACCGAGTACAACTCCAGAAAGGGTACCTCCACCTACATCTAACTCAACTAATCCATTACGGTCACCAACTACGAATACTGTTTCTCCTCCTACTTCTCCACTTGAAGTAATTCCGTACACTAGTTCAGAATTCCCAAACGAATATCTCTGGCAACAATAGTGTATACGAAATCCAAAACAAGCAGAAGAATGGTATTTTAAGGGACACCCGCTCGTTCATAAAGCATGGTTCCCTGGTATGACTCTTTCCCATCCGACTGAAACAACATCGGACACAACTACTTCCTCACCACCTATTCCTCCAACATCAACTGCAATGTCATCACCTCCCCACCAGCTCCTGGACCTATATCCAAACCAACTCCACAAGTTCACTTACCTCCTCCACCTCAAAATCGAGATGAATATTCACCACTTACTTTACTTCCTCAAGACCTTCGACAATCTTTACCCGATGACTCCAACGATGGAAACTTTACCCGAATCGTTAGCAGAAAAATAGTTAGACCTACAACCATTACCAAGGCAGGTCGAGCTGTTTTTAAGCCAATAAAATTCGGAACTGCACAAGCTCCCATTGTCCCTATAATTGGTACAAAGATACAGTTTGATGGTCGATCCAGATTAATCGAAGACCCACCTGAAGTCTTTGATGAGGATAACGAAGAAGATAAAGTATTGATCGCTTTAGTCTTACAACATGGTGATAAACCTCGAACCTTTAAACAGGCTGTTAACTCACCTGATGAAGAAAAATGGAGAAAGGCTATGAACGATGAGTTAGAGGCTATGAAGGATCAAGATGTTTGGAAAGTGGTTCCAACACCACAAGATAGGAATATTATTGGAAGCAAGTGGGTATTTAAGATTAAGCGAGATGCTAATGGGAATATCGATCGGTACAAGGTTTGTCTAGTTGCTCAAGGTTTTTCTCAACAACCTGGCACAGACTTCGATGAAATCTTTTCTCCTGTTGTCTGATACGACTCTCTCCGCCTCCTTATCGCTTTATCTGCCCACTTCCAATGGGAACCTCAACAAATGGATATCAAAGCAGCCTTCCTTTATAGCTCTTTGAATGAAATTATCTACATGCAACTCCCGGAAGGCACCCGGATTGACGGCATGTGTGCTAAACTTAACCGATCCATTTATGGATTAAAGCAGTCTCCTCATCAGTGGTATGGACGATTAACATCTTTCCTCCTGACAATAGGTTTCTCTGCTTGTGCCTTTGACCCCTGCGTCTTCGTCCATAAGTCTGGCACAATCATACTCGCCCTTTATGTCGATAACATTACTTTATTCGGATATAAAGACTCAGCCATTATGAAGTCTACCAAACAGTCACTCAAACAAGAGTTTAAGTTAACTGATATGGGTAACTTACATTGGCTTCTAGGAATTCGAATTGAGTACTCTAAGTACAGTATCACTCTATCACAATCCTCTTACATCGACAAGATCCTCGAACGTTTCGGTATAATGGACTGCAACCCCGTAACTCTTCCTCTTGACTCGAACCATACTCTTCGACAATGCACAGATGAAGATGAGGTTACCGATATCTCCCTCTATCAACAAATCGTTGGATCACTCATGTATGCAGTTATTGGAACACGTCCTGACCTGGCTTACTCTGTAACTCTTCTCTCACAATTCTCTCACAAACCATTGAAGGATCATCTTGGAGCAGTTAAACGAGTCCTACGCTACCTTAAGGGTACTCGCGATCTTACCTTGACCTACTAACTCGGACAACCTCTTTCACTCGAAGGATTTACTGATTCAGACTTTGCTGGATGTCGTGACACTCGACGGTCGACCTCAGGATATATCTTCAAGCTCGCCTCTTGTACCATCTGCTGGAGATCACAAAAACAAAAATGCGTGACAACCTCCACTACCGAAGCAGAATACATTGCTGGTTCTACTGCTGCTAAACAACAAATTTGGCTTCAGAACGCACTAAGTGAGCTCTCTATTAAAGATATTCCCTCTACCCTCTCTTGTGACAATAACGGCTCTATCGACCTGTCTCATAATCCTCGAATTTCCGATAAGTCAAAGCATATTGATGTTGCTTACCACTTCGTCCGCAAACTCGTTAACTCTAGCACTATCACGCTGTTGCACATTCCTGGTGAACACAATCCAGCAGACATATGCACAAAGGCCTTTCCTAGTCCACGGTTCTCCTATCTCAAAGGATTAATCATGGGATAACAAGTGAGAAGGGGTGTTGAAAATAATCATTTCCTTTCGATATAGTTAAAGTATTTCCATACATTACATCGTTCTCTCTTACGATTACTTCCACATCATGCTGATACCCAATATGGACACTTGCTACCCGATTAAGGACTTCTGTATTATTTCTCTCACATATGTTCACATGTCGTTTCACATGTTCTTATTATCTTTGCTTACTTTCCTAACTTAGTATCTATTATCGTTGCATGATGCTGCTTTACTACTTAAGGTTACTGCTTACTTGTCTCAGTTGTTATGACTCAACGATCACATCTTCTATGACTTTTTGTTATATTCATTGACTCATATTACTGTCTCAGTAGTACACCTCCATGTATTTCTTCATTCACATGTGCACGATATACTATTCTTAGGTTATGTAACCTAGACTTCCCTTCTAGATCTTTACCCTCAACTTGTACTATTATATACAAGTTTCCTACTCCTGTATCTAGTTCTACACACTTCTAGATTAGACTCAATAGACCGTCTACTCTCGACATAGTTCAACCATCTGCTCTCTCTCGCACCTCTGCTCGCTCGCACTCTCTGCTTAATAGCACTACTGTCCACCGCTACTACCTCCGTAATTACTACCGCGATACCTCCGCTCATAGTAACCTTTCAATAGTGATTACTAGACAATGGCTGCTCACTAGTAGACTTGTAGGAGTACTTACTCATAGTATGCTAGTAAAGTATACTAGTATACAAGTGACAATGCCAAGTAACTAGCAGCTTCGTAATGTTGCAAACTCTCAAAGACAATAGACTAGTTCTATGAGGCTACCACTCACTTAACATATCCCTTCCCAGTTTAACTCCCCTCCTAGATAATTTAGGAATACTTTCATATGAAACAATCCTGAGGAATATATAAGTCTGTGAATAGCAAATTGGGCAGAACAGGGTAAAGATACAAGAAAACTGAATATGGTAAAATGGGCATATTTTGCAAAGGATAAAAGAGCCAGAAAGCATATAGAGAATATCTCTAAAAAAGTAGAGTACTAGAACTATAGCAATAAGTCTATAGTAATATCTAGATATCTTCTCTTTAAATATATAGAATCAATTATCTTCATGATTCCTCTACTGTATAACCTTATAATCTTATAGGTTATAAGCCTAGTACTCAAGACAAAAAAGTAATAAGAACAAAGACAGTTGAGATATCTATAATACTAACCTAGTAATACTGCCATTCAGAAAGCAGAAGCCCAAAAGCTATGGCCGCCCTATCATTGCAACATAAAGGAACTCTACAAAGTTTTATATATACCTATATACTAATCCTAGTCAAAGAAAATAAACCATCAAAACAAGCAACTCTTCAAAAACCTCTCAGGAAACAAGTCTTCAGAATCACCACAACCCCAAGAGAATCGCTATTAGATACTGAATACCTAGAACAGGAATTATGTAAAAGTAAGCTATACAATAAGGCACTAGCAATAAAAGAACAATAAGGAGAAAGAAACCATTAAGAGCTTGGAAATCTCTTAACTGACCTTGAAACTCAAGAAGCAGAAATATCTCTACTAGATAAAGGAATCCAGTATAAGGACCAATTAATAAGCTTCGACCAGATACACTCAGTACTTATTTAAATAAGCAGCAACTTAACCAAACTAGCCCCAATATCCGAGTCAGAATACGAAATTCAACTAGATAACTTTAAAGAATTCAGAACAATATTGACAGGCTTAAGCAAAAATAACTAAGCCAAAGGGATATTTCTGCTAGCCACTTTTCTGCTCTACTACAATACTCTCATCGAAAATATCTAGATGAAGAGTGGACTTACCTATGACGATATCACTATACATCTTAAGACATACATCCTAGATAGGCAAAAGGGAAAAAGGAGAAAAGATAATACTGGAGATTTAGTACAAAATCCAGTAGTGCTCAAGACAGAAGCTAGCAGGGAATAGGATCAAGAAGATAATAGCAAAAGATATGACTACTGCATTAGCAAAGGATAGAAAGAGCTAAACCATACAGAATCTAAGTACTTTACTAAAAAGTGCAAAAAAAGAAAGGTCAAGAAGGCTAAGAAGAAAGACTCCAACAATGAAGAATTTGATCAAGAAGGAGTCACTATCAAGGTTGTTTGAATTGGGAAAACTAGGGTAGAATGAGAAGGATGTTATGAGTATGATACAGCAGTCACCCACCATACAACCAATGAATACCACTAACTTACTGATGTCCAAAACAACCTCAGCATTAAGATATCCAACCATAATCAGACTGAGTTCATTTGCTATACTATAAGAACTTTAGTCTTCAGATATAATGGCTGCAATATCCACTACGAGTAATGCTTATATAACCCCACATACAGCAATATTATTAGTGGCCTTTGAATGCTAGAGAACTTCGTTATGCAAGGAAAAAAGGGCAAGGTAGAGCTAAAAACAAGAAGAAAAATACTCTACAAAATGTATCGAGATATAGATAGGATATAGATCAAGCCTAAGAATACAGTCAAAAACTAGAAGGGAGCAGAGATAAAAAAGATCAAGGAAAAAGAAGCTGCAATCAGCCTGCATAAAAGGTTGTAATAGAGAACGTTGTTTCATTGCTTATATAATTGATTATATACTTTTGTATTTCCTATATTACTACTATGTTATGTAACTAAGCCTCTCGGTTGAGGGACTAGCCTTCTACCACCTCCTATTGCTTTATAAGTGTCCATAGCACGCGGAATTTGCCATGGAAACTTCCATGGAACTTGCCATATGAGCACACCCTCATTATGGCCGCGTGACCTCTGTTTAAAGGCGTGTGACTCATTACTATAGCCACATGACCATCGTTTAAGGCGTATGACTCATTACTATGGCCATATGACCCTTTTTGTATAGCGCACCACCTTCTGGTATGCCACCCTTTATTGTATTTATTTCCTTAGTCATCAGATCTCAGAGGAGTATAAATAGGCCACTGGATTCCCTCTGGAATCTACAGAAAGACAAGAAGCAACCAAGCAAGCACTCAGAGCAAGCAAGCCTATATTTCGATTAGATCAAGATCATATAGCTTAGATAGCATAAATCATATAAGATAGATTATACCAGTTAATTACTGTTCTCTTCGGGAACGTCCCACATAGTAATCTTCCTACCCTTCTGAGGTCTTACCTCAGCAGAACCGAAATACATAAACGTCCATGCCTACGGATATAGATTGTATAAACGGTACCGAATGAATACTGTCTAGTACCATTCATTACAAAGGTATGGATACATTTCCTATAACACTCTTAAAACTCTTCCCGAATACCTGAAGAATCAGAAAGAGAAGATCCAATGTAAGGCATGTAAATAAGGAAAGACCACCAAACTAGCTACACTCAAGTAGCCCAAAGATCTATATATTAGAATAAACCGACTTCTAGAATGGGTCTATACAGACCTTATCAGGCCAATCCAATCTCCTACATCTAGTAAACAATATCGATATCTGCTAGTGATTGTAGACGACTTCAGCCGGTATATAGTTGTACAGCCTCTTCGAAAGAAGAGTAAGACTAGAAAAGTATTAATCAAAATAATCAATAAACTAGAAGCAGCTACAACCTTACAAGTCAGCTAAATCCAAGCAGACTGGGAAGAAGAATTCTGTAATAATGAGCTTCAAGAAGAACTAAAGCAACGAGACATAGCCTCTAAAAAAACTATTTCGAAGTATAGCGAAACAAATGCTATAATCAAATAAGCAAACCGAATGATTTTTACTATAAGTAGGACTATTCTAAAAGGGTCAGCTCTACTTAAAGGCCTATGGAATAAAGCTTCAAGCTAGGCAACCTATACAAAGAATCGGATTCCCTATAAAACTTTTCAAGGAAAAACTTCTATCAAAATTATGCTCAAAAAAGATCCAGAGGCCAAGTGAATAAAGCTAAGACTATTTGGATAGCGAGTTCTCTACTTTAATTATGATATCTTTAATAAGCTCTCTCCAAGAAGCTATAAAGCTAATATAATTGGTTATATAGAAAGCTTTGAGAGCTACTAGGTATAAACAGACACTGGCTAGATTAAGCTCATCCTCCGGCTAGTCCCTATAGGAATTTCAGAAACTAGCAGCTTAGAATCTCTAGATGAAGCCCCTAGTAAAGGACCTAGGGAAAATGACATTCTCTAGCCTGTGGCATTACCTCTAATAAAGAAGCCTAAAAAGACTACTTGAGATTAGGAAAGCATAGTTAGTACTAGAAAATCAGATTGATAGCTAGTTCAAAGGAAGATATTCATAGTAGGAGCTGACCCAGATCATCCAACTGATAACCAAGTTTGCAGCTCTCCATAAGCCCCAGAATAGGCTAAAGCTTGAGCTAAAGAATGAGAGCAAATGAATTAATATAGATTATATACCAAGATTGATAAATCCGAAATCTCTAAAAGAACATGGATTGTTGACACCAAATGGGTATACCTAGTCAAAAAGAAAAGCAGACAAAAGTATTGAGAAATATAAAGCTTGCAAGGTTGGAAGAGGGTTCACTTAAGAAGCAGATATTAACTATGATGAAACTTATATACAAATAATAAACCCTGAAACATTCAAAATCCTCCTAGTTATTGTCTTCCACCAAGATTGGGTAATCCACCAATGAGATATTGTAGTTGCATACCTATAAGCTCTTCTTAAATATGATGTCTACATTACCGACATAAATGAGGAAGGAGAGGTTGAGTACTAGAAGCTCGATAAAGCTCTCTATGGCCTGAAGCAAGTAGGCCATGAATGGTTCAAAACCCTCTGCGATATCCTCTCGACACTTGGAATATACCAGTGTATAGGAGATGAAGGAATCTATTGTTATGGATGTGAGGTAATTCCCGCATCGACACGGTAAACACGACTATACTTTGAAGTTGTTTTTAGGAATAAATATTCCAGTTCAGAGTATCACCTGCAATCGCAGGTGATAGATGTGGGTGTCAAGGTATTACATACGTAGAAAGTTCTATGTGTGTGACTGGGTGTCTGGGGACTTCGGGTAAAACCAAAGTTGAGCGAGGTATCAAGGTCAAGGTCAAGGAGGTAAAGTAGTCTAAGCTACACTCAAAAACTGTAGTGCAGATATATTCATATAACAACTAAATACAGGAGAGTAGACAAGGTGTTGCATGGGAAAGAAAGAAATAGAATATAGATGGCAAGAATAGGCTTCTTTTATAGAGATCCTATCTCTATCTCGAACAACACTCTTTTGGCTAACACAATGGTCTAGACAAAGCATAACGGAAGATAAACATGCAAGCCAGCTCATGGATACATGGATCCTGTGAGATTGTTGAGAATGAGGTGTTTGGCAATAATGGATAATAGGCATACAAACCCACTAATAGAAGATAAATATGCAAGCTAGCTTACAGATATATGGATCCTATAAGATCGTCAAGAATGAGGTGTCTGGTAATAATAGATAACACTAGTGCGAACAGAAGACCTGAAGAATTGTATATAAGCGAAGGAGAAATTTCTGATAAGCTAAAGAAAGAGTTTTGAGTGAGGGCAGGTGGTTCCCAATCTGAGAGTCATACCAGTTTTGGTTCGACTCTTAAATAAGGTTTGGGTCAAAATAGGGTTCTAGGTTTTCCGGAGTATTTCCTAAATCTGAGAGTTGTGCCAGTTTTGGTTTGACTCTCAAATAAGGTTTGGGTCAAAATAAGGTTCGAGGTTTTCCAAGGTATTTTCTAGCTTGAGAGTCATGCCAGTTTTGGTTCGACTCTTAAATATCAAATCTATAAGCGAGCGACTAGGACTTTCGGGATATGGTCAGATGTCAGCTAGCCAGGAGAGGCAGGGTCGAGAACATAGTCACATAATATACTTTGGCAAGAGTGTAGGTTGTCAGCGATATCGATCGGGGTCAGGATCGTGATTTGAGAGGGTTCATAACAGTAGCTCCCTCTTCCAAAGATGAGCTCCTGCAAATCTAAGGCAGGATACCAAGTTCAAATTCCACTCATTTAGATAGAGTACAAGGACATAGTTTCGAGGGGTATGTAGTATAGAATTTTTTTACAATACTAGGCGTATTCGAAAACATATTGGCAGGTTCTCAGGTAAGCTCATCATAGCCTACCCAACAGGCAAGGTATTCTAGTATGTGACTATGGAAATGAGAGTCGATGATTTTGTCTACTTCCCATTCAGGTTCATCCTCAATAATCACAGGTGGTAGAGGAGGTTGGATTTGACCCGAAAGGGGGTCCATGGAGGCAGGTTCGAGGAGTGAGATATAAAAAACTGGATGGATTTTCTAGATATGAGGAGGTTAAGTTTATAGGCATGGGAGGAAACCTTCTGGATTATCCGGAATTTCCCAACTTTTTGAAGTCGAGTTTTGTTAATGGGCAAGTTGTTTTAATATGTTGACGAAGTAACAACACTTGATCCCCTATTTCAAACTTAGGAGCCGGAATCCAAGATTTATTAGCTTGTTTGGAGTAGGTAGCTTGTACCCAGATCATTTCTGATTGAAGATGGGTGTCCAGCTCAGCAAGGCAGTCTACATATTCTTTGATCACTTGGGGGACGGGTAGCTTAGCGGCAGGGTTTGTAGTAATCTGGTATTTGGGATTTTCGCTGTACATAGTTTGAAAGGGGGTAATATCTAGGGTCGAGAATAAGGTATTGTTGTAAGAAAACTTGGCCATGGTGAGTAATTCGGACTAGTTGTCTTATTGATAATTATAGTAAGCCCGCAAGTATTGTTCTGCGATGG
The DNA here is from genome assembly GCA_015179025.1 of Terfezia claveryi. NCBI lineage: Eukaryota > Fungi > Ascomycota > Pezizomycetes > Pezizales > Pezizaceae > Terfezia > Terfezia claveryi. The sequence continues at coordinate 18,942 of WHUX01000133.1, read as the reverse complement.
CATTGATTCGTTCCGTTTGCCTATCAGTTTGGAGGTGGAAGGCTGTTGAAACCTTCTATTGAATCCCAATGAGGGAGGTTAAGGAGCAAGTAAATTCGGATACGAATTAAGTGCCTGCCACGGTCTGAGATAATTGAATTGGGAATTCCGTATAGGCGAAACATAGTATCAAAGAAGAGCTTAGCAATCTGCTTGGAATTGGCATCTGTGTTGGTAGATATATAGTATGCTATTTTTGACAATTAGTCAACTACAACTAATAAGGTATTAAATCCATTTGAGACAGGAAGGCCAGTAACAAGGTTTAAGGAGACAGATGACCACTTCTGAAATAGAACTTAAAGTGGTTTTAACAATCTATAGGGGGCATGGTAAGCTGGTTTAATCCAAGTGCAGGCATTACAATTTCAAAGGTATTGAGCTATAGTCTAGCGCATCTTTGGCCACCAGTAGTCTCGTGATACCAACTCATAGGTGGCTGCTTGACTGGGGTGTCCTGCAGCTAGGTGGTCATGGTAGGTACGGAGAATGTGGAGGTGTATTTCCGGGGAGTCGGAAACATAAACTAGACCATTAATGAGTATAAGTCCCTCCGAGAGCTGACATTCAGCCAAAGGGATTATCAGGTGTTTTCTGGAGTTGTTCTTAAGGGCGTGCATAATCTCGAGAGCGAGCTTGTCAGTCTTGAGGGCAGCAAGAATGTCTTCATTGTTAATGATTAAGGCTACAGAAAGCGAAAATTGCTCGGCAGGTATTAGGGCCTGTATTGGGTGAGCATAACTATCCTCTTCCTCAGGGAGGTCTCCAGATCTCCTGGTGAGTGCATCAACTTTGGTGTTCTGGGTGCCAGGTCTGAAGACAATTTTGAAGTTATATTGGGCTATTTCCTGTGCCCAACGAGCTTGTCGGTATGAAAGCAATGCTTTGGAGGTAAAGCTCTGTAGGTTGTAATGGTCAGTGAGGAGAGTGAATGATCGTAGGAGCTGGTGTAAGTAGATGTGCCATTTTTTAAGAGCCAAAATAATTGCTAGCAATTCCTTATTTCCAATGCCATAATTGCATTCAGTGGGTGACATTTTTTCCGAAATAAATCAACTGGGTGCAGAACAAATTTCCTATCTTTTGGGTATTTCTATGACAGGATTCTGGAGGTGACATAATCTGAGGCATCCATTTCGACCAAAGTCTCGAGCTCAGGGTCAAAATAGTAGAGGATGGGTGTGGAGGTAAAGGTTTCCTTGAGAAGTTTAAAAACCTCTTCAAATAAAGAATTTCAAACAAAAGGAACATCTTTTCAAAGCAAGTTAAAAAGAGGTTGGCAAAGAGCAGAATACTTATTGATAAACCTACAGTAAAAATTGGCAAATCCAAGAAAATACTGGATATCCTTAACAAAATGAGGGGTCTTCCAATTAAGAACTACATTAACCTTCTCGGGGTCCATTTCCAAGCCATACTCAGAGATGATGAATCCCAAGAATGAGGTTTTCTCAATCAAGAATTCGCATTTTCCTGGTTTTATAAATAACCCAGATTCCTTGAGTTTTTGGAGAACCTTTCACACCTGTTCCTTATATTCTTTTAGATTTCTTGAGTAAATCAAAATGTCATTGATGTAGCATACACAAAAGATATCGAGGTATTTACAGAGGGTATCATTCATGAATCATTGAGTAATAGCAGGTGTATTAGTCAACCTAAAGGGCATAACTAGAAATTCAAAAAGTTTGTATAGAGTGCGGAAGGCAGTTTTCTACTCATCACCTTCTTTAATTCGGATTTGGTTGAAGTATGCATGTAAATCGAGGCGTGTAAAGTATTTGCATCCTCGAATCTGGTTCAGGGTTTCTTCAATGCAAGGTAGTAGGTTTCTATCCTTAATCATGATATTAATTAGAGTACGGTAGTAGATACATAGACGTAAGAAACTATCCTTTTTTTTAACAAATAGGACTAGAGAGGCTGTGGAAAAAGAACTAGCTCATATGAAGGACTTAGATAAATTCTCGTCTATCCATTTGCATACTTTCTTGAGTTCTGAGTTAGACATAGAGTACATATGGCCAAAAGGAGGTTTAGCTCCTTCTTACAAAGGGATAGCATGGTCAACATATTGATGTGAGGGTAGTATTCTAGCTTCTTTTTCTGAAAAGAGAGTAAGATAATCATGATATTTAGAAGGAACCAATTTAGCAGCAAGTTTAATGGACTCATCTTTGTCAATGGAGGTATATATTGCTGCAATACAGAGGTGAGCATCCGGGTCCTTGATAGCAACCCGAAAAGCTGTTCTAGAAATAATTAATATCTAAAGTGGGTTAGTCGTGGATAGTGTTTTTGGTACCAGGGGATGGGTTGGAAGGCAATGGGCATGGCAAAATCCAGAGGTGAAGGCGATGGTATTAACTGACCAGTCAATCATTAGGTTGTGTTGCCTGAGCCATGTTTTTCCTACAATCAAGTCCCACCTGGCTAACTTGGTAATATGGAATGTGAGAGTTTCTTGATGTTGGTCGATAGAGAGTTTCAAGGTACAAGTGTATATGATTTTTCCAATAGGTAAGGGTTTCCCATCAGCAAGTACAAGATCTTCTGGCTAGTTTTTTATATCCAATGGTAAGTTCATATTTATGGCATAGTCAATATCAATAAACTGGGAGCTAGCTCCCGAGTCTACTATGCACGTGGCAGAAAGCTCTTTATTGACTATACATGGCAAAGCGAGTAGGTCTTCAGACCCCAAATCATGACAATCAGCAGAAAGTACAGCAATTCTAGAAATTCACAACGCATTTGCAAGGCGCCATCGATGAGCTAGTTATTGATGGGACTTACGAGAAACTAAAGGTAATACATAACCAATACCTTCTAAGTGGACTTCCTTCAAAAGAGAAAATGAATTAAACACATGGACAGGATTAATGGCACTAGGTTGCATCCTAGCACTTTCTAATCGGCTATTATTGATCAAAGAGTATGTTTATTTTTTGACAACTCAAAGAGATTGTCGAGGGTGGTATCAGAAGAGGCAGTAGGGGTAGTACCAGCTATAGCCAACTTTATATTTTTGGCTAAAACCGGGCAGACTATCACCTAATGACCAGATCCTCCACAATACATATACAGGTTATTGTCTCTGTAGTGTTTATGGATTTTGGGGGTTAAGGGTCCACGTTTTTTCATTGTGGTCGAAAGGTCTATAGGTCCAGTGGTAGTACCAACCAAAGCAGAAGGGGCTGGTGAATGGGTAGGGGTGGTGGATTGGTTGGAGCTAGAGGCTCTAAGAGGGTGTTGGTTGCAGAAGAGTTTAGTGCGATTGTCCAGCTTAATACAAAGCTGGACAAATTCGTCAAAAGATTCTAGGGGTGAGGCTTAATAGGAAAGGGCTGTTTTGAGCCTAGTATTAGCTCCGTTAGTAAAGAAGGATATTTTAGTTCTATCATTATAGGCTAAAATTGTCATATGAGTTGCAAACTCAGCATAGTAAGAAGAACAATCATGGTCTCCTTAACGGAGATTAAGCAGTTTGCATTCTGCAGTGGCGCAAGTATCAGGATTGTCATAGATATTTTTCAATATCTTAGTGAAAGCCTCATAAGTAGGAAAATCAATGGTCCCACTTATTTTGTTGAGGTGTGGCTCAAACCAATCAGCGGCAGATCCGGAGAGGTAGGAAGCAGCATAGGTAATTTTGGCTGCTTCACTAGTATATTATGAGGGATCGGAGGAGAACACTAAAGAAAGCTTAGTGAGAAATCGAGTGAATTTTGATCAAGTACTATCAAAATTCTCAGGCTCATGGACTTTAGAGGTACGAGTGGAGGTAAGCGCTAAAGCGCGGTCATGGAGGAGGCTTGGGAAGGTTAAGCTATACTGATATCTGCGGTTATAATAGATTCAGAGTGACTCAGTTGAGGTAGAAGTACCTGTAAGTGGTTGAGCGAAAGTTGATAGTACTCTGTGTGCTGACTGTATGCTGGCACTATGGGCTGCATGAATGGCAGTAAAAAATGAGACGGGAGTTCCTGCAGAAATATATGGTAGAGCAGAAAGAGAAGTATTGTTAGTTCAGAGTACAGTGACCAAGGTGTGCTATATAGCAATTTTAGAAGGTGGAGCAGAAGCAGAGGCCTCGATATGTACTTTGGACATACTTATTTATAGCGGAGACTTTGCGGACACAATAAAATGTTATGGATGTAAGGTAATTCCCATATCAACATAGTAAATATGACTACACTTCGAACATGTTGTTTTTAGGAATGGATATTCTGGTTCGGGGTATCACTTGCAATTGCAGGTAATGGATGTGGGTGTCGAGGTATCGCACATGTAGAAAGTTCTATATGTATGACTGGGTGTCTGGGGACTTCAGGCAAAACCAAAGTCAAGCAAAGTATTAACGTTAAGGTCAAGGAGGCAAGGTAGTCGGAGCTACACTCAAAAACTATAGTGCAGATATATTCGTATAACAACTAGGTACAGAAGAGTAGACAAGTTGTTGCATGGGGAAGAAAGAAACAGAATACAGATAGCAAGAACAGGCTTCTTTTATAGAGATCCTGTCTCCATTTTGAACAATACCCTTTTGGCTAACATAATGGTCTAGACAAAGTATAATGAAAGATGAACATGCAAGCTAGCTTACAGATATACAGATCCTGTGAGATCGTCAAAATGAGGTGTCTGGCAATAATAGATAACAGGCATGCAAACCCACTAACAGAAGATAAATATACAAGCCAGCTCATGAATATACGGATCCTATGAGATCATCGAGAACGAGACATCTAGCAATAACAGATAACATTGGTGCAAATAGAAGACCTAAAGAATTGTACATAAGTGAAGGTGAAATTTCTGATAAGCTAAAGAAAGAGTTTTGAGCAAAGGCAGGTGGTTCCCAATCTGAAAGTTATGCCAGTTTTGGTTGGACTCTAAAATAATATTTGGGTCAAAATCGGATTCGAGGTTTTCCAGGATATTTCCTAAATCTAAGAGTCATGCCAGTTTTGGTTTAACTCTCAAATAAGGTTTGGGTCAAAATAAGGTTCAAGGTTTTCCAGGGTATTTCCTAGTTTAAGAGTTGTTGTAATGACGGCTCTGGAGACAAGGCAACTAAGGGGTATGCCGGAGCAAGGGCAAGGCTAGGGTAACATACACGTAGGAACGCTACGTGTGTGACTAGGGGAAAGGCTAGGACAGGGGCAAGGGTGAGGGCGAGAGAGGCATACGGAAGTAGTAGGAGGCAGCAAGGCTACAGAGACAAGGCAACGCAAGGCAAGGATAGGAGGTTCACAGGGTGGGCAGCAGGACTACAGAGTCGAGGTGAGACAAGGAGGTGTACAAGGGAGATGCACCAACGTGGAGAGAAGCAAGGCCCTGTATTGGATATATAAGACGTTGGATAGGGATCCAACGAGAGGGCAGAGAGAGCAAGCTATATATATAGGCTTCCTTCCTGGCCAAGGCCACCGGAAGGAATAAGGTTCCCGAGACCCCTTATCTCGGGAATAGAGATAACAACGATATCAATCAACAATAACGAGAGTCGGACGGAATCCCATTTGACTCTCAAACCCAGCTAGGAAAGGACGGTTGTGACATGAGACCCCTTATCTCAGGAACAGAGATAATAACAATATCAATCAACAATAAGGAGAGTCGGACGGAATCCCATCTGACTCTCAAACCCGGCTAGGAAAGGACGGTTGTGACACTATCCCCTCTTTAGGCTAAGAGCCCCAGCGACACGAGGCAAGGTGAAAAAAAACAAACAAACAAGACAGGCGAATAAGAAATAACCTATAACACAACCCCAACGCCGGAAGTACGTACCAACAATAACCATGACAACAACAACAATAACAACCCTAATAACCAATTCCAGGATGACAAGAACATCATTGGGCGGGGTGGAGTTTCCGGGGGTAACGCTGGTGGAACAAGGTGACCAAGTCCTATGCGTTTTCTAGATCTTTGGCTGGTTGCCAGGTCGTCTCCTCGTCCCCCAGCCATTTGACCTTATATTGCAGGCACCCATATCTTCTTCGGGAGTCCAGCACTTCCTCCACCTCCCATTCCTCCTTACCTTTGATAACTACAGGAGGAGGTGGGGGGTGTTCCTGGCCTGGCAGAGGGTTGCTAGCGGCAGGCTCGATCTCGGAGACATGGACGATGGGGTGTCGTTTGATATCCTTGGGAACCTCAATCGGTAGGCGTGAGTGCCCACAGCAGCCAACACCTCAAATGGACTTAGGAACTTGTGGTCGAGCTTGCAAGATGGCTATTCTGTCTGGAAGTGCCGGCTGGAGAGCCACACCTTGTCCTCTAGTTGATATCTGGGGGCTGGCAACCATAATCTTTTGGCATACTCGGCTTGCCTAGCTTGTGCATATTCCAGCTTAGCTTTCAGGGTAGAGTGGAGCTCAGCAATCCCAGCTGCGAACTCCTTGGCCAGGGCATCTTTTTTGGCTTTTTGCAGGGGCACTAGGGCATCCACGAATTGGGGGTGCCAACAGTAGTTAGCCAAGGAAAGGCAAAGTTTTGGAGGATTCCGAGAACTGGTTATTCGCGGCAAATTCACAGGTGGCCAGCAATGAAACCCAGTTATCCTGTTGGTAGTTAACAAAGGCCCACAGATATTGCTCCATAATGGCATTCATCCTCTCCGATTGGCCATCCGTCTAGAGGTAGTATGCAGTTGACAAACGCACTTTGATCCCCAAAAGCTTGCAGATGGCTTGCCAGAATTCTGAGGTGAACTGAAGGCCGCGGTTGGATACGATGAATTCGGGGAGGCTGTGATATCGGAATACATTATCGAGGTAGAGATTGGCTAACTCTGGGGCGGAGCAGGTATCCCGGCAAGGTATAACATGCCTTATTTTCATCAACCAATCTACTACCATCAAGATGGTATTGAACCCCGAATCTTCTAGCAACCCTGTTACGAAGTCCATAGTCAGGTGCAGCTACGGCCGATCAGGGATATCCAGAGGTTTCAGGGTCCCATACGGGGCATGGCGGACAGGCTTAGCATGCTTGCAAACGTGGCAGTTCCATATGTACCGCTCCATGTCCTTCCGTTGGTCAATCCATGTATATTCCCTAGCCAGAAGCTCTAACGTTTTGGCACTCCAGTGTGACCTACAACCAGGCTGTCATGGTGTTCCTTGATCAGTCGAAGGCACAGCTCTCCTTCTGGTACATACAGCCTTCCGAAGTGGTAGAGGAGGCCTTCCTAGACGGTACACTCGGTTAGGGAGATCTTGGGGTGGCGGTGCTAGCCAGAATCTACTGCGGTAATAATTTCCTTGGCCAGGGGGTCATCCTTATATGCCTGTCTCACTAGTTGTCAGAGGTCAGCCTCAGCCTCAGCTTTCACATCAGCCTCAGCCTCAGCTTCAGCTTCTGCATCAGCCTCAGCCTCAGCTTCCGCATCAGCTTCAGCATCAGTAAGGATATTAGCCGCCAGGTCAAGGTTTTCGGGCTTCAATACTACCGGATTTTGGTATTTTAGCTTTTCATACCCCCCCTTAGGGAGATCTCCTGATCTCCTGGTCAGTGCGTCTGATTTCCCACCAGCCCTTCCTAGCCGGTACTTGATTTTGAAGTTGAACCAGGACAGGAATTCCGACCACCTAGCCTGCCGGCGATTTAGCAGCTTGGTAGTTGTGAAGTATTCCAGGTTCTTGTGGTCGAAAAGGACCTCGATAACCCCCTTCGCTAACTCCAGGTGGGGCCTCCATTCCTCAAAAGCCTGCCAAATGGCCATTAATTCCTTATCATAGATCTCATAATTATACTCCACCGGGGAGTGCTTTTTCGAGAAGTATACCACTAGGTGGAGGATGCTGTTATCGTCGTTCTGGGACAGGATTCCCGCAGAGACATAGTCAGAGGCATCGGTTTCGACGACACACTCCTGTTCGGAGTTGAAATGGGCCAGGATCGGTGCTGAACAGAAGGCTTCCTTGAGATTCTGGAAGGCAGATTGGGCTTCTGGATTCCAGTGGAAGGCCCTTTTCGTCAGGTGTGAGCCAGCTTCTACCTTCGTTTTTGTCAAGACTGTAAGGGGTGCCACGATCCTTGAGTATCCAGGATGAACCGGCAGTAAAAGTTGGCAAATCCTAGGAAGGCTTGCACATCCTTCAAGTTGGCCGGGGTTTCCCACTCCTGGATTACGGCAACTTTGGCAGGATCCATCTAGATGCTTTCCGTGGTGATAATCAACCCCAGATATTTGACCTCCTGCACATGAAACTCGTATTTCTCGGGCTTGAGGTACAATTCGGCTTGCTCCAGCTTTTCCAACACCTGCCGGACATGAATCTTGTGTTCTGCTAGGGTATCTGAATAGATTAAGATATCGTCGAGGTAAGCCGTGCAGAACACATCTAAGAAGTCTCGTAGGGTATTGTTAATAAAGTTCTGGAAAGAGGCCGGGGCGTTGGTTAATCCAAAGGGCATGACATTATACTCGAAGTGGCCATAACGAGTTCGGAAGGCTGTTTTCCACTCCTCCCCCTCGGCAATCTATACCAAGTTGTATGCTCCTCTCAAATCCAGTTTGGTAAACCATTTGGTCTTGGAAAGCCTGGCTAATGTCTCCTGAATCAGAGGCAGGGGATACCTGTTCTTGACCGTTATCTCGTTTAGACCACGATAATCCATGCACAACCGAAGAGAGCCGTCCGATTTTTTCACAAATAGCACAGAGGCATCCGCTGGAGAAGAGCTATGGCGAATGAAGCTCTTGTTGAGGTTTTCCTCCAAGTATTTCTTCAGGGCCTCCAGCTCCACTCGGGACATTCCGTAGAGGGGCCCATAGGGGGTAACTTACCCTCTACCAGTGGAATTGTGTGGTCATATGGTCAGTGGGGCGCCAACTTCTCCATGGCTTTTTCCAAGAATAGATTAATAAACTCGTGATATTCATCCGGGACCATGGCCTTCCACTCCTCCTTAGGCCACATCTTGTTGATTTCTAGGTTTATCTCATATATGAATAGAGCATGAGCCTTCAGCTTGTGCCTCCTGGTGAGGTAAGCAAAAGCACATGCCTCGATGAAGCTAACATTCAGAGGTTTTTGGGGACCTAGAGGCACAGGGGAAACCAGGGGCACAGGGGAAACCGGAGGCACAGGGAAAACAGGGGAATTAGTATCGAGGTGTGCAGGCAGGTGCACCATCTGGGTCGGGTAGGCTACTAGGGGTGGCAAGGCACACAGTCCAGTAATAGTGGCCTTCGGATTCCCGCAGTGTTTTTGGCAAAACTGGCTGTTGAACTGCAGGGTATAAGAGCCAAAGCTAACCGATACATCATGCATTCTTAGCTACAGGATTCTGAGCACAATCGGGTATTTAAGCTTAGTCACAAATATCGGGAGGGCTTCGGAGTGATCCCTGACCAGGGCAGGTATGCACGCGATATCAGTGATATCTCCGGAGGAGATGGGTCGACCGTCGATGACATCTACAATACGGGGGGTTTTTAGCTTTGACGTGGGTATGGAGAATTTACTGACAAAGGCCAGGTCAACGAATGCAATTCCTGAAGCTCCGCAATCTATAAGGGCTGACGTGGTGATTGTTCTATCATTGATATTGAAAGAGATAGATACAACAAAATGCTCGATGAACAAGCGAGATTCGTCAACAACAGAAGAAGCAGAAGAAACAGAAAATGCAGACAAAGACAAAGATAGATGGCCTGGGGCAGGTCCCTTGCTAGTGTCAGTAACTAGGCAAGGGACAGGGCTTTTCCTGACTCGTTAAGCTTCTCAATCAGGGGCACTGGAGTATTGGAGATAGCGTGGATGGCGAGGGAGTGATTCTTTAGAAGGGGGCAAGCTGCAATGAAGTAATCAGCCTTCCCGCAGGCTATGTATAGCCCATTATTCTAGCGGCGTTCCCTCTCTTCTTGGGTCAGGTGGGGTCTGCCCGTGGATAAGTCCATAGGGGCCAGTCCACCCGCCACGAGAGAAGGGTGGGCTGGCTTGTTCGGGGGGTTACGGGGGCCTGTAGCTGGGGGCGAGGTGCTGAAAAGGTCGATCGTGGAGGTGCTGTTGTAGGGGAGGCCTTAAGGCTGTTTCTAAACCTGGCAATCTTTTGCTCCAATCGGCTGGCCTGATCAATGAATTCTTCAAGGGTGTTGTAACGATGGCTCTGGGGACAAGGCGACCAAGGGGTACGCCGGGGCAAGGGCAAAGCTAGGGTGACACACACATAGGAGCGCTATGTGTGTGACTAGGGGAAAAGGCTAGGACGGGAGCAAGGGCAAGAGAGGCAGAGGGCAAGGGGCACGAGACATGCGGAGGCAGTTGCCGTGTGTGTCAGAGGGAGGCAGCTGTGCTGCAGAGCTGTTCACGAGACAAGGGGGTGCACGAGGGAGGTGTACAAGTGTTGGGAGAGGCAAGGTCCTGTATTGGATATACAAGACGTTGGATGGGGATCCAATGAGAGGGCGGAGAGAGCAAGCTATATATACAGGCTTCCTTCCTGGCCAAGGCTACCGGAAGGAATAAGGTTCCCGAGACCCCTTATCTCGGGAACAGAGATAACAATGATATCAATCAACAATAATGAGAGTTGGACGGAATCCCGTCTGACTCTCAAACCCGGCTAGGAAAGGACGGTTGTGACACTATCCCCCCTTTAGGCTTGGAGCCCCAGCGACGTAAGGCAAGGCGAAAAAACAAACAAACAAACAAACAAACAAGACAGGCGTATAACCAATAACCCATAACACAACCCCAACGCCGAAAGTACATACCAACAATAACCATGACAACAATGACAATAACAACCCTAATAACCAATTCCAGGATGACAAGAACATCATTGGGCGGGGCGGGGTTTCCGGGGGTAATACTGGTGGAACAGGGTGACCAAGTCCTGTGCGTTTTCTAGATCTTCGGCTGGTTGCCAGGTCGTCTCCTCATCCCCTAGCCATTTGACCTTATATTGCAGGCGCCCATATCTTCTTCGGGAGTCCAGCACTTCCTCCACCTACCATTCCTCCTTACCTTCGATAACCACAGGAGAAGGTTGGGGGTGTTCCTGGCCTGGCAGAGGGTCGCTAGCGGCAGGCTCGATCTCAGAGACATGGACGACTGGGTGTCGTTTGATGTCCTTGGGGAACCTCAATCAGTAGGCGTGAGTGCCCACAGCAGCCAACACCTCTAATAGACCCAGGAACTTGTGGTCGAGCTTGCGAGATGGCCGTTCTGTCCGGAAGTGCCGGCCGGAGAGCCACACCTTGTCCCTTGGTTGATATCTGGGGGCTGGCAACCGTGATCCATTGGCATACTTGGCTTGCTTGGCTTGTGCATATCTCAGCTCAGCTTTCAGGGTAGAGTGGAGCTCAGCAATCCCAGCTGCAAACTCCTTGGCCGGGGCGTCTTTTTTGGCTTTTTGCAGGGGCGCCAGGGCATCTATGAACTGGGGGTGCCAACTGTAGTTAGCCAGGAAAGGCGAGGTTTTAGAGGATTCCGAGAACTGGTTGTTCGCGGCGAATTCACAGGTGGCTAGTAACGAAACCCAGTTATCCTGCTAGTAGTCAACAAAGGCCCATATATATTGCTCCATAATGGCATTTATTCTCTCCGATTGGCCATCCGTCTGGGGGTGGTATGGGGTTGACAAACGCACTTTGATCCCCAAAAGCTCGCAGAAGGCTTGCCAGAATTCTAAGGTGAATTGAGGGCCGCGGTCAGATACGATGGATTCGGGGAGGCCATGATATCAGAATACATTATTGAGGTAGGGATTGGATAACTCTGGGGCGGAGCAGGTGTCCCGGCAAGGTATAACATGCCTCATTTTCGTCACCGATCTACCACCATTAAGATGGTATTAAACCCTGAATCTTCTAGCAACCCTGTCACGAAGTCCATAGTCAGGTGCAGCTACGGTCGATCAGGGATATCCAGAGGTTTCAGGGTCCCATACGGGACATGGCAGACAGGCTTAGCACGCTTGTAAACGTAGCAGTTCCGTATGTACCGCTCCACGTCCTTCCGTTGGTCAATCCATGTGTATTCACTGGCCAGAAACTCTAACGTTTTGGCCACTCCAGGGTGACCTGCAACCAGGCTATCGTGGTGTTCCTTAATCAATCGAAGGGGCAGCTCTCCTTCCAGCACATACAGCCGTTCGAGGTGGTAGAGGAGGCCTTCCTGAATGGTACACTCGGCTAGGGAGATCTTGGAGTGGCGGCGCTGGCCAGAATCCACTGCAGTGATAATTTCCTTGGCCAGGGGGTCATCCTTATATACCTGTCTCACTAGTTGTCGGAGGTCAGTCTCAGCCTCAGCTTCAGCATCAGCCTCAGCCTCAGCTTCTGCATCAGCCTCAACCTCAGCTTCCGCAAGAGTATTGACCGCCAGGTCGAGATTTTCAGGTTTCAGTACCACCTGATTCTAGTACTTCAGCCTTTCATCCCCCCCTTTAGGGAGATCTCCCGATCTCCTAGTCAGTGCATCCAGCTTAACCCCAGCCTTTCCCGGCCGATACCTTATCTTGAAGTTAAACCGAAAGAGGAATTCCGACCACCTAGCCTGTCGGCAATTTAGCAATTTGGTGGTTGTGAAGTACTCTAGGTTCTTATGGTCAGAGAGGACCTCGATAACCCCCTTTGCCGATTCCAGGTGTGGTCTCCATTCCTCGAATGCTCGCACAATGGCCATTAACTCCTTATCATAGATTTCGTAATTACACTCCGCCAGGGAGTGCTTTTTGGAGAAATAGGCCACTGGGTGGAGGACTCCATCGACATACTAGGACAAGATTCTGGTGGAGACATAGTCGGAGGCGTCCGTTTCCACGATGCACTCGCTATTAGGGTCAAAATGGGCCAGGATTGGGGCTGAGCAGAAGGCTTCCTTGAGGTTCTGGAAGGCGGATTGGGCTTCTGGATTCCAGTGGAAGGCCCTTGTTGTCAGGTGTGAGCTAGCTTCTACTTTCATTTTCGTCAAGGCTGTCAGGGGTGCCGCGATTCTTGAGTATCCCAGGATAAATCGGTGGTAAAAGTTGGCAAATCCTAGGAAGGCCTGCACATCCTTCAAATTGGCTGGGGTTTCCCACTCTTGGATTGTAGCAACTATGGCGGGGTCCATCCTAATACCTTCCATGGTTATGATCAAGCCCAGGTACTTCACCTCTTGGATGTGGAATTCACATTTTTCAGGCTTAAGGTACAGCCCAGCCTGCTCCAGCTTCTCCAAGACTTGCCTGACATGGATTTTGTACTCTGCTAGAGTATCTGAATAGATCAAGATATTGTCGAGGTAAGCCATGCAGAACATGTCTAGGAAGTCTTGCAGAGTGTCGTTAATAAAGTGTTGGAAAGAGGCCGGGGCATTGGTCAAGCCAAAGGGCATGACGTTGTACTCGAAGTGGCCGTAACGTGTCCGGAAGGCAGTTTTCCACTCCTCCCCCTCAGCAATCTATACTAGGTTGTAAGCCCCCCTCAGATCCAATTTGGTAAACCACTTTGCTTTGGAAAGGCTGGCTAATGTATCCTGAATCAGGGGTAAGGGATACTTGTTTTTGACCGTTATCTCGTTCAGGCCATGATAATCAACACATAACCGAAGGGAGCCATCTGACTTCTTCACGAATAGCATGGGGGCACCTGCTGGAGAGGAGCTATGGCGAATGAAGCTCTTGTTGAGATTTTCCTCCAAGTACTTTTTCAGAGCTTCCAGTTCCACCCGGGACATCCCGTAGAGAGGTCAATAGGGGGGGTCTTACCTTCTACCAGCAGGATTGTGTAGTCGTATAGTCGGTGGGGGGCAAGCTTTTCCGCAGCTTTTTCTGAGAACAGGTCAATGAATTCATGGTATTCATCTGGAACCATGGATTTCCATTCCCCCTTAGACCTTGTCTTGTTGATTTCCAGGTTTACGTCATGTATGGAGAGGGCATGCGCCTTCAGCTTGTGCCTCCTAATAAGGTAGGCGAAAGCCCCGGCTCTAATGAAGTTGATATTCAGGGGTTTTTGGGGTGCGAGAGGGACATCGGGAGCAGCAACAGCAAAAAAAATATTCGCATCATGTGTCTTCCTGTGCGTCGGACGCACAGGACACATGGGACAGGAACTTACAATCAGGATACCAAACGCTTGGTGCGCCAGCGTCGGAATGCAACACTCGTGCGCACCAGCGTCGGGATGCAACACTCGTGCGCACCAGCGCCCAGGACACAACACAAGTGTGCTCCCACGCCAGGGACGCAACAGAAGCATGCTACCACGTCTTGGACGCAACATGAGACGGGCTGCTCGTCTCCAACGCTATAGGTTCTACGTCTGGCGTTGCTGAACCAGGGCCCCAAATCGCTCTCTTCTACAATGCACACCCGCTCACCGCTTGCATCTACGACGCTCTAATATCAGCCAGCTATATACTACTATTGCAGCCATTGAATATGTATGGAGCAGAAATATCCATTGTATTCGCTAAAATTATATACACAAAAGTATTGAGCAATAGATATATATATAAAACATGCAATCGCTGCTTCAATCGCTTTTACACTCGCTCTAATACTCGCTCTAACACTTACTCTAATACTCGCTCAAATACTCGCTCTAATACTCGCTCTAATACTCGATCCAATACTTGCTCTAATACTTGCTCTAATACTCGCTCTAATAACTCGCTCTAATAGTCACTCTAATGCTAGCTGTAATGTGCTAGGATAGAGAGCGAAGGGAAAATGCATGGGGAAGGGAGGTATATATACAGGAAAACGATAGTTGCGAAGGCCAACTCCTAAGGCCGACAATTTAGACTTTCCGAGGACAATGAGATAAGCGATAACAAGAGAAGTGGCATGACAGTGATCAATGGCGCTTAGCCCCCTTTCGCCCGCGGGTGCCGTACTATTCAAAGCCTGGCCTGGAAATAGTCATATTTGGCAATCGTAGTCGTGGTATTGCGATATGTGCGGAGTTCACGCTTTGTTATATGTTTCATAGGAATTCATGCATTCGTGGGCTTATATATATATATGCGTGAGAAACTCGTGCTTTTGGAGACTTATATATATATATGCGAGAAACTCATGCTTTTGGAGACATATAACCCCGCGAATACATGGATTTCTCACATATATATATATATGTCCTAAAAAGCATGAGTTTCTCGCACATATATATATAAGTCTCCAAAAGTACGAGTTTTTCGCACATATATATATATATATGCACGCGAATGCATGGATTTCTCGCATATATATATATATGTTCCCAAAAGCATGAGTTTCTCGCATATATATATATAAGTCTCCAAAAGCACGAGTTTCTCGCACATATATATATATATATGCACACGAATGCATGGATTTCTCGCATATATAAATATAGGTCTCCCAAAGCACGAGTTTCTCGCATATATATATATATATGCCTGCAAATTCATGCATTGCTCTATGTCCCCAAAAGCATGAGTTTCTCGCACATATATATATATATGCCCGCGAATGTATGAATTCCTACGAAACATATCAAAAAGCGTGAACTCCGCACATATCTCTATACAACGACTACGATTTCCCAATATGACTATTTCCAGGCCTGGCATTGAATAGTACGGCACCCACGGGCGAAAGGAGGCTGAGCGCCATTGATCACTGTCATGCCATTTCTCTTGTTATCCCTTATCTCATTGTCTTCGGAAAGTCAAAATTGTCGGCCTTACCTGTCGGCCTTGGAAACTATGGTTTTCCTGTATCTATACTACCCTTCCCCGCGCATTTTCCCTTCGCTGTCTATCCCAGCGCATTACGGCTAGCATTAGAGCGACTATTGGAGTGAGTATTACGGCGTGTATTAGAGCGAGTATTAGAGCGAGTATTGGAGTGAGTATTAGAGCGAGTATTGGAGCGAGTGTTAGAGCAAGTATTAGAGCGAGTGTTAGAGCGATTGGAGCAGCGATTACATGCTCTATATATATATCTATTAATCAATACTTCTGTATATATAATTATTAGCGAATACAAGGGATATTTCCACTGCGTGAATATTCAATGGCTGCAATAGTGGCTACGTACCTGGCCGATGTTAGAGCGTCGTAGATGCAAGCTGGTAGCGGGTGTGCATTGTAGAAGAGAGTGATTTGGGGCCCTGGTTCAGCAACGCCAGACGTAGAACCTATAGCGTTAACAACTTCAATTGAGTTAAGGACGCAATGGCAATGAGCTCTGACATCCAGACGTTGAGCTTATGTCAACCACCGTCCGGAGGGCTTTTGGGGCCCCAATGGCGTCATGATGCAGCGTGGGACCCGTTGTTGCGTTCGGATTATAATGCAATACCTTGGGGCATCCGGACGCACAGGACGCACAGGACGCAAAATCGCGTCTGGACGCTTGGTGGTGCATCCTGACGCATATTTCTTTTTGCTGATGAGGGGAAACAAGAGAAACTGGGGGATGGGTGGCATCGATGTATGCGGCCTGGTGTACCACCTGAGTTGGGTGGATTACGGGGGGCGGTAATGCACACAGACCAGTAATGGTAGCCTTCGGCTCTTCACAGTATTTTCGGCAGTAAGGGCTATTAAAATGCAGGGTATAGGAGCCAAAGCTGACTGATACATCGTGCATCCTAAGCCATGGGATTCCGAGGACAATTGGATACTTGAGCTTTGTAACGAACATAGGGAGGCTTTCAGAGTAGTCCTCAATCTGGGCAGGAGTACATGCGATATCGGTAATGGCTCCAGAAGAGATAGGTCAGCCATCAATGACATCGAGGAGGCGGGGGGTTTTGAGCTTAGAGGTAGATATGGCATGCTTACTGACAAAGGCCTGGTCGATGAAGGCAATTCCTGAAGCTCCACAGTCTACGAGAGCTGATGTGATGAGTGTTTTACTATTGAAGGATATCGTAATAGGTACAACAAAATGCTCACCAAATAGGTGAGACTCGTAACAGACATAGAAGGAACAGAAAAAAATGACAAAGACAGGTGACCTAGTGCAGGTCCCTTGCTAGTGTCAGTGACTATGCAAGGGACAGGGCTTTTCTCGACTCATACACCTCTTCGATCCTGGATTTGGAGATGGCGTGGGTGGCCATCGAGCAGTTTTTGTGGAGGGGACATGCCACGATAAAATGGTCCCCTTTTCTGCATACTATGCATAGCCTGTTCATTCAGTGGCAATCTCTCTCCTCCTGGGTTAACCTGGGCCTTCCGAAGAGAGATCCATGGGGGTGGTGCCGCCAGCCACCAGAGATGGGTGAGCTGGCTTATTAGCTGTAGCTTGGGTTTGAGAGTTAGGGTTCTGGGGTCGAGGTTGTTGCTGGGGCTGGAGTTGTGGGAGACGGGGTGCTGGCCTGAACGTGGGGCAGTTGCAGAGCCGGGACATCCGCTGTTCCACTCGGGAAGCCTAGTCAATCAATTCATCAAGGGTTTTGGCTTTCGGGAGGCTGACCATGGCCTACTGGATTTCGTCATTTAGCCCTTCCTGGAATTGCTCCAGTTTGGACTGGTCATTCCATCGGACCTCCGCCGCCAGTCTCGAGAATTCTGCCACATAAGTAAACAGATTGGTGTTTTTCTGCCTGAGGGCTCGAAGGGCCCTACTGGCAGTGCCAATGGCATCGGGGTCCCTGAACGCCTTATCCAGGATTGTGAAAAGGGCCGAGATATCGTCAAGCTTGATCCCGGTTTCGAGGACATATGGCTGGATCTGGTTACAAGCTCTCCCCTCCAGCAAGGCGAAAACGTATGCCAGTCGATGTTGTTTCGACGGGAACCTGGCAGAATCCCCGTTCAGCTTGAGGTTGATAGCATTTTTCTAGGCTCGTAGGTGAACCCGGTCCCTATTGAACTTGGGGGGAGTCGGAATGCTTTCGGTCTTGTTGCTACTGGCTACTGTTGGTATTGCGAGGTTCCCTAGGGCGCGGCTAAGGTTTTGGACCGTAGTCCGTTCATTGGCCAGGGCAAGGTTCATATGGTCGAGGTCCGTCTAGAGGACAGTGATCTCTTCATTGGCGGATCTTAGCTTTCGTTAAGCCACGGCCAGGCTGTTGCCGAGTTCAGCCCCGATAGCATCTATGGCCTCGAAGATGTCAATGATTTCTCGATGATAGGCATTTAATTCGTTCAGGCCTGAGGGTATAGGGGAGTTTCTCCAGGTCTGGAACCTGACGGCAGGTAGTGGGAGAGCTGTTCCTGACATGACTGCATACCAGTTGGTCCAAAGGATCCAACGTAGTGTAACGACGGCTCTAGGGACAAGGCAACCAAGGGGTACGCCGGGGCAAGGGCAAGGCTAGGGTGATACACATGTAGGAGCGCTACGTGTGTAACTAGGGGAAAAGGTTAGGACGGGGGTAAGGGTAAGAGAGGCAGAGGGCAAGGGGCATAAGACACACGGAGGCAATTGCCGCGTATGTCAGAGGGAGGCAGCTGTGCTGCAGAGCTGTTCATGAGACAAGGTGGTGCACAAGGGAGGTGCATAAGCGTTGGGAGAGGCAAGGTCCTGTATTGGATATACAAGACGTTGGATGGGGATCCAACGAGAGGGCGGAGAGAGCAAGCTATATATATAAGCTTCCTTCCTGACCAAGGCCACCGGAAGGAATAAGGTTCCCGAGACCCCTTATCTCGGGAACAGAGATAACAATGTTATCAATCAACAATAACGAGAGTCGGACGGAATCCCGTCTGACTCTCAAACCCGGCTAGGAAAGGATAGTTGTAATAGGTGTGGACATCTAGGAAGTTGATAAGTGCCTGTCTCAGTTCCACACTTAAGCCTTCCTAGAATTGATCCAGTTTAATCTTGTTGCTCCATTCGACCTCTGCAGCTAGCCTAGAGAATTCGGCCACATAGGTAGCCAGGTCGGTGTTTCTTTGTCGGAGGGTTCGGAGGGCTAGGGTGGCCGTTCCCTTTGGGTCTGGGTCTCCAAACGCTCGGTTGAGG
>WHUX01000132.1:0-152350 GCA_015179025.1 Terfezia claveryi | reverse complement strand
TGGCATTTTTCAATGCCTTAGCGAAGGCTTCATAAGTAGGGAATTCAACGGTCCCACTTGTTTTGTTGAGGTGGGGCTCAAACCAATCGGCAGCAGATCCAGAGAGGTAGGAAGCAGCATAGGCAATTTTGGCTACTTCACTAGTATATCGAGAGGGATCAGAGGAGAACACCAAAGAAAGCTTGGTGAGAAATCGAGTGAATTTTGATTGAGTGCCATCAAAATTCTCAGGCTCATGGACTTTAGGGGCACGAGTGGAGGTAGGCACTGAAGCGCGGTCATGGAGGAGGCTTGGGAGGGTTAAGCCATATTGATATCCGTGGTTATAATAGATCCAGAGTGACTCAGTTGAGGTAGAAGTGCCTGTGAGTGGTTGAGCGAAAGTTGATGGTACTCCGCGTGCTGACTGTATGCCAGCACCATGGGCTGTATGAATGGCGGTGAAAAACGAGGCGGGAGTTCCTGCAGGAATATGTGGTAGAGCAGAAGGAGGGGTATTGTCAGTTCGGAGGGCAGCGACGAAGGTGCGCCACATAGCAATTTCAGAAGGTGGAGCGGAGCCGGAGGCCTCCATACATGCTTCGGACATATTTATTTATAGCAGAGACTATATACGACGCAACAAAATGTTATAGACGGAGGTTGGAAGGTAATTCCCGCGTCAACGTGGTAAACAATGACTTATTCTGGTTCGGGGTATAACCTGCGATCGCAGGTGATGGACGCGAGTGTTGAGGTATCGCACACGTAGGGAGCTCTACGTGTGTGATTAGGTGTCTAGGGACTTCGGGCGAAACCAAAGTCGAGCGAGATATCGAGGTCAAGGTCGAGAAGGCGAGGTAGTCTGAGCTACTTTTAAGAACAGTGGTGCAGATATATTCGTATAACAACTAGGTACAGGAAGGTAGACAAGTTGTTGCGTGGGGAAGAAAGAAACAGAATACAGACGGCAAGAACAGGCTTCTTTTATAGAGATCCTGTCTCCATCTCGAACAACACCTTTTTGGCTAACACAACGGTCTAAACAAAGCATAACGGAAGATGAACACGCAAGCCAGCTCACGGATACACGGATCCTGTGAGATCGTCGAGAACGAGGCGTCTGGCAATAACGGATAACGCTGGTGCGAACAGAAGACCTGAAGAATTGTACATAAGTGAAGGTGAAATTTCTGATAAGCTAAAGAAAGAGTTTTGAGCAAGAGCAGGTTGTTCCCAATCTGAGAGTCGTGCCAGTTTTGGTTCGACTCTCAAATAAGGTCTGGGTCAAAATAGGGTTCGAGGGTTTCCGGAGTATTTCCTAAATCTGAGAGTCGTGCCAGTTTTGGTCCGACTCTCAAATAAGGGTTGGGTCAAAATAGGGTTCGAGGGTTTCCGGCGTATTTCCTAAATCTGAGAGTCGTGCCAGTTTTGGTTTGACTCTCAAATAAGGTCTGGGTCAAAATAGGGTTCGAGGTTTTCCAGGGTATTTCCTAGTTTGAGAGTCGTGCCAGTTTTGGTTCGACTCTCAAGTGTCGAATCCATAAGCGAGCGACTAGGACTTCCGGGATGCGGTCGGATGTCGGCTAGCCAGGAGAGGCAGGGTCGAGAACATAGTCACATGATATACTTTGGCAAGTGCGTGGGTTGCCGGCGATATCGATCGGGGTCAGGATCGTGATTCGAGAGGGTTCGTAACACAAGTCCTCCAAAAGGGTCCATTAAGCTATCTCGTCCTTTATACAAGGCATTAAGACCAACCAACCAACATGTCCCTCGAAAATCTCCATCCGATGATGCTACCTTAAGGAAGAAGGTAGAGGAGATTGAAGGCCATTTGATGATGCCACTTGTGATATCCCAATTGCTGAAGATAAGAATAATGAGTATGAGGATGTTGAGGGTACAGATGATGACTCCAAGGAGTTAGAGGATAACTAGATGGTAGATAGTTAGTGTCTGTGATACAGCGTGAGTAGGCATTTTTTTTTTTTTTTTTTTTTTTCTTTTTTTAGTTTTGGGTGAGACTCTGGCTTGTTGTGAAACCTTTTTACATGTTTTTTCTTAGTGTTGGTAGGTTTCTGAGGTTTTATTGGGCTAAATGTTTTATTATTGTTTATATTTGAAGGAGGTTTGGGCTTTTTGCGCAGGTTTTTTCCTCTTTTGTTATTGCTTAGTTTCAGATTTAGTAATAGTCATATTTTTTGGGTTTTTTTGTATTGAGCAGTTGAACATTGTCATAAGAATTTCTTGTATTTCTTCAATTCAGTTTGAATATCACATGTTTCTAGTTCAGATTATGACAATCTCCCATTATCTCTTTAATGTCTCAGTGAGCATTTCGAGAGGTGATAAACACTTAAAGAGGCCCACATGTCCATTCTAATGATGGATGCAACCAACTAGAGGAACTCTCAATACAAAACTATAAAGACACTCAATGGCAAGAAAAGTACCTAAAGCAAAGGGAAAGAGAGGACAAACCCTCTTAAGAGAGATACTAATAATACTAACCTAAAGGAATAGAGAACCAAGTAATATGGTGTGGCACTGGGGAATAAACTTTTAGAGTCTTCTGACAGACTGTTAATGTCCAACGCAGGCTCGCAAAATTTTGTTAGAGATAGTAGTCCACTGGGTCAATGTCTTTTGTTGAATGCACCTATTTATATATCTAACAGATTGGGAGTAGATTTCCCTAACCTTTTAGGCTAGAATCAATTCTTTAGAAGTGAGAATTGTGATACAGTGGTGACAACGGTGACATTGTACTAGTATTTAGTAGATATTCTGATGAAGCGTCGATGGTTGTTCAAGATCTATTAGAGGACCATTAAAGGTATCTGCAAAGATGAATGTAATAAGGGCACCACCAGACGTATGTGCACTTATGTCCTATCTATATAGATATATTTGTGAAAATTCAAATCTGCTTATAATATTATTCAGCAAGAAAGTCAAGCATCATTACCTATGGCTGCAGCATGGTCACAGTCTAGTGGTAGATGCATAAATTCACCTTTTGATACCCTTAATGAACCAACTTCCCCAAGGGTTGATGGAACAACATTTGCAGTAGAAAACGATGAGGGTATCCAGGCACCAAAACTATGAATAAAAGGTTCAAGGCAAAGTGCACCTAAAAATCGCAGTTTTACACAATTTGAGGGAATTACTAAGACAGTAGTGATAATTGCAGCCAAGAAAATCGAGAGGGTAACTTTCTTTAAAAATCCATTGCCAGATGCTGAAGGTATGGAATCCATGTTAGTAGCAGTATAGAAAGTAGCAGAGGTAGAGTGTATTATTGATGAATGGTGGACAAGTAGAATTGATTCATATGTAGGTAGTATATCGGATATCGTGTGGCATATGCTAACAGTCTGATAACAGCTTCGAAGTATCTAGTCGAGGACAAGGTCGCATTTAGTTTATGAAGCGAAACGTCATATTGCTAGGCTGTATGGATTTTATCAAAATTGCAGTCCAGAATATATTTGCAAACATATAAGCTGGTTATTGGATAAGGATAGGTTTACATGCCAAAGGGAGAAACGCGTGGTACATGTATGAGAGATGATTTGAGTATGGCTAGACACTAACAAGGACGTTAATATAGACAGGGGTGGGGTCAGTGGTTCAAAGCAAGTGAAGCAGTAGACTAAATACATATGAACTATTTTGATGGTGCAAAAAAACTTGGAAACAGAGATGCTGACTTCATGGCCTGAATTAATGGCCCCTTTATGTGCCTAATATTTGCTACTTTACAGCACATCCTACAAATATATGAGATGGGGATGTTCAAAGATGGAGACTTTTTTAACTACAAAAAAGCTGGTGGTAAGTAAAGAATTTTCAATGTCTGATAAGCGATACTGACAGTATGACAGTTGATTTTAACAGGATGCTAGATCAGTGGAATGTTTTGACAACCACAATAGAGCAAACATTATTGAAAATCATTTGGCTAGAGATAGCAAAATTGTATCAACTGTATAGTAAGGTGGTGCAATGGCAGCGAGTAGAAGCATATAGAGTGGGGCCTAAAGAACTTGCACAGTACATTGAGGAGCTGGCTACGGATCTTCAAGAGGTAGAGAAAGGAAGTATAATCCCCTCCGGATATTTCGATGATGGTTCGCCGATGAAACTAGATGAATTGGTAATACCTGAAAATATTAACGCAGGATTGCTAACTATCCTCGCTAATGGTGATATTGAGGATAATGATTTCCAAGAGCAGAGTGAAAATAGTAACTTTAATAACATGCAGGACGAATTGGATGAGGAATTGAATACAGAGGATTCAGATGAGGATGGCAAGGACAAAGAGGATAGTGAGGACGAAGAGGATGGTGAGGATGAAGAGGATAGTGAGGACATAGAAGATGACTTATAGGACATTAATGGGCTTGATAATATGGAGATTACGGACGCACAAATGGAGGAAATTCTGAATGGATAGGTCGGTAGATATTTGTAGAGGTGTCGGCTTTGGATGTTTAGTTATTTTAGTATTGGTTTAGTAGTTCAGGAGGGAGTTTTATTAAAGGGACAAGTTTGGGGGATATATTAGTTTTTGGAGGGCTTGTAGGATATTAGAATTTATTTGTCTTAGTTACATAGTTCAGAGGTATACAAATCACAGAAATTGAATAAGGAGTCTAACAGAAAAAGGATTAATCTGGTGCATGAAACTGCTGGAATCTATAGATGCATGTGAATAATTAGGGTGCAGAATATAAGGTGTAATTAGCCTCAGGTGTCCTTGTGATCGCCAATGTCAGAGGGTGCCAGAAGGCTTGCAATCGACGTGTGGCACTGTATTAATGAGTGGTACTATATCGATGGCTAGTGCCGGGAAGCCAGTGATCGACGGATCCCTAGAGTCGGCACGTGACCCTTTAGATCCGTCGGCAGAGGTGACTTTACAAATGAAAATAGAGTGGACGAAGGATGATCAGTATCTGGGTGGGGACACAAGATAGATAATGCCAGAGCACAAGCATAATAGATATACTCCCTAGGCATGTTCCCAATAATATAACCTCAGGACGCTGAGGTTCAGGACCCAGCATCATGACATGAGCCTATTAGGATCCCCGTCATGATGCAAACAAGGCGTTACGGTGCAAGTCTGCAAGTATTTACGTCGTGGTATGAACCTGTGAGTATTTGCCTCTATAACTGTCAGAATACCTTTGCTGACATAGAAGGCATGAGATATACATAAGGTATTCTATCATCATTTATGATGTTGGGAGATGAGGAGACTACCTGGCAACCTACAGAGGACTTGGAAAATATACAGGACTTGGTCACCCTGTTCCACTAACGATACCTAAGGAAGCCTCACCCAGTTGAATGATATTATACCTTTTAAGAGTCATATTGCAAGGTCTGTCCGACTCTCATTCTTGTTCTTTAGAGTTGGAGTTATAGTTATTATTATTATTTTCTGTATTGATTTTACCAGTTAACATGCTCAGGCCTCCTTGTTGCTGGAGCTCTAGCCTAAAGGGGAGATAGTATCATAACCATATACTTAGTCCCATTTTGAGAGTTGGACAGAATCTCGTCCAACTTTTATTATGGACACCATTGTCTTTGTTATTACTTATGATCACAGGTAATAGATTGTTGTCATTATTATCTTTACTATCACTTGCGATTGCAGATGATGGATTATCATTATCTTGCTTGGCTCTTAAGATAGGGATCTTGGGAAGCTTATTCTTTTTATTGCTCTAGAATCATATATATATAGCCTCTGTCCCTTATACTGTCATTGGATCTCTATTCAACATCTTGTATACCTAATATAGAACCTTGCTTCTTCTGTACTAGTGTACCTTCTTTGTACACCCCCCTTGTCCTATGAACAACTCTGCAGTATAGCTGCCTCCTCCTAACACATGCGGCAACCACTTCTACATGTCTCTTGCCTCTTGCCCTTGTTCTCTATTCCAGCCTTCCTCTGATCATACATATAGCATTTCTACGTATATGTTACCCCAGCCCTACCCTTACCTTACCCCTAACCTTTCACTAGATTATACACGTAGCACTCCTACATGTACAATTTCCTCTTGCTACTTTCTAGTTGCCCTCAAAGCCCATGTTACACTTATAGTTCTACTAATATCCTTACTTCAACCTTTAATTGTACTCACTACATATGAAAATCTTTTCACATGGTATAAGTTTTCAGTAAGTAATGCCTATACAAATCATATACTGCATATAAGCCAAAATAATCATATACTTACTTACTATAGAATTCACTATTCGATACACCTTATGGGTCACCTTTTTATCCCCTATACCATTCACATGTTGTACATACATTGAGGTGAATATTAAGGTGAGTATTTTCCTTAGTCACTTTTTTTGTACCATAGTGGGCTAATAAGGTCTACAAACCTTCACTTGTACCCATGATATCAAGGCCGCACTCATCGTTTCCGGTAATCCGAGCAAGCTGGCCTATCCCACACCCCAAAAGAAACCGCACAAATACATTATGGTAGCTGGTACTCCCCACCCCCAAACAACCAACACAACCCCCCCCCCCCCGCCACCCCCCGCCACTCCTGCCTCCGCCTCCCATCAAACAACCACCGACCGTCCAACCACCCCCACCACACCCCCGAAACAACTAACAACCCCCCAACCTCCCGCCACGGTACCCCTCCGCCCTTCCCTCTCCGTAGCCACTTAGGCTACTGCTTGCGTAGCCCGGCCCCAACTCTATATCTTGTGACCGTACCGCACGTGAGGCCCTTCCTCCGAAGAACCATTCACAATACACGAACGGCCATTCACAGCTGAGGGTATGATTGCAACACCTATAGAGAATGTAGTAGATTGTAAATATAAGTATAAAACCAGAAACCAAAATCGGGATGCTCGCGGCTTGGTCCCTATTTCGGAGGTGTTAGCCAATTACATATATCTCTTGAACCAGTCGGTTACTTGAAATATAAGTACTGGGGAAGGTCTCACTCGTTATAGAGGTATTTCTCGTCCTAGCGGAAAGAACATACACTGTGTGACCGGGTAATCGAAAGCTTCAAATGAGCAAAGCGGAGCCCATAATAGTGGGAAAAAGGAGGAGGAGGTCTCAAAAGAGTGGAAGTATATTTCTTTTGTCCATACGAGAAGCCTGTCTCGTATTGAAAGAGAAAGTCGTGATATCTCCAAAAATCCTCCCATATCGCTATTGTAAGGGAGAATTCTCCAAAATCGCAGAAACCCCCAAAAAGTGAATGTAATGCTTCTCGCAAAAAAGCGCTGAACATCATTCTGACATTAGCTATCGTCAGAGCAAGTCCTATCAGCCAAAGACGTCATCGCAAGTACTAACATATGACACCCGACTTAGCGAAAACCAAAATTAACAAGCAAGGAAATCTCCATTCCCACCATATCCGTCCCCCCTAACAGAAGTTGACGTCCTCGTCAACAAATCCTTCCTACACACACTGCAGCTCAGAAGAAATCAAAACCCATAGTCCGTAAACCAAGCCCATAGAAAAAACCTAAAAGAAACTGACAAAGATCCCCACAGACATTATCCCCTCTAATTGCAGGTCCATCTCCTCTACTAAGTCCTTTCCCTTCTAAACAACTTTGTTCAGCAAGGTACAGTGGGACTTCATAGGGCCGTAACCTCTTCTAATAGCCGGTTATTTTCCACTGAATCCTTTCCCTTCCAAACAACTGAGTTCAGCAAGGTACAGTAGGACTTCATTGGGGTCGTAATCTCTTCCAATAGCTGGTTAACCTCCACGGAATCCTTTCCCTTGTGAACACTTTGTCCAAGCAAGGTACCGTGAGACTCAGTGGGGTCGTAACCTTCTCCAATTCCCCTGAATCCTTTCCCTTTCGAACAATCGCTGTTATTGTCCAAGGTACAGTGGGACTTCATAGGGCCGGTGCTATCTCCTATAGTGGGTCTATGCCAATGCGTTCCTGCGCGAGCCTTCAATGCGTATCCTATATGAGCTTTCCTCCGTGCGAGCGTCCCTCCATGCGAGCATGTGCGAGCTTGTGCGATCGTATGGCAGCTTCCCAGTACGAGCGTCCCTCCATGCGAGCGTCCCTCCATGCGAGCGTGTGCGAGCTTCCTAGTGCGAGCGTGTGCGAGCAAGCATCTCTCCGTGCGAGCGCGTATGCGAGCTTCTCTCCATGCGAGTGAGTATCCCAGTGCGAGCGTGTGCGACCCAGTATGAGCTTTCCAGTACGAGTGCCTCCAATGCGAGCGTGTGTGAGAGCAAGCATCTCAATGCAAGCGTCTCCAATGCAAACTTGTGTGAGAGTCCCAGTGTGAGTGTGTCCAATGCAAGTGTCCATGTTCACACACTATGTTCCTCCATGTCCCTCTATGTTTCTCTATGTCCCTCCATGTGAGTGTGTACGAGCTTCCCTCCATGCGAGCGTATGCGAGCTTCCCAGTGCTAGCTTCCCAGTGCGAGCTTTCCTCTATGCGAGCTTTCTATGTGAGCTTGTGTGAGCGTATGTGAGCTTCCCAGTGCGAGCTTCCAAGTGTGAGCTTCTCCGTGCGAGCGTGTGCGAGCTTCCCTCCGTGCATGCTTGTGCGAGCTTCCCAGTCAGAGCTTCCCTCCATGTCTTTCTGTTCTTCCATGCGAGCAGACCTCTGTGCGAGCTTCCTTCCGTGCGACCTTGTGCGAGCTTGTGCGAGCGTCCCAGTGCGAGCGTCCCAGTGCGAGCTTCCCTCCGTGCGACCTTGTGCGAGATTGTGTGAGCGTCCCAGTGTGAGCGTATGCAAGCTTCCCTCCGTGCGAGCGTCTCAATGCGAGCATCCATCTATGTCCCTCTATATGAGCGTATGCGAGCATTCCAGTGCAAGCGTATGCGATCCAGTGTGAGCTTTCTATTGTGAGCTTTCCAGTGTGAGCGTTCCGCCATGTCCCTTCATACGAGCATGTCCTCTGATACAAGTGAGTGCGCGAGTGTTTCCACCCAACCATGTCCTTATTACCACTATGTTGCTCCATCGAATGCTTCAAGCTCTCCGGTCGAAGGGACCAAAAATATACAGGTACTTCTCGTCCTAGCGGAGAGAACATACACTGTGTGACCGGGTAATCGAGAGCTTTCAAATGAGCAAAGCAGAGCTCATAATGGCGGGAAACAAAGGAGGGTGAGGATCTCAAAAGAGTGCAAGTATAAAGAGTGCAAGTATCATTTTCTCCTCCAAAGCCCTGCAAGAAGCCTCTGCTAGTATTGAAAGAGAAAGTCGTGATATCTCTAAAATTCATCCCATGTCGCTATTGTAAGGGAGAGTTCTGATATCATAGAATCCCCCAAAAAAGTGAACGTATATGCTTCTCTCACAAAAAAGCGCTGAACATCATTCTGACGTTAGCTACGTCAGAGCAAGTACTATACCAGCCAGAAACGTCATCGCAAGCACTAACATATGCCACCCGACTTAGCGAAAACCCAACTTAACAAGCAAGAAACTCTCCGTTCCCACCACATCGTAAAAGCGATGGTTTAGTAGATCGTGAGTGTCGTGAGAGCAATAGATGAAAAAAAAGGTAGATGCCATAGAACTGACTTTGGTTTCGTCAGGGTCAGGGTAATGTTGATCGTGCATAACCCATGGAGAGTATAGTAGATTGTCAATAAAGATAAAAATCCAGCAACCAAAATTGGAATGACTGTCACTTTGTCCCTATTTCGGAGGTATTAGCCAATCATATATCTCTCTTGGACTAGTCGGTTACTTGAAATATAAGTACTGGAGAAGGTCTCACATCATAAGTGCGATGGTTGAGAAGATCGTGAAAGAAATAGATCCAAAAAATAGTCGATTCAATATAGATGCCAGTTTCGAGTAGGAACGTGAGGAAAAAGCAGGAGAAGGAGGAGAAGAAGGAGGGGAAGAAGTAGGAGAAGAAGACAAAGGACAGCCAGGGTAGGAGCACAGCTCATGTTGGCTAAGCGCATACAATTCAGGATATCCTTCATCACCATCCGGGCTCGAGACTTGAACTCATCTGGCTGGTGCTTCTAGCATTGTAGAGTGACTAGTAGTATTGCCTTGGCAGTTCTTTCTGGGAATAAAAAGCCGTTGTTTCTTCCAAGGCATGCCTATGCCTACACCTAAATATATAGTCTCCAGGTAAAGGCCAGATCCCTTCCAAGAGGTACCTCATTGCTCGCTACAGTAACCTTAGCTAGTAGAGGCGTGCAGACCGGACACACACCGGTGACGGATTTTAGTGTTGCATTGTTACATAAGCTCCCATGTTACATAAGGCCCCATCCTGTTTGGATATCGGTCTCTACATGCCTCTAGACAACTCACTCAACAACAATACACAAGTAATTTGATCATCATATTTCAGTTTCCCTCCTCTGTTGTGCTTTGCGTCTGCAGCAAGCTCGTCTACTCTCATTGGGTTTTTGCCCTTTCATCGCTCTGATAGCTCTGAAGTTAGGTTCCATCCACAAACGATCTCTGTCACGATGTCCGTGACTAACGAAGTTCCCCCGACTCTCGACGAGATGATATTTGCAATCTCTCAAATCAACTATAACACTGTCTGCCGACCGTTGTCGCCTACACCCCCTTCTACGGATCGCTTGTCTGCTTCCCTCGACAATTTTACCGAACAGTCGCCAACAAAAACGCTCACAAATGCCGACACCGATGCCAGTATAATCGATGATGACACCGATGTTGATGAGGATGACAGCGAAAATGAAGAGGACAATGATGAAGAAAACCGGGCTATGTCTGTGAGTTCTGAACTGGATAGCAGCCGATGGCACCCTGTCAAAAAGTCAAAGCACCTGGTTCTTTTGGATCTACTTGCGTTATTGCTCGTCAGCGAAGCGAAGTCTGATGTGGCGGCAACCATGTTGAGAACGAATGGATCTATGAAATTTTTCTACAGCAAGAATAGACCTTTCACTGACAGCGAGAATCAGTATGTTCATACGCTCTTCAATTACGCTGCTGAGACCAACAGGAGCGTTACCGATCGCTATGCGAATTTAATGGCTGCTATAGTTGACAAGTGTCAAAAGAAGATAAAGTCTCGCATATCGAAAGTGTTGCGGAGAGCTAGAGAACTCTCGACAGATCGGGGAATCCACTCCGAAGAGCGCCTTCCCCTCGAGCTGGTGGAAAAACTCAAAGTAAAACTGAGAATTAGCCCCGAACAGTCCTTGAGAAATAGACTCATCTCTTGGTTAGATTCTCTGAGTCCTGCCCAGTGTTTAAGGGACCCGGAATTCTTGCAGCGTGCAATAGTCAGCGCCCACTCAATTGGCATTCCTTCGTATATAAATTTCTTGATCGATCAAAAACTGTTAAGGCGCATACGTAAGCTAGGTGACTACATGGGAGCAGTTATACAACTAGTTGGAGAAGTCGACCTACTCCCCCCCCAGGTCCTCCAAACCTTAGTTATACAGGAAGTACGTACTGAAATTACCGGTTTTTGTACTGTCTGACAGGTTTTTACAGGTTCCTCCGCCGCCCCCCGACAGAATCGTTATTGAGAAGACGAGCGTTGAAATAGTTGAACAATGGGCGCGAAACCAACACACAGAAGGACCAACCGAAACGAATTTAAGAATCCAATTCCCCTCACTCCCGCAACCACTTTCTCAGCAGAATACTATCACTCGAAGTGTGCACTGTGAGTGTACTTTGATAATGAACATCATCGACAATCTCGTTCAACAAGGAACTTCTCCCTTCGTGATTCTGGAAGTTGGCGTGTCGAAGTCTCTCTGCAATCTTTGCGAGGTCTTCATGGGTTCGGTCAAGAAGTGGTATCCGAATATCACAATTATAGTATCAACCCACCATGGCAAGAACGTCTCCGGCTGGAGGCTCCCACCTTTGACGCCACTGGAGATCAGCCGGGACGTAGAAGATCACATCAATAGCTGCATCGAAGAGATCAGGTGCAAGGCAACCCAGGAGCGCCGTTCAGATTCCGAACTTCGTGTTGTCGAATCAGCATTTGGTGAGGAGGCAGCTGATCTTGCGCTGGACTTTTTTAATGGAACAATATAGGTGGTCGCCGGTGACCACCACCTTCGCCGTCATAACAATGGTGCAGAACACATGACAGTGGCGTAGGGTAACAAGGTGATTAGTTGATATTCTACAGTATTATGTAACTTAGACAACGAGACTTCACTGAACAGTAAATAATCTAATGGACAGGTTCACAATACTTTGCAGAAGCAACTAGGCCGAGGCAGTAACAACACCAACAGCTGGTGGGCACTAACTTCTTGTATGATAGCATAGGATAGTTGTATCATTTATACGTCAATAATCTACCCCTATAGCACAACATCCTCTATACTACAACATCCTCTACAATATCACAATATCCTCTATAGTATGGAGGTCAATAAGAGTCTGTAAAACCCTCTATCATGACGGCAACTTTCTGTGTCACACCTTAGCATCTTGGCGATAGCGCTCATTGGCCGACGGCTTTTTGACGTCACAGAGTTTCAGTCTTAGAGATGTACTGGTGACGGGGTTTTTATCCCGTCACCTACATGAAAAAACTACACATCAGCGCTTGGTCGCATGATAGAAGATAACCAATAACATGGCATAAGCTTATAAACGCTCAGGTATTCATAGATGAAGAATATAGAGAGCGACCGTAAGCTGTTGATATATAGGACTCGGAGGTCGTCCTGCCTTGTCTTTTCCCTACCAGCAAGTGTCAATATTTCAACAATCTGCCAGAAAGAGGCTCTATGTATGCGGAATAAAGAAAGAAACGCAGTATTAGGATATTCTTGTATATATAGGCCTCAAGGAAGTATTGTGGGATAGCAAGTACCAGTCAGAGGCAATAACCTCTCACATGGCTAACAAGTCCTCAAGATCTTCTTCATAATCATCCCCCTCTTCTGATAAATATGCTAATGTATAAGCACATAAGGTATTTTCAGCTTCAGCCCCAATTTGATATAGAGCTTGAGCTGTTCGAGGCATGCTTGTAGGTGGTGATGATAGCTACGTCGTGTCACTTACAGGAAATTCGTTTGAGCCTAGTCTGGCTAGCACTAGCCTCTCGTAGAGAGTTATTGACCACCACTAGTACATATTACATACAACAACATGTACTTTTATATCATTCTATATTCTTCTTGCTTTATGACGTTAGGGGGCTCGGGACAATAGGGGGTGCGCGGGTACCCTACTTCAAAAGTGTGGCCGCCTGGGACTTAGAGATTTTTTCTTGTTATTGCTTCAGAATACCGGTATACATTGATTTATTTGGACCATTCTATGGAGGTTGCTTGCGCGCTCAATTCTATGCTGATTTACTCGCTCGATTCTAGGCTGATTTACTCCCTCAATTCCAGGCTGATTTGCTCGCTCAACTCTAGGCTGATTTACACATTCAATTCTAGGCTGAATTTACTCGCTCGATTCTAGGCTGAATTTACTCGCTCGATTCTAGGCTGATTAGATGGAGATGTCCTTGTTACTGGACTCGATAAATCAAATGGCAATCGTTAAAAAATTAGATCTCCAACCTGTGGGAGAGGCATGGTTTGGTCACAGTGCCCCTGCTTTGAATAGGGTCTTTGAGGTGTCAAAGAAGGCTGCCCTGAAGTGAACATGCCTGCTGTAGAGTTTTGCATGGACATGATTAACGGTTGAGAGAGTTGTTGTCTTTCAAATAACCTTTATCTGAATCTATCGCTGAACACGTGAGTAAATTAGATCCTTGCAAAATTAGGTAATCAACCAGGTGCACCACCAAAGTTCTTTTCCATCTTCCTATTTGGGAAAGGCTACATATTCCTGCATATGCATTTATATGCACGTTAATTACTCGGCATATGCACAGTAACGTTATTATGCACACATAATTATTTGGCATATGCACAGCAATGTTAAGGGGGGTACCAGGCTGGCATCCTCTTTCCTGCGCTTCATTGTGGAAATTCTAGATGTATCTGGAGGTGATTCCAATTTGCTGTTGAATAACAGCAATTGCCTTCCCCAGAGATCGCAAGATCACCGCCTGAACACGAGTTACAGTACGATATCGAACATCCAAGGGAGAATTGAGGAAGTGACTATAGAGAATAATAAGCTGGGCAATGAACGGGAGACATAGCTAGAGATATATAGAGTTAAGTAGGTAGAGGCCTGGCCGGCCTGACTGGCCTCTGGCCTGGCGGGCCTCGGCTCCCAATGTGCATATGCAAATGGAGCACGCATATATGCAATAAATATGCGCATATGCTGGCAAGCCCTTTATTCCCCAATAGGAAGGTGGAAAAGACTTTTATGGTGCACCTCCATACAGTAACCCGAGAAGCAAACTTTGGGGCGATTTGGACGACTGTATTAGGGGTATTCAAACCTAGTTTTGAATGGTTTTTTTTTGGTTGTGTTTCCTAGTGTTTCCCGCATAAAAAAGGAGCCTCTGCATAGAGTCACGCCAAGGAGCAAGGGTGTTCAGTCTAGAAGAGAGAGTGGTATAGTGTTGGTTGTTAGACATGTTCCAAACCTTTTCTCGAACGTGAACCAAATGAACCGAACGTGAACTCAACGAATGTGAACTCAACGGAGGTGAACTCAACAAAGGTGAACAACAAGCACAATTACCATACGCAATCAACCACTTCACGATGTTCTCACAATTCAGTATCGACTTCCCCCCTCCAGCTAGCCAACCAGCTCAATCCGACCCACCATCTCCATCTGAACAGCCAGATACCCCCTCCCCAATGTAGTGACCAAGTACACCGATTGCTAATGTAAGATTACGAGGTTATATGAGCGAGGAATCCTGAAGAGAGAAGAGTTGTGTGTATTCAAAATAACAACAGAGCAATCTTAGGTATCGCTATAGTCTCAATACTACAGTCCTAGTGCTCTGATGAGAAAAACCATTATTCTTCCAGCTCTTTTATCCTTCCTCCAATTAGCCATATTGGGACGACTGGTGGATATACATTGTGATCCTTCTATTTGTCAAAAATTGCCTTTCATGTTTGTTGACGCAGTCCCAACTGAATGTTTTGATGTCGACGAAGATGGCCGATTTGAGGAGGGAATCAAGTTGTACCTCTCACGCTGTATGGTATTAAGTACAGTCGAGAGAAATTTAAGGAATTATATGATACTGCAAAGTCCATGAGGTTTTGAGGAACACGAAAGTATTTCTTGCATGGCACCCTCTGCGCAGGAAAGTTATACCTCCTCACCGCGCTGGCATGCTTATTGATAAAGGAAAGAATTAAGGTGGTTTACCTGCCGGATTGTCGTGAGATGTTGGCCGACGTATTTGAGTACCTTCGCCAGGCGTTAAGGTTAACCTTCACTAAAAGTGCGCGATACGATGCTATCCTCGTGAGCTGTCAAGATACTAAGGGGTTAATGAAGTTTTATTCAGTGACTTCACAGGAAGTGCGCCTTCTATTCATCATAGACCAGGTCAATGCTTGTTTTGTTAACCCAGAACTCGCACGGGCTAGAGACTCACCCACAAGGGTGCCTTGCCCCTTGGGACCTGTGTGGGTTACCAATATATCCCTATGGAGAGAAGCTATATCCATACGAGCTGAGATACCCCTCCAGGGAGGAATTATGTCCATACGGGATGCGATGCCACTATGGAGACAAATCATACCCAAGAGGACTTTGTATCCATATACCCAAAATCCACCTGTGCTTCCAGATCCAAGATTTGTCCAGTTCCAAACGGAAACCCAAGGGGTTCCGTGACTACAGATAATTGCAACATGCTAGGCCTAAGAAAGCAGTAACTACGCTAATAGGTTTAGTACTAATTTACTGCGGTAGGAGACCCCGCGGGAAAGTCTCCCACCGCAGCACGCATTGGGTATTTAGAATTTTTGACTGCTTCTTTCGGTATCATTGGATGATTACTATTTTGAGAAATCACACAGGTTCTTTTTTGGCCTATACCTTTTTCAGTATCCCCCAGCTACCCTTTTTGTCAGTAAGCTAGTATTCTCCCTACCACACCATTTTTAGTCTGATTATCATTTTTAGATTGAGTTTTGCAATCAGACTAGAGTGCTACAGACAAAAATTTCGGTTGAAGTCTAGCTACTAAATGCCAGCTGTACGGGATTGCCAAATATATATGTTCTGGTCTATTCCAGGATTGCCCAGTTCATACTGGTATGGACCAAGCCATTCCAGGATGGCATATATGTACACTCTGAGTAATATATGAAGGCAAATTGAGTAGAAACCGAGTCCTTTATATTTTATATATAACAAAGGCTTATACTTCATAATGAGTAATTTCATGATACCTCTCATTAATAATACTATAGGTCTTGTTCCTTTCTGCATGTAGCAAACTGTTTATTGTAGAGGAGTAGGGCTCTTTCTTATTTGAAATGGGGGCAGTCAAAGGTGAGGTCCCTATCTTCCGATAGGTATCTACACCCGCATTCTGCTGTGGCCACTTTGCTGATGTAGTGGAGCCAACTCTTCTGAGTTCGTGTATCTATGTGAATGTAGAGAAGGCCGGTCTGTTCCAATCTAATATGGCCTGTGTTCCAAATCCCGCTTTCCTCCTTGCTTCTCTTCAGATAACCTTAGAGGCTGCTCATAGCCCTCCCTCTATGACCGTACGAGGTGAGCCTCTCATCTGCACAAGGGTTGACTCGAGCACTATGCGTTTGTCTACCTTTTCATTGCCCTTAATGCCGATATGGCCTCTTACCCATACTATCCTGACATCCCTCCTCGTCTCGAAGATGGCTGACTTAATATCCTTCTCAATACCTGACCTCGGTGGTGCTCCTCTGCTCATGTTGTATCCAATCTGAATAGCTGCTTGGGAGTCTGATAGGATAGTAAGCATGTTAGAATCTTCCACGTCGAGTGAGGTTGTGCTTTCTTTTGGTTGATCTACTGAGGGTCGAGGTTTCCGTGAAGGTATTGATGTCAACAAAATTATTGTCATTGCCACCGTCATCGTCTAGCGCTCACTCTGCTATATTGGCAAAGGCAAGTATAAGGTGTCAAGATATTCACGAGTCCAATGTAAATAAAAGATTCAAGTGGTATAATTTAATCTCTATCTCACTACAAATTACTACAAATCATAACAGAGTTAAGGTCGAGGCTAGGTCGCTTGTTGTAAGTAGCATTGATGTACGGAGTGTCACAGATTGTCATTGACGGCAACTGCCTAATTTTCGCCTAAAGAACTAAGCAAATGCGAAGACTTAAGACTTGGCATGAGACTATATTACAACAGGTATCAGCAATTAAATCATATTCTTATCTCTATTTGGTTAAATACCTAGGTTAAGCAATAAGGGTAGTTAAGCAGTTTTTTAAATTGGTGACGACCCTTAGTATATTACTATCCCTAAAAGTAAATAGATGTACTTGATGGTTATGTATATCATGTGCTAACTTATTTCCTACTCCTCCTCTTCTTCCTCTGCTCCTGTTGTCACACTCCTAACATAATCTGTGTCTATTACATTCAAAGCTTCCGCATCTACAAATACCCCCCCATCTAGCTCCTTCTCAACTCCAAACAATGCCTTCTCCAATGTACAACCTAATATGGAATCAGTTGCAAAATTCTGCTCTAGCTGGCTCTCAATATTCCTACCATCTCCTCCCCTTATTGACATAATACCCTCCCTCTGACTACACTCTCCATCCACTATATCAGATATACTATGCATAGCTGCCAAGTTGCCTGCACTGACAATCCTACTCACGACCCTATTGGTATCTTTTACAACTCTAATAATATCACTCAATACCCCCGCTTCCTGTTATAATATTCTAATAATGGCTGACACTACCTTCTGAGTTTCACCTGAGGTCAATCCTAAGCTTATCTTGCGTTATCATCAGAAATGATTTGACTTTGCCTAATTGGCGTCTAATACCCTGTGTGCCGCAGAGCCATTGTGCCATTTATCAATGACCTGCTCTGAATCACTATCATCCGGATGCCCCTCCTCCAACTCATGGGTGTCCAGATGACCTCTGTTTGCTCCTCTGGCATCAGAAAGATATCCATTTGGCTCATTGCATCCGGACGACCCCCCTTCTGCTTGTGGCGTCCAGATGACCTCACTTTTTCTCATGCCATCTGAACGACGTCCTTTTTTCCCATGTGTTCCGGATGTAGTCTCTTTTTTCTCATGCTATCCAGATGACCTTCTTTTAGCCTATGAGTATTCAGATCTGACTCCTGTCTTGGCTGACTCCCAATGATATCTCCGGTCTATCATGCAGCAGCTATCAAAGCCCTAGGTCTTTCGCAATTGTCATCACTTTGGTCATATGTATGTTCTAGAATTACTATTCACTCTTCTTATTGTTCTCCAAACCCTACTCACAATCCCGGACAAATAAATAACAAATCCATGCTATCCTGTCATCACGATCCACTTATACCTTCTCACAATGCACAATAAAACAAAAGAGAAACCATGTCATCCTCTTGCCCCATGTCGACTTAACTACCTCCCATCCTAATAACAAAAAAGATATCTTATGCAATACCCTCCTTATCCTCCCCGCTATCCATTATATACAAAGAACATCCAGTCCACAATTCCATACATGAATATACATAAAACTCAACATAAAATACCTCCCAAAAAATACTCGCCTCTTAATCACTCTCAAATTACCCTTCCTGCTCATCCTCTTCCTCCTCCTCATCGTCTCCTTCATCCTCCTCAGCCTCCTCGTTGTCCTCTTCATTCTCCTCAGCCTTTTCGTCATCCTCTTCATCCTCCTCAGCCTCCTCGTCATCCTCTTTGTTCTTAATCGAGGTCCTAAAGTGAATTATTGATTGTTGTATTATGAGTTCTGAATTGGATAGTACACTATCGCCATCGCATGGGGTTTGAAATTAGTTAAACGGGCAATTCTAAGATTGGATTGATCTTGACCTAAATATTTAATCTGTTAATCATGATAGCAGGTTCAGTATAACGTATAACATCCATCATATGTACCTGATATCCTGTAATTGCTGTATTGGTTGATTTGAGGCCTCGATATTCTCTAATGGTTGGGGAGCTATACCAATTGCTGTTGAGAAGGTTTCTGTTGCTGTCGCTCAAGTTCTTGTCATTATTTACTCTATAGATTTATATATAGTATTAGCTATAGGTCAATATGAATCCAATAATAGACTTGAAAAACTTACCGTTAACCTAACAATATGTTTTCCAATCCTGCACTGATTACAGGTCCTCCATCTATCACCTGTTGGCGTAGATGTCCATGCATTTGTATCGAAGGCTGTTTAACACCTTAAACAAGCAACAGGATTAATTTTGTGCCACTTCTGAGAGTTCATGTTTAGTGCTTCAAGCTGTTAGTACTGGTAAGAGAGAGAATAAGCTGGTGGAAGAGCTGTAGTTAGAGCTGGTGAACATTAATGCTAGCAGAGAGCGAGAGAGTGTAGTCTAGCTGAGTAAGAATGTTGCTTTCTAGTTAGTGCTAATCACGTAGCTGCCTCAAATCATATGGCTACCCTTGTCAAGATTTCGCTAATATTTTACATATATATGTTCTGGGATTCAGTCCATACTGGTATGGCCCGGGCTATAGGGGAGGCTAGGATTGCCTTCATATTCTTGAACTCAATAATAGCTTCTGAAGTAAGGACCGTGCGTGAGCCTTTGGACTAATGAGCCATTAGATGTCATGGTCAAGCCATCAGATGATGAGCGTCTTGTTAGGGCTGTTAGATTGACTACTAATAAGGCAAATCCAGGTACTCACTCTCAGAACTGGTTAGCTAGGCCTACGAATGTCTTTAATTCTATCACTGATTGAGGTAATTTTATTATCTTTATGGCGTCCATATTCTTGTTAGCTTTAGCAATACCCTCCACTAACCAGATAAATCCTACAAACTCAATTCGCTCATACCCCCAAAATGTCTATTTCAACTTGCATTTCCAGCCATGCTTTCACAACCTTTCCAACAACAACCTCCAAATGAGCCGTTATGCTTTATAGTCTCCTCGGAGTGCCTTGCCAAAGATATCGTCAAAGTAAGACTTTGTTTTCTTATGTAGCAATGGCCCCTACATGACAATAGCATTCCTCTTAAAGGTTGTAGGTCCATTCTTCATGCTAAACAGAAGTCTATTACTGCACCATAGCTCATTGAAGAGCTCAAATTCTATTGCATCAACTGCTTTTCCAGCCTCCACCTCTATCTGGTGCATAGCATGCATACTCAGCATACTCGGTACATTCCTTTCTCTATGTGATATATTTCCCAGTAATCCTATAGTTCTAGAAGCTCTTTAAATTACGCCCTCATAACGGTACCTTGACATCACGTGCTTCCGCACCTAGACCCCATATACTGTATATCCCTAGGCTCTGGTCATACAGGTATAATTGCTCCATGTGCTCCGATATTGAGGTATACCATTAATTACATGCTCCTATAGCTAGTATACCTTGGCTTGATATGCTTCCGTAGTCACAGTCACACTTCAGGTTAATCCGATTATGCCTTCACCGTATTTCTCATTTCCTGCAATTGCTCCCATACTGCTATAGCTAATTATTATACATCTGAACGAATGTAGGGCATGGAGGAATATCCCTTAGTATTACATAATGCTAACCCTGTCCAGATTACATAAGGCTACTGAATGGTGACTGTAGTATGACTTGTTGAAATATGGTAATCCGTGCCAGCTGATGTTGGGGGAAAGGCAAGATGTATTAGAATATTGTAGACAGAATTGTTGAGCTTAGAATATTGCAGATGTTTTTGGGGTATGGCAACAGTTACGGTATTGGAATGTGGCAAGATGTTCTCGGAATGCTGAATGTAAGTACGAAGGTTTGGATGGTCGATGGCCCGCTCTTTTCTGCTTTTTCTCTACTTTTAGTCTCCACTGAATATGAGCATCATGATCAATACAAGCAATCTTCTACCACAATCCAAGCATTATGTGATTATTATATAGAGTAATATTCTACCATAATCTGAGTATTGTATGATTATTTATATAAAGATATCTTCTACCACAATCTGAGAGTTATGTGATTTTTCTTACAGACTAATATGATTCTAGCAAATGAATTTGTCACATGATTGTTTTATTTTATTTTGAATTTACTGTTACTGGAGGGCAGCAGCCTATACCAGACACTGGATAAAAGATTACTAGGTAAGAGAGGCTACTATAGAGTCCCCGTTGGAGAATCTATATCATTACGAGGCTATGAGTAGAGGAATCTTACTTGAATAAAGGCTTGTATTGAGAACTATCGGAGCTATTGCTATAAGGCTCAAGGCACCTGTTACCGTAGTCAATATCTGTTCTCATCTAGTTCAGATAATAACCTAAACCTAGGGATTGACACAGCCACTGCCTCTTGTAGTCTAGATATGTTCTCATATGGACATATAACATCAGCAAGAAAAAAGTGGCATCGGGACGCCAGGTGGTGTCTCCAGGAGACAGAGTTGTCTTTGGTGTCTTTTGTATCTTTTATGTCTCCTAGGTGTCTCCTGAGTGTCTCCCATATGTCTCCCAGTATCTCCCAGTGTCTCCAGGAGATACTGGGAGACATTCTGCCAATCGTGGAGACACACCTTGTCTCTAGTGGCAATACTGTCTCTAGAGACACTGGAGACAAACTATTTTCTTTCCTGATGAACGTGTGCTTTCCTTCTACGGCATAGTGGACCGGAATAATGTCGCTCATTATGAACACCTCATATATGCGTTATTGTTGTTGGCAAGGCCAGCTCTTTTTACAAAGCCAGCAAGTGACTAGGTTCTGAGGTAGGCTACACTTATGCAGGACTTTGGTAATGTGAGTAATCCTAGTATGTCACATAGAAATGGGGCATTATTCTGTACTACAGATTGGCATCGAAACAAACAATTAATTCCAATATGACGAGTTGAATATGATAGTGACTACGCTAGCAGGTCTAGGTAGTGCCAATTAACTACAGTAGGAGATCCTGCAGGAAAGTCTCCTACTACAGCATGCAATGGGTTTTTAGAATTTTTGACTTCTTATTTCGGTACCCTTGGATAGTTGCTTTTTGAGAAATCACACAGGTAGTCCTTTTTCGGCTCATACCTTTTCCGGTATCTCCCAGTCTTACCCTTTTTTGTAATTAAGCTAGTCCTATCTTGGTAGTCTTACTACCACATTTTTAGTCTGGTTATCAATTTTAGATCGAGACTACCGCACCAACGGGTAGTCTCGTGCCCAACAGGCAGCTGAGGCGAGCCCTTGACAGGCAGTGCTGCAGACAAAAATTTCGAAGTAGCCCCATGTTTGAAGTCTGATTTGGATCTCAAATGCCAGCTGTACTAGGACTGTATGTACGATCATTTGCCTCCTCGCTGAAACAGAAATTCAAGTAACCCCATATTTGAAGTCTGACTTGGATACCAAATGCCAGCTGTACTGGGTCGTCAAATGTATATATATATGGTCATTTGCCTCCTCGCTAAACTGATATTCCCAATATCTCCAATCATGTCTACAGTGCCAACACCCTTCCTACAACCACCTTAGGCGGCATGACTACTAACCCCTTCGATACCTTCAATCAAGCTCGCCCTGGCAGGAGTACAACTCATTATCAACAGCTACACTCGGGTGGTTTACGGCGGAGGAGTAGAAGTATTGAACAACTAGTTATAGGGCTATGGACAGGAAGGAAAAGAAACAGGAAAACAGTGGGGCACTGGCCTCTATATATAGAGATCCAGTCCGCGGGAACTCACGCAGAAAACATGATAGCAAGGAGAATAGAGAAAGTGCGGGAATGCTTTCGAAAACAGAAAACACAGTCATAAAGCAAATGGATGGTGCGAAACTCAATGGAAACAGGGATAGAATCAAACGAGTTGCGGGAACATTTCAACAATAGCAGGGTTCAAGGGAAGCAACGTTTGATATAAGCCAGGAAACTATACAGCTTAGATCGGTGATAGCCACAACGAGGTTTGGATCTACATATGCCACTAGGGTACATACTAATAAATAATGTTTTGTGCCAGACCCTCTTCGAGGGGCTTGTTCTTCGAGGGGCTTGTGCCAACCAGACTATGTTGCTGATTGCCGACTCGCGCACCTGCCAGAACCACCAATCGCTGGGTATCAGGGTCTGGGCAAAATCAGTGCCACGAGAAGTAGGGGAATCAATGTTTTGAGGGCAGCGAGGTCTTGGATTTGAGGGAAGTAGGATCGGCAAATTAATATTTCTAGGGGTAGCGGGATTTTGATAGACTGCCTTGACTAGGATTTTGATACATTCTTGTTAAGGGCAGCGAAAATTCAATAATATGAACTCGAGGCTACTGGGGCTTTCACTTTGAGCCGGAGCATTAATGAATGGATACCGGTACCAGACAAACCTGCTTCCCAACTTTCCCCGGCTTCCAATTAAAATTAAGGCAACTCACTTTTGCCTGCAGCTGGAGTAAAACTGCCTAGTGCCCTCAATTTAATAGCCAAGGCTACAATGTAAAGAACCGTGTCTGTTTATGCATCGGACTGAATGACTTAGTTGAACGTTTCCGCAATACAGCAGATTGCGCCCGCTTGCCAATCGAACAAGATTGCTGAATCGGCAGCTACTTCTCTGAGGGTAACATTAGAACAAAATCTCCAGCCATGTAGACTCCACATTCCTAATTTTTAGGTTTCTTGGGTGCATCCAGGGTGCTTGATCAATTGAAAGTCGCTGTAGCTCTCAGGTTACAAAACTACATAGGCGCGATGAATTCGGTTGTCCGTGCGGAAGACCCCGTAATTATGCTGGTGTCTTCTGTTTTGCTCCCAGGCCTTAATGTACACCTTGCAAAACGTGGTTTCAACATAAGTTCTCCGAAAAATGCATCCGTGACAGCATATCCTATTACACCTAACTAGTGCATACCCCACTGGCGCAAGTTTAAGAGTGCAAGACAATGAAAAAAATAATGTTTTGGAAAAAACATTTACCTAGCGCCCTTCAATAATGCAATCTACCAAGAAATGAAATAAAACATGAAGAAAAGAGAACGAAAACCTTTTCCCTCGTACCCTCCCATGATACAATCCACAAAGTAATAACATCCGAACTCCAAGCCACCAGAGAGATATCTCTTTTTATTCCCAAGTAGTATTGTACCATCACCCTACCTGTCCAGTTCCGCTGGAGGTATCCAAAGATTCCCTAGATCTGAGGAATGCCCTCCCGGCGAATGGTCCGAAATAATTCTGATAGTTGTCCCTTTTTACAAAGAATGAGGTGCAGTGCTTTGAAATATCAAGGTCCTCTGTGAGGTGCAGTGCTTTGAAGTATCAAGGTCCTCTGTGAGGTCAGCAGTGGTGTAGAGAACGGAGACGCCGCCCTCAGGAGTCGCTTTTTTCACTTCACTCCACAAACTTGAGGAATTCAGATATGCCGTTTTTTTGCACTGGCCTGCTCCCAATACTTTGGTGCCTAAACCAGAAACCTCCAGCAGGTTGAAGATATCTCCGCCTCTGGCGTGGGCTCCATTGACCGCACAGTACCTAGAACTGGGAATATACGCCTCTATAGTCTCAGCCTCAGATTTACTAAACCTCATTTCTGTACACTTAACCTTCACCGGAGACTCCTCGAAAGAGCTTGCGCGAATTTCCTTGGTGCTGTGAACGTGCTGCATATGACGATTGATGAATTCCAAATCGGGTCCAGATCTAGTTGCTCCGTAGTGGATCTGGGAAAGCTTCACCTGCTGTCCTTCATCGATAGACAACGACTTTAACACGCGAAAACCTGCGGCAAAATTTTCGAACAATTGCCAACCTTGCGTCTTCACAGGATCGTTTCGTAAAATACCAATCTGTTCATGGTAACGTAGGAAATTTGCTAGAAATCGACTCATGGGGTAGTTTTCTTTCTGACCATCGTAGAGAGATACAAAGGTCTTAATCCAGATAAATGGCACTGAAAGATAACCGGTATTCTGGCAATCCACCGCTGGCTCAAACCGAACCAACCCGTTGCCTTCGGCCAACTCGACAGTTAAATCCGTTCCCGCAATGGCTGAAGTCCGCGTAAGCTGAGTCTTGGATAGTACTAACTTAA
The DNA here is from genome assembly GCA_015179025.1 of Terfezia claveryi. NCBI lineage: Eukaryota > Fungi > Ascomycota > Pezizomycetes > Pezizales > Pezizaceae > Terfezia > Terfezia claveryi. The sequence continues at coordinate 127,241 of WHUX01000132.1, read as the reverse complement.
GTATCGCGAAATACTCATGGGACTCTCGTTGAAACGCATCTCCGTATTGGTCTTTCAAATCGCTAATTACCAAACATACTAGATCATCATAGTTAGTTATGTTTTCAAGATTCTCGGTTTGATATGTTTGATAGAGAGCTTCGAGAGCCCTCCCATGACCCCCGCAGTCGCTCACAAGAAGATCGTTCACAAGACCTGTTGGAAAAGCCGGCTTGCCGCTTGCTTTGATGACCGGCGGATGAAGAGGAGGGATCTCTAGAAAGACTCGACGCCGATTTGTATCAGCCAGATACTTTCTTAGGGATCCGGTTATTGTAGCAGTGCACAAAGGGACGATGAATGCACCCTGCAATGCGAGGTCTACACAAGTGGTCAGGGCAGAATAGAAGGGAGAGCTTTTGTTCTTCATGTCTTCAGGGGATGATAGAAGAGATCCCAGGCCATCAACAACTATAACAGCAGTGAAATCCTCGTAGACTATACCCTCATTTGCAGCAAGCTGTTGGCACAGTGTATCCGGCGCTGGCAGATCGGGATAGCATAGTACTTCATCGAGGGGACATTCCAGCACTTGTGCAAGCATTCGGGCGCTTATGATGGACTTAACTCCTTTCGCAATCTCCGGTCCAAGGGAGTTTTACCATTCTCCAAGGCAATGTGAAACACTTTTCCCTTCTCCAACCTATCTTTCACCTCCTGTGATTTGGCGAATTCCATCAACGTATCGTGGAATTCTTTCCCGCTCCTGTATTTCCCAGTTCCGGCACCACTAAGCATCAGAAACAATGGTGCATTATTTTTGCCGAGACATTAGATTTTAAAGGCCCTATGCTGAACTTCAAGTGCTTTCCCGATCAGCTCTCTCCAATTTTCCGGACGCTGATATTCCCAAGCGCATCCAGCACCGGAAAGAAGAGCGTTGCCTTTTGGCGGGTGGTACTTTAACCTTGTGAAAGGTTAGTGGAGGTATACTCAGAACTGGCTGTGTTCCCATACGTTTTCTTGATGCCCTCATAAGATCCTAAAGTCGTTGGTGATAGTTAGCTGTGGAGTCCGCAATTAAAAACGACATAAGTGTCACTCACCAAATGGAAGGAAGAGGAAGAACCAAATCTTCTCAGTGTAAGAGGTAGTACATGTAAGTGAGGAATCCCGTCTCCCAAATCGCTCGAGCACTTTCTTAAGGTCTTCCTGGGGACGGCATCTTTAGAGTCTTTGTCGCCGTATTTGACCATGATGGTGAGTTGAGCAGGATCATAACCTCCCAGCGTATGAGGCATTTTTCTTTGCATCGCCTCCCTGAGGTCGTCTACATCGTCAAGCCCCACTAACGACACTTTAGTCCATGAACTTTCTGGGTTGGCGGTTCGGAACCAAGCCTGGGTCTGCATGTTTGATTTGGCAAATAGGTTGTGATAGGGTGGGATGGTATGGGAGACGGAAGCGGGGAAGCAAAGAGGAAAAAGGGATGACTCAGTAAGATGGAACTAGGAACTGGAGAAGATAAAAAGAACTGCACTCAGAATGGATCTCAACAGAATGGATCTCAGCATTCTGTCTATCCGATGCTCATGAAGAAGAAGAAGAAGAAGAAGAAGAAGAAGGAGAAGAAGAGTAGACATCTAGCTAGCCTGGTTTGCATCTAGCTGCAAACGCCAGACTAAGAAACCTTATACATGTTCCCCGCGCTTTAGGCTTTGAATTTTCCGTGACCCACCTCCATCTTAAATGCTAGCCAACCAGACTACTTAAAAGTAATCAATATATATCAGAGGGGCATAAGGGGAGGCGACATGAACCAGGTTGGACGTCACTGCGATGATCTTTGGGAATTTCGCCCGCAACCCACACATCCACACTCCATTGCGGTCTACCGGGTTGATTGGTTTTCAGGTCCATCGCCCTCTCCAATGTCACAATCCCCACCATCCCCACTCTCCCCAAGATATAATTCTTCCTCTAAAAGGTTTCCCGCCTCTTCTATGAGCACCCAATATGGAGTTGCAGCAACCCAGGCTGGAAAGACGGAAATATTCTTTGCCACAACCATTCCCAGTGCCTCGTACCCGTCATCAGCATTGCTACGGAACACCATTGAACCACTGTCCCCTAGGTCGGCAAATTGTTCTCCCACCCTAGCCCCCCCACTGGCTAGGATCATAATCTCGCTTGTCTCCTCACCCCCATGCCAAATCACGATCCCGACACCATTGACTTTCCCGTCAGTTTTGGCGGTAGTTCGCCCGATTTTTGTGACAATGTCGCCTGGTCGAAAATCACCTACTGCTGTTACTGGTCCATCTATGGCTACTCCACTCAGGCTCACCCAGTTTCCGCCGTGCCTAGATACTCACCATGTATTAGCATATCTAATTCTCCCCATAATTTATATCAACCTCACCGTTCAGGAGAGACTTGGAAAATCGCAAAATCTAGGTGTGATTTTGCCTGCGGAAGGACCGCAAACTTTGCATAGGGTGGGAGGCGTAGGTTGTGACGTTCGAGGAACAGCGCATTATTATGTAGCCTTCCATCTATCACCCTTCCGAGAGGTGGCCCAGACAGCGTCACGACTCTTCCATCAGCAAGTGGTACTCCACTGGGATTCTCACGAAGAGAGTACTGTGCGAGCAAATATTCAACTGTCTTAGTGAGGCATGGGGAGAGCCTCTTTCTTGGATGTGCTGAATATGTAGTCCCGTCAATAGTCACCTGGAGTTTGGCTGTCACTTCGAGAGTGCTGGGGCTCACAATTTCGCCCCCCTGTTTGAATCCAGGCAGGTTGTGGTAGCAGGTTAGACCATAGATCCTCCCGGGCCCATCCTTCAACCAGCCCCCAAAGCTTCCTCCCCCCTCAACATTGTTTTGCAAGCCCAGCGAGTTATTGCTAATTTGGATCTTGTTGTGCATCACAATTTCATTCACCCATGATGGCCGTAGGCTTGTGAGTCCCGAGGGTGAAACACCATCTTGGAGTAATAGAATTGGTAAGGGGGGGTGTCGAACTGCCGGAAGGTTTCTGGGAGGGATTGGAAACCCGAACATTATTGTTGGCACTGGCTTTTCTGCTGGGTTGGCTGCATATAAAATAATTGTTCCGTAAGCTCCATCTTGTTTGATGGATGCTAAGGTCTCACGAAGAAACAACAGACCATCATTGATGGTCTCTTGGGGGACAGCATGTTCCGCGGGAATGAATGGCTCGATCGTTGGGAGTGGTGTAGGGTCCATTTTGAGACTCTCCAGCCGATGTGTGAGACGTTGGGGGGATGTGAAAGGCTTTGGATGTGATAGTAATAGTTCGAGAGACTTTCGGTGGAACTTGTATGCACACGCCTAGAGCGACATATCGTATATGGGTGGTAATCGTGATTGCAGGTTAATAGGGTATACGTAGATGGAGTCGTCGAAGTGGGTGCTATGTAGCTAGAAGAATGTGTATATGTACTGATGAAGCCGATATAATAGATAGCCACGATGTAAAGTGTACTTATATGAAGCAAAGGAAGTAGTCTCGACAGAAGCAAAGGAAGGGGAAGTGTTGAGGTTAAGTATTTGTAGTGGGTGCAACCATGATCCAGCACGTGTTGTGCAATATACGGTACTTGTGTGATATGCCTATTTTATCCCAGATGCTTATAAAATTAGGTTGCGGGAAGTTAGTACTGCCGCTATATTGTTGAATTTGACTGATTACGTATTTGCGTGTAATACAATGGAAACTATAATTATTAAGCTTATAAAATGTCCAGAAGTATATTCTTGAGACTACGAAATGAATTGTGATCTATATGTTAGGGACGAGCCGGTGACCATGGCATTATTGTCGGAACAGGGAGAATTGGGAGAATTGGAGCGAGCGATATCACGGTCACCAAACTCGGGCCTAACTGACTGCACGTACGGGTGCGGTGTTGAACTTAGAACATTGCTCGAAGAGCCAACAACTAGATATAGGATGTGGGTGTATATATGGGGTTCGTCAGGCCTGCCAACTGCCAATTTGACGTTCCTACGCCCGTTAGCCCTGCGCCGTAACACTTAGGTAGTGACTACGCTAGCAGGTTTAGTGCCAATTAAATATGGCACAAGATCATCTGGTCAGCACTAGATCATATGAGGTAGTGACTACGCTAGCAGGTTTAGTGCTAAATTGCGGGAAAGTCTCCCACCGTAGCACGCTTTGGGTATTTAGAAATTTTGACTTCCTCTTTCAGTATCATTGGAGGGTTGCCTTTTTGGGAAATTACACAGGTAGTCCTTTTTTAGTCTCGATCTTTCCAGCAGGATCTCACACCACAGCAATAGTTGGCACTAAACCTGCTAGTTGTCACAACCGTATCTCCTCGTCCTTTTTGAGATCCTGTCCGACTCTCATTATTGTTGTTGTCATTGCGTTCTAGCTTTGCCTTAGTCCCTGTTTTGAGAGTCGTGCCAGTTCCGGCACGACGTCGAAGGTTCCCGAGATAGGGAACCTTATTCCATGTCAGCCTTGGCTCTTTGGACTATATGTATATATAGCTTGCCTTTCGCGCACTCTCATTGGATCTCCATTGTTTAATACAACGCGTGGTTCCTCCCAAGCCTTGTTCCCTCGAGTGCGCCTCGCCTTGCTCCCTCGAATATACCCCCGTCAGTCTATCCCCATCCGTCTGTCCCCACTTTCGCAGCCCTGCTGCCTCCAAGCCCCTGCCTTACTCCCGTGCCCCAAAACGTACCCCCTGGTCACCAGCCCATAGAGCCCCGTTACACTACGTTGGATCATCTTGACCAACTGGTACGATGCCCGAATCAGCTATTTTACCCGTTGACAGATTCCAGGCCTGGAGGGAGACTCCAATCCCCTCCAACCCAGCCCAACTACTAGAATACCGCCGAATGGTCATCGACATATTCATAGCCACCTACGCCATTGGTGAGCAACAAGGCGAAGACCTCCAGAAAGCCGAACAACAGATCAAGTCCGCCGAAGCCGTAATTACTCTCCTCCAGGAAAAAGCAATTCAGGACAGAAACACCATCCGAAGGTTGACTCGCGCCTTGGACATAGCGGACTCTCAGAAACCCCCAAAGGCACAAGATCTGCCAGCCCCCCCCCAAGTTCAACGGGGATCGGGGCATGGGGCAGTCTAAGAGCATGGAAGAACTCCGTACAAATCAAACTCTCAGGGGACTCTGCCAAGTTCCCCACCGTTCAACACCAACTCTCGTATGTTTATGGGAAGGCAAGGCAATGTACTATTCATCAAAGCAACCGGGATAGATCTGGTGGATGTCCCAGCCTTGATGGAAATCGTAGATCGAGCCTTTGGGGACCCAGACCGCCAGCCAGGCCCTGCAGAACCTTAAACAGAAAAACATGAACTATCAACCTACATCGCGGAGTTCTCCAGGTTGGGAGAAACTGATCGAGCTGGCCAGCCGGGTGGAACAACAAATGGCCACACTCCGAGGCCATCAAAAGACCTTCCAAACCACAAACCCTCGGACAACCTTCCCCGCCGCAACCACTCGCATCCAATCACAGTCCCCCGCCCCCAAAAATAAACCCGCACACCCCTCCCTTGTAGCAATTGGGGCTACCCCATGGATTTGTCTGCAGGAAGGCCCCATCTAACTCAGGAAGAGAGGGAACGCCGCATCACGAACGATTTATATGGCGTCCGGACGCCACTACCGGTATGGGCGCGTTCAGATAACACCGTCCTGCCAATGTCTCTAGTGGCGTCCACTGTCATCCGAGGTCACCCCAATCTTACCTACCGTGCCTCTGGCATTCCATGTCATCCTGTGCCATGTCATCCTACCTCTGGCTGCTCATGGCGTCCGGATAACCTGCCTTCAGCTTATGGCATCCGGATGACCTCCCTTCAGCATAGGGTGTCCGGATGACCTCCCTTCTGTATATGGCATCCGGATGACCTCCCTTCAGTATATGGCTCCTGGTATCTCTGGTGTCTCCCAAACGCCCAGGCGCGCATTCAACCCCAACCCTTGTGGGTGGCTTGGTACTCTAACCTGGCCTTAGTTGTTCAGTCCGGAATGGATGGAGCTTTAGCCCCCCTACCAATAGAAGCCTATTATGCCCAATGAAGCATGCCGCAAAGAAGCATTGCAAACGTCAATAGTATTGTGAAATGTTTATATACATAAAAGCCTATCCCATCGGAGGCAGCGCCAGAACCTCCGTCCACCTCCGCATATTGCGGGGCAACCGCTGCCCATATTGCCTCCCACCAACGTAGACCCATCAACCACAGTACACATCGGAGCCGTGGATAGAGACATCGGAGCCATGGAAATGGAGACATTGGAGCTATGGAAATGGAGACATTGGAGCTATGGAAATGGAGACATTGGAGCTGTGGAAATAGCGACATCGGAGCCTTGGAAAGTGCTGATGAACCCTGTGAGATAGGTTAGTTATGCGTGCACTTTTGGGAGGTCTGACAATGCTCTCACCTATATCACCTGAACTCGCTCGGTCGCTTCCAGAAGCCTGTGATAGAGGTTACCTAACCCTAATTCAAATGTGTATATTTAGAGAAATGGAATTCAACATTCATATACAAACAGGTATTCAAAATTGTAAGCTAGTACATTTACGGCAGTACCTTCTTCCGCATTTGGTGTTTACTCTACTCACAACTACCTCATTGGGATTCCCCACGGACCCTTGCTCTAACGATGAGTTTCAGAACGAGCTAACTTGACAGACATCGCTGGTAAGCTAATGAATTTCCACTTGAGGCAAGTAAGCAAACAAATACTCACATAAAAACGGCTAGAGACGTAAATAACCGGGTGATGCGTTGGGTATTTGTAGCCTTCAACAGTCGTTCGGTTTAGTCAATTATCTGAAGCTGATTTCAGCTGCGGAGAGGCGATCAGGGAGCCTGAGAGGATTCGGTACGGCCACGTTACCCCTCAAACCCACAGCTCACAGGCGATAAGCCGCTCTACAGCTCTACATACAATTTTATCGATATCTAATACATATAAAATAACTACACACGCTATGCGTCACAAGGGATGTATCCGATTCGCTGAATATGTAGAATAACGGCATATGACGACATACTTATACTCAATTAGTCTAGAGTAGATATGTATAGAAGACAAAAGATGAAATTAGTCGCGGACATTTAGTTATGTATGAAGTAAAACTTTGAACTCCTCTTGACTAACCTCATGCTGAGTCAACGAACCTTAATGCCATCTGTCTGCTTTATATAGCAATTTTTTGAACTTCTGAGCCAAGTAGCTAATTCTACTAAGAATAGTCAACTAGCAACTAGTAAACATACTTGGCTATGTCTTTTTTTTTAGACCCGGGTTCGAGTCTCCTTTGAAGAGCTTTTAGGCTTTTCTTTTTTTTTTTGGGTGGGGTGGTTGTTTTTTCCTCCTCTCCTCCAAGAAGACTAAGTAGTGAAGAATTTCAAATGAATAGCTAGAGTGTTTGTATGCCAGATCTGGGCCTTAACATCAAATTTTTATAGGCAAGTCAAACTTTCTGTATTAAACGGGATTATCCTCACCACGGGCTCATTCAAGCTTGCAGAGGTAACTCCGCAAAATTCGACTTCATACCCTTTCCCGCTTTCGCCCGGGAGGATTTTAAATGTGCCAGGGAGGTTCCTACCAGGAGGGCAATGGAAGAGTACTCGTCTCCGTCGAGGGTTAGTACGGAGAAGGGTGAGGTTTGTAGCGAATTCAACTGGGGGTTAGGGTGGTAGGCGGCTCATGGGAAAGGGATTTGCAGATGGAGCCCCCGTTTGTGCTCTTTTGCAAGGGGGAGATTCATATTCGTATATGATTGCAGGTCCCCCTATTCAGAGTCAATTTAGCACGTTGAACTTATCACAAAGTAATGAGCATTGAGGTTAGGGTCTGTTACCCTGAGATCGATGATCCTGGGTCCGACCAATGGCAACAAACCCCACGTTCACTGCACTCTACCACCTTATTCAATTATATATATATATGTATGGCTGGTGGCAAAGGCGGTGGCAATTAGGTATCGTTTTGAATCGCGAAGAATCTGGGAAGCCATGGCCCTGGGATTTGACTCCTAATTTCCGCGGACGATGCATGGTCGGTGGATCGCCCTGAGGCTCTGGTCCACGTTCGAAGTAATTTAAATTAGGACTCGTGCCAAAACTCTTTTTGTTGCATCATTATTTGGGAGCGCCAGCTAGTATCACTTATTGCGTAACGATCGACAACCACGTGACGATTGACACGGCTCCCCTTCCACATGCAGTAACATTGCAATTTATCCATCAATATATGCAATATCAATGCAGTAAGAACAATGAATATAGGCTAAAAACACTCGAAAAACCCAATTTAACATCTCCAACCCGCTCCGATCTACCCTGAACCTTCTATAGCACCTAAACCCTTAATACCCCCTATGACCACCCCTCTAGCATAACCACCCACCCCACCCCCCCATGCTGCCCACAACAACCACTACTAGCAGCCATAGGTTCCCCAGAGGTCCACTCTGTAAGCCATATTAGTATAGACTCAAGCTGCTCACTGTATATAGAACTACACGCACTGTAAACTGTATTACTCTATAGAACGTTTGCAAGCTAGACTCCTCGGTATCGGATTTCAGCTATTTTGGGCGACTCAATCAAGCTATATTTGCGGCACTGCAATCTTAATATCTTAGGGTGCCCCTCTATGCAGGATTTTAAGTCCAGCATATTCCATAGCCTTTGCATCATGCAAATCTCTGACCTAAACTCCATATATCTCGATATGCAACCTACTCGGCCTCAAGGGTCGTAGCAATCATAATACTAAGCCGCTCGCATTCAATACAGGCTTAGCTGAGACTTTTGAAGGCCCTTGATCTGCTTCTACAACTGGGGCTTCACCTCTGTGCCATTGTTAAGTATTTTGAGGGTTTAGGAGTATGTATACATTATACCAGCTCTAGGATTGAAGCTTATCAATTTCGAGCTTCAATTGCGCCATATTCACCAAAGCGCAAGGTAGACGCCTTCACCACATTCTTGTATTCAGTACTGGCCCTGCTGCGCTGCTGGTGCAAGTCTGTAGTACTGGTACTTCAGGCTATAGTAGTACTCAGACCCCCCTCCACCCAACGCATCTCAGTTACCCTTAACTTCTCTCAACTAGGTCAAGACCTCTTAGCCTTCCTTCAAGTTGTTGTGAATACTCCTGCGTCCTCCTATTCACAAGCAATCCCACACAGATCACAAGTTTCTCTAAAATATTAAGCTATCTGGTGGAGGTTGTAAAATGTACCCAAACCCTCAAAATACTTAACAATGGCATAAAGGTGAAGCCCCAGTCATAGAAGCAGATCAAGGGCCTTTAAAAGTCTCGACTAAGCCTGTATTTAATGCGAGCGGCTTAGTATTATGATTGCTATAACCCTTGAGGCCGAGTAGATTGCATACCGAGATATATGGAGCTTGGTCAAAGATTTGCATAATACAGGGGCTACGGAACATACGGGCTTAAGAAACTGCATAGAAGGACACCCTAAGATATTAAGATTGCAGTACCATAAATATAGCTTGATTGAATCGCTCAAAAAAGCTGAAATTCGATACCGAGGAGGCTAGCTTGCAAAAGTTATATAGGTTATATAGAGAATATGCGTCTAGTTCTATATACAGTGAGCAGCTTGAGTCTATACTAATATGGCTTACAGAGTAGACCTCTGGAGAACCTATGGCTGCTAGAGTGGCTGTTGTGGGCGGCGTGGGGGGTGTGGGGTGGGTGGTTATGCTAGAGGGGTGGTCATACGGGCTATTAAGGGTTTAGGTGCTATAGAAGGTTCAGGGTAGATCGGAGCGGGTTGGAGATGTTAAATTTGAATTTTTCGAGTGTTTTTATCCTATATTCATTGTTCTTACTACATTGATATTGGATATATTGATGGAGATATTAGAATGTTACTGCATGTGGCAGGCGTGTCGATCGTCACGTGGTTGTCGATCGTTACGCAGTAAGTGATACTAAGATTGATAGATTGATTTATTCATTAGAGTCCTTATGATTCAGGTACATAGTCACCAAGTTAATTCTGGCGCCAGCTAAGAGAGTCCCCTTAAAAATTAAAAGTTCAATTAGGACGCTGGCCAATCAGCGTTGAGGTAGTCTGGTTGGCACGCGTTGAGGCCAAGATCATTGACATTAACTTAATGAATGACCGACCACCCTAAGTAGTTTATAACTCACCCCGGCCAGTTCTCAACCTCCGACCAGTCTCAACCTCCGTCCAATCTCAACCTCCGACCAGTGACCAGTCTCAACCTCCGACCAGTGACCTGTCCAATTCTCAACCTCCGACCAGTCTAACCCTCAGTAACCCCAGTGAGCCTCAACCTCGGAACAGCTTGTCTAATGGCTACGACCATACACCTCGAAGATGTCAATGCCTTGGTTGCACTTGCATCTCAATTCCCAGAAGACAGAACCCTACCTTATCTCGTCATGACCCAGAGGTCTATGAAAATTGGCTGAATGCCATTCTTGATGCGATTGCCTCTATATGTGTGTCTCAAGCTAAAGGCGACGTGTATTCTACGGCAATGGAACTCGTGCCAGGACCTGGTCCCGCAGGAGAAGTCCAGCTGTTCATTGTTGGGAATGTGGATATCTCTGAGGATATGGAAAAACATATCCAGGAACTCTGGATAATTCTCAAAAATATAGCATAAGACTGTCTTGGAGCCTGGAAGTCGTAGAACCCTAAGGACCCTTGCTGCAGTGGGGTTACCAAGGAGTTTCCCCTCTACAGAATGATATCTTGGCTACAGAAGACTTCAAATGCCTAAGGAATGAGTTCCTACATAAAATATACAATCACTCCTTCCCCAAGTTTGTTGCTTGGGTACAGAAATGCTGGGACCAGTTTCTCGAATTCTGGGGCATCATACGAAAAGAAATAATACTAGGGAAAAATATCCCATTTGAAATCATGCCTCTATTTTGCTTGCAGAAAGCAGAGGAAAGCCACAACTAGCAATGTGGATCTTTCCCAGATAATTCAATTAGTACAACATATGATGAATCTACTTGGTAGTGATCCAAGGGTTTACGAGCGTTTGTGCCTGAAAGTCGCAGAATATGAAGGTAAGATCTTCATATCATTACTATCTAATGGATATAAAAAACAGAATCAACAATTTACTGATACTTTAAATACAAGACTGAACTTACCCCTTACCCGATACCTTAACAAGATCACTATCCCTCCATGTTGTTAGGGGCGAGCTAGTGATCACGGTGATATCTGTCGGAATATCGATATATATATAGAGTGCGCGAAGGCATAATCACTTGCTCGGGCCTAACTGGGTGCACAATGTGCGAAGAATAGTAGCTTCATTCAAAGTAACCCAGCGATACAAAACTTCGCTCGAGTCTTAGAGAGCAATAACTAGATACAAGAAGTGGGCATATATAGAGGAAAGCGATGCCACCCACCGTCGGGTGGAACCGGCCCGGTCTGTATAATCTCAGCCGTAACACATGTGAGCGCGAATATCTTGGTTCATTATGCTTGTTCACTAAGGCTTCGGATATATTTCATGAACAAAAAGTTTGTTCTGACGACCATGTCAAATACACCATACACGGGATAACTACTTACCAACTACCTGGATGGGAGTAGTGGATGGTGTGTCTCCAGAAAGCTCTTTCTTATACCAGCTACGAAACTAGTTCAATGAAGTTTGTAGATAGTACACAGGGGATGGAGGAAAGGTCCGCAGAAGAATATATATCTTGGGTATTCGAAGTTAAGTTGCATGGCCTGCTATTGCTTCCTTCAAGGAATCAGGGAAACCATGGGGATCAATTTTGTGACCAAGGGATGCCACCAAAAGTAGTACTTCCCATGGGGTTTCCCCCAACAGCAATCCCATCGCCTACGAGTTGTAGCCTATACTGTAGTAGGAAATGCCCTTGGCTCAGACATATATGTTCATAGTTGGGCATTTCTGTGAACATACTCCGATAGCTCAGCTATCAGTATTGATTTTACTGCTGTATCCAAGGAAGAGGAAGATGATGATAAACAATGGGTGAAGACTATATCAAGCCACTTGTAATGGCATGGACTGTGGCGTGGACTATTAATGTAACTCTAGGAAGCGCACGTGACATTGGCCAAACTACAGTATACCACACTAGCATGGTATAGTTTCAAGTTGCTATATCGGTGTGGTTGATCAGGCTTAGTGTGGTATAGTTTCAAGTTGCTATATCGGCGTTGATTGATCAGGCTTGAGCCTTTAATAGTAACGTAGACATAGAAGACAAAGATGTGGACAATAGCGTAGACATAAGGCAACTTGTATTGAGAGCTACTGTAGAATACAAGACGTTGTGTGAAGAGCAATACTAACATGTTGTCACCTACGACGCAGGTAATAGCCTATGACAATACCTGTGATATGCCCGTCACATGGTCCGTGATACCACTCCAACTATTAAAATTCGATTGTTGCCTTATAGAACCTGATAGCTCCTCCTTTCTCTTTTCTCATTACGCTAACCTCTATGCACCTAGAGGCCTCAATTGAATCGCTGACCTATTCTCAATGTCACCTTCAGGCTCTTTACTAATCCGTTCCGCACACTTTATCACAATACTCAGCGTTGTTATTGCAAGCTCATTAAATATGATCTTCTCAAGGTCGAATTGCGCCTCTCCATGGTGGCAATGGCTACCATACTCGCTTTTCCCTTCCTACAGTCACAATGAACAGCGCCCTCGTTTTACTCCAGTACTTGTATTTTATGCATTTTCCAAACTTGTTATTTGATTCTACTATAATCTAAAACTAGCTAAATACACAAGTATCGCGGAACCCCAATATACCGTCCGTGTCCGAATAAGCCTTGTTGTGACAATCCAAATAAGCTCTGAAACAACTGTCCAAACCACTTCTGTATAAGCAAATGAGTGAGCAAGCAAATCAACTTTGAATCAGCCTGGATATTAGCGAGCAAATCAGCCTAGAATCGAGCTATCAAATCAGCCTTAAATCGAGGCCGGATATTAGCGAGCAAATTAGCCTAGAATTGAGCGAGCAAATCTGCCTAGAATCGAGCGAGCAAAATTGCCTAGAATTGAGCAGGCAAATGAGTGATGAATCGAGCAAGCAAATCAGCCTAGAATCAAGTGAGCAAATCAGTCTCGAATCAAGCAAGCAAATCAGCCTTGAATCGAGCGAGCAAATGAGCGAGCAAATCAGCCTTGAATCGAGTGAGCAAAACAGCCTAGATATCATCGTGACAACATAAGGGTAGAGAAATCAGTACGTATACTGCGCGCCTTATAAAGAAATTACAAGAAAAAATCTCTAAGTCCCAGGCAGCCACACTTCAGAAATAGGGACCCGCCAGCCCCCTAATGTCGGATCCAGTTGCCGTGCTCTTGGAAGTCGTTTCTGCTGTCTTAGAAGCCGTTCCTGCTGTCTTAAACCAGCCTCCACTGTCTAACAATCAGCTAATAGCTGGTATTGGAATAATCCCTGTAGCGTTGGATTTGAGCTCCTCCAGGCATTAGGACTACCTAGTACGGTGGAGGAAATAGCTGGATGCGGTAAACATGAACATGCGATTTGTAATGGACATTCTGTTGGTGATAGACTAGATTATGAAGAGTAGTTGCCCACAAGGATTGTATGGTGATTGTAGTGGTCCGCCAGGATTGTAGTAGTTCTGGTAGACGGTAGTATTAGTGGTACGCAGCTAAAGGGTCAAGAATATCGATGAATTTTAATATGTGGTCAGCAAGCATGTATCGGACTTGGGAAGTGCGATCGTGTGTAGCTCTCAGAATACAATCGTGTGTAGCTCTCAGAATACAATCGTGTGTAGCTCTCAGAGTGCAATCGTGTGTACAGAATGCGAGCGTGTATAGAGAGAACTTGTTATGAACAGATTAAGAGCAAATATGGTGTTGGGAATGACGACTAGCCAGCTTATAAGAAAATGTGAGAATGTGTGCACGATGTAGTACATAAGACGGATCTGCACAGCTGAGCGTTGGCAATGCTGGCAACGTCAAAAAGACAAATTTGATGGTGCAGATAATATAATATCCATCAGAGAACCAGCAAGCATTCAGATTATTTTATTAGTATAAATATACAGAAGATAGATTACACCAGTTAATTACTATTCCTTATGGAATATCCTACTTAGTAATCTTATTACCCTTCTGAGGTCTTACCTCAATAGAACTACGGTAGTATACACAAATATCCGTCTTAAACGAATATAGATTATATAAATGGTATTGAATGACTATTGTCTAGTAGCGTTCATTAGTACAATGTTACCCTGAACTCATTATCTGATCTTGTATCTATCTGATCTCCTCCCCTATCCACCCATATTCTCATGACCAGACTCTGCTAGACAAAAAAACCAGTAATATTACTTGGTTATGATTTGCAGCTACTTATGCATGCGTACATACGAGGCTATAGCTACTTCTATACCTAGGTTTAATTATAAATCCCGAATGAAAATTTCCCCATAGTACATTCCCATTGCGGGTTTTCAATTTCCAATCCAACGTATTCTGACCTATGACCTACTCTACGCACAATAAGCCCAATACCACCTGAAATATAGAAAAATCCGCAGGCTCCCGCATGCATGCTGCAGCTTGCACCGATCACTTTACAGATAAGTTACTGTACCGTATGTACCTCCCGTTGGTGGCAATCTCATCTAGACCCTGCATGCGTCCGCGCTAAAAAGTAAAACAAGGCTGCACGCCACCCGCCACAGGGGTTTGTCAACAATAGGATTGTTAAGCAAGGCTGTACCGGTACTTCGAACGTGAGCCAGAGCCCAGTGGCGATCCACCGACCATGCATGCACCTTTTGTGTTGGTTCGGTAATCGCGCAGGAAAGGAATCGTGGTTTCGTACCGCGGAAAATTATTAGTCAAATCCCAGGGCCATGGCCTCCCAGATTCTTGCGATTCAAAACGATACCTAATTGCCGTCGCCTTTGCCACCAGCCATACATATATATATATATATCGATAAAATTGTATGTAGAGCTGTACATAGAGCGGCTTATCGCCTGTTTAGGGCTTTAGCTGTGGTAATTGGCTTTACTTGTATACGAGGACCGAATGATCACAAATCGAGCTGTGGGTTTGAGGGGTAACGTGGCCGTACCGAATCCTCTCAGGCTCCCTGATCGCCTCTCCACAGCTGAAACCAGCTTCAGATAATCGACTAAACCGAACGACTGTTGAAGGCTACAAATACCCAACGCATCAAACAATTGATCTCTGGTTATTTACGTCTCTAGCCGTTTTTATGTGCGTATTTGTTTGCTTACTTGTCTCAAGTGGAAATTCATTAGCTTACCAGCGATGTCTGTCAAGTTAGCTCGTTCTAGTTAACACCAAATGCGGAAGAAGATACTGCCGTAAATGTACTAGCTTACAATTTTGAATGCCTTTTTGTATATGAATGTTGAATTCCATTTCTTTAAATATACACATTTGAATTGTTCAAACTAAAGGTAGAAAGATAGAAAGGGTAATGATAGCAATTAAAACATTGAGGATTATTAAGATGTTTCCAAACGAACAAACAGACCTCGACAAAGGAACCCTAAGCATATATGTGAGAATGTTCCATATATATCCCATTCATTAACCCAAATGAGCCTACTTCCGACAACCCATTCCCATCATTCCATTAATACCAACATTTCTGCACCCCACCCCAAACTTATACGCCTCAACGTTGTACCCTATCAATCAGAAGCCGTAGACCAACCCCGCCATAGCCCTGGTCTATAAAAGTCCTCGTTGCTCAATGGCCTGACCTGTATATCCGAGAATTTGGTGATATCAAATACCACGCCACCATCCCCGACATGGGTTACTGGACCGCCAACTGTTCCTTCCGAGGATCCACTTACGCTCGGGCTAGACGGGAACTGCATCTCCTGCGCGGCATAGGCCTCAGTCGCAACCTCATCTGCACGCCACCAGCCCATGCGTATCCGAAAGTCACGGACAACCTCAAGAGGAAATTCCATCAGATTTATAGGCCACCTACGCTGCTCCTCTAATGGTGTCATGCTTTGATGTTGTTTCACGAGATTTTTGTGGATTTCCAGAATGGGGCCGACAGCTAAGGATCCGAACCACGCTGCTCCTACAGCAGGGAAAAGTGGCTCAACGGCCAAAGCCACAGCATAAAAGTGCGCTAACAGGATTAGGACATCCTCGTCTTCCCTTGCCCTTTTCAGGAATGATATAGGGAGAAAGCACAGCCAACTGCGAAGAGGGTGGAGACGCTCGAACTGCTCGGATGCAGATTGAAGAAGCAGGATATTATCTGCTAGGTTCCTCACGAAAAATATCAAGTCGTTTAGACCCCTAGACTCTTCTTCTCGCCCTTGGACAAAACGCTCTAGAATCTGGAGGGAGTTGAATATATGATTAAGCAATCTCGCCGTTTCCACCGGACTGAGCTGTATCGGCCCTGACGCCTCGTGGAAAAGGTTATTTTCCTCTAGATACTCGCCGAATTCAATTTCTTCTTTAAATGACTGCATTGACTTAACAACAGTGGCCGTCCCTTCCATCAATTTTTGCCATCCTTGACTAACACAATTAGTTAGTCGGATCCGATTAGTCAGAGAATCAGGAGAAAGCTAGCATACCAATCTGTAGCTTGCCAGGATAGTAATATCGAGGCGGCTAGAATTGCATCAGCATTCTCCTTTGAAAAACTTCCAATAGCCTCGGAAAGCCCTTTCAATGCAAAACCCCGGTGGTGGTAAGATAGCTGTAATGTCGCCGGGCATGCTGTCAGCCAGCTGAGGTGGCTTGCTGAAAGAGCGAGAAGTGCATGCATAACAAAGTCATAGTTTGTTGCAAGTTTGAGGAACCTTCAACAGAAAAATTAGAATCATCTCTGGCTTGATTCATGAAGAGAAACGGCACATACAGTGGCACACGCCTAACCCAGACAGAGCGCTGTTGTGCTTCTGCATTTTGCATCTGAGCTGCGATGGACGATATGTGGTAAATCAAGCGAAGATCAGTGTTTGAATACTGGGCCAAAGTCAAAGCGGGTTGTTCTGTGACTCCTAAACTAGGGAATGGAGACACGCCCGTTTCTCTCCACTGCCGGATATCGCGTTCGATTTGCGGAGTCATCTTAAGATCAGGAGTCCCAAGGACTTTCTGGGAGGTTTCTGCATCAGGCTGGTTCATGTAATCGCATCGAACGTTATGTTTGGTGCAGTTCCCACTATAGTCGGAGATTAGTAATTCTCACTGTAATAATTAAGAAAGAAAAGAGGTTCGAGTATAGGATAGGCAATCTTACCACTGCGGGAAACTCTCATCACATCGGATGTGCCTTTTCTTACAAGTGTTGCATCCGTTCCTAGACTTGGTATGACTTCTTCGGGTTTGCGTTGTACCAGAGGCTGGCATTTTGTTGAATTGTCAACAAAGAATTGAAGTTTCCAGAAGATGTTCTCAGATGCTTGGGAATGAAATGGGAACCGATTGACGTTAAAAGTACCAAACGCAAGAGGCTGAGTGAGAATTAGATAGCGGGGGAGAATAGGTGTTGCAAGTGTCTGGTTTATTGTATTCACACTCCAATCGTCTGACTTTAAAACCTGCGGCTGGGGAAAGGCTGGAGACTCGGTCACTCCGAGGAGTAGCAATATAATAAATGCAGATATGAGGCGCTAGAAGCAAATAAAATCTTCAGAAGCACAGTTCACAAACTGCTCCGACTGCTCCGCAGCCGGCACCAGCAAAAGATGATGATCCAATACTCTAGTAAGGTAACAGGGGAGGGTTTATCCTGTGGATGTGTCTGGGGAAAACCCTTGTAGAGCCCGGTCTAGAATTTGAGTGGTTCCTGATGGTGCGTGTGCGTGAGTGTGCTGGTGAATGTGGGTGGAAAGAGAGAGGAGCTTGTTTTGTGGTTGGGTGCTCTGGAATGTAGCCTGAGGTGCGGCTAGAGAATAGTATAGAATAAAGGAGGCAGCGACAAATGGGTATCTTGAGTAGAAAGGAACCTCAACGAGGGATTTCAAAGAATCGTTGATGTAACAAAGACTGATGTGTATCTACCTAAGCACTGAACAACCCTCAAGTAATCTCTAGGCTATTGAATCTCCGGCTTGTTCAATAGATTCATTGGTCAGGAGAGGTGGTAGATATATATACCAGACGATGGTATCGCCGGGAGCTAACAAGAAACATTCAAAGTTAGAACAAATTTTGATGTTAACGTTGATTCCCATGCACAGTATGCAACTTGAAGCTCTAGCCTGTCGCTAGATCCCCGGCCCCGGTCGACGAGAAGCCAGCGCTGAGCAGTACGACCGCGATCAGTGCATGTAACTCGTTCGGAGAAACACAAGGTTCTTGGTTGAGGAGAAGAACCGAAACATTGACAATCTAGCGACAATCCAGTAGTGTCTTAAAACAGACCTACCACAACTCCCGGGTGTACCACTTCTGGGTACGAGCTCGAGGACACGGCGCGCAGGAATGGATAAACCTCCTGCCACCCCTCACTCTGCTACCCCACCTACACTATCCCCCCAGTATCTCCCCGTGATATATTGTCTTACCTTCTGCCGTTCAATTGCCCCCCAATCGAATGGGACAGCGGAGGTTGGCCGCCAGTATCGAGAATTAGGCCGTGGTACTATGAGTGTAGATAGAAGAGTGATTCAGATGCTCCGAACGCTTGGAGACTGATCCTCATGGCCTGCATGATCAAAGTCCGATTGGAGAGAAGGCGGAAGAAACTCGATTGTATAGCAGTATTGAATCGAGATTCTGAAAGACCAAGGGGGAATTCAATAGACTCAGATGTGGGAATCCGCTGGATTTACCAGACGGAGGTATAGGTCCTCCCATTGCAAGTTGTTATTTCTGGGCATGAACATCCCACCTGTTGAGTTGGGAGATCCCCAGGTTATGATACCCTGTATAGCCCACATAAGTTGATCTTAGGCTGTTGCAGAATCCTTGGGCATCCGAAAAATCGACAGGCGCTTGGGGGAAAGCCCCGCTGCAGGGCGCGTTTTCTTCTACCACTAGTTAACTACGGAGCGAAACATTAGCCAAGGGATAATATTCAGTCTCGAGCCTAGTGCAAGCAAGATGAACAAGAAAACGTTACGTATTTCAGCGAGGGAACGAGTGAAGCTTGCTTGCACTGCGAACTACCACCTAGAATCATTCCTTGCTAGTGGTCTGTTCGTGAGGTAGTGTAACTCAACTGTGGTGCCGTTGATCGGCGGTCTCAACTTTGGTTGGGGACAAGACCATGCTTCTATCAAAAAGTAGGCAAGCGCACACATATCCGGTAGGTATGTAAGTAGGTATATGATATCTTTGTATCCTCCCTTTACATATTCGAGCTGTCACCATTGGTCCTATCATGGTCGAGATGCAAATCTACTCTCTAATGTAGGTACGGTTCCTGAAAACCCATACTAGGTGTAGTGTTGGGAATGCCTCCAAAATCCGCTTTCTATTGGTAAATAATGCATGCACTCATTCTATGTCACCAGGCAGAAAGTTAGGTCCGTCAGGTGACTTTGTCAACGGCCGAACCATGCAGCAAGGATTCTGAAGGTCAAGTGACTTTCTGACTCTCCGATCAGACAGAAAATTGGCATGGGTGCACGGACGTACTGGTAATCCCATGGACAAAAGCAAATTTTCTACGTATGAGAACGCTGCATAACTAGAAAGACCTCAACTGGCAAAGTACGGTACTGGCTCTCATGCACTAGCTTTCCTCTGGTGGTGAAATCAGTACGAAATTCCTGAAGCCGCACTTGGAGAAGTATTTTAGCGCGTTGAAGGTCCGTTGTTATGGGGGTTTGCCCCCTGACCCTCGTCCCCGGAGTACTAACGGTTCAGAGTCCAGAATATATAACTTTCTATCCGGCAAGGATATTTTGCCTCAAGTTTCACCACGACCGGGGCGAGCTGTCCCTGATCCTAGATCTTAAATATGAATTCTGATGTAGTTTCCACGAGGCTTTACCAAGGTGAGCAGGTAACTAAATGTGGTAATTCTTGAGTACTTAGGGAGTACCTCGCTGCTTATAATAAGGTGTTTTAACCGTATAGCCCTTGGGAGAAAAAAAAACTTCAAAAGCGCGATGAGCTAAGCATGTCACTTTTAGATGAAGTGACTTAATCACTAGGATGGACAACTCTGAAGTAGTCGTGGTGTGATCTGGAACACTTTCTACATAGGTGAATGACTTGATTTATGGTTAAGTGGGTTGAACTCCGACCACTAGAGACCCCGACATGGCGAGAAGTCGTTGACCTAAAGATATTAATACTCTTGCGTAACATAGCGTGTCAAGCTCCCAAGATCCAACCTCACACGGAGTGGGTAGGCATAAGCGAAACATGGGGTGAATACCTGGTCTGATTGCACAACCAGGTAAATACCACTAGATAAAAAAAGCAGATTGTACAAATGTCATATTCCTCTGTACTATGACGGAGCTCGAATATTAATAATTTGACACGCAAAATTGCTAATTGAGTCAACATTAGACTATGCAACTCTCCTGAGCCCTTCGAGGGAAAGGCTAGGAACGATCTGAAGCCCCAATTGATTAGGTCTGGGGACGATATTGCTGGCTAAAAAGATCTAACACCACTCCAAGTTAGGTATATTAATCAGAAGCATGTTGAGAAGGGTTAATGCACCGTAGAACAAATACCATGATCACTCTAGGTAACGTTCCCTTCACAATTTTGGACAATACCGTAGCATGCTACCGGTGCAGCATATGAATATGCAATTGAGATCACAACAAGGTCAAGCCAGAACCTCACCCTTGCAAGAATCATCACCTCGTGCAGCAAGCAAGATCAATGATCTTGCCAGCTACAAATCACCGTGCTATTCAGGGCAGTGTCCGAAAATTTTCAGCTGAGATGTTTCTGAGTCCATTGGAATCGTTTGACTAGACCTTATGGGCTATAAAGGAGTTGTCAGCGGGGGTTTAGTACTTGCGTCATAGCAGCATCTAGTGGTCCCCGGTGCTTCTAATGTAATATCCGGTCGGAGGGTGAAAGATGGCGGCGCAAATTCGGTACCTGGTGCTTATAGAGGCCAGGAGGGAGACCTCAGTTAGGCCAGGTTCTGTAATGATCATCATGAGCGAAATCGAGGAAGCAATTTCGTTACGGAAAACCCAGGCCTTCAGCTATGTCAAGGCCAAGCACTCTGCCCCGAGTCTGCCCAGGCCTGGGCCAGTTACGTACCTACGGCAATTGACGTTGGATATTGGTGTTCTGGTGGTATGATTCGTAGTTCGGAAATTTCGAGTCTGCACTCTTGATGTTAAGTGGTCGACGTAGTCGAGTTCGGCATTCAAGAGATGTGACCAAATCTACGAAGCAGCCTTGCGGATTACCAATACCAAGGTGACAGGCCGTTTCAGAAACTGGCTTGCTGGTGACCAACTGGCAGTCAGGTGTTATCCTAGACCTGCGAGTGGGCTACTGGGCGAACCCCTCCAAGAGGTCGTACAGCTGCTGAGTAGGAGAGCAGTACGTCCAGTCTCACACAGCGACCAGGCTACTAACAGGTACACTCTAATTGTCTAGTTGGTTGGGGGAATACAGTCTGGTTACTTACCGTAGACATTTGTAGAACTCACGATACTACATCAGTTCCTGCAAACAAGTTCTTTCAGCGCCAACACGCAACTCAGTACCCTTATAGCCCGGCGAGCCGCACGATTTTGCTGAGTTCGTGACGATATTGCCCAGCTTAGATCGTAGCATGCCCCAGCCTGCAGCAATGAATATCATCACCTCCCTTGATACAACTCCCAACACTATGCACCGATCTAGTCCGACTTCATCTCAGGACTTAGTCAGAAAGTGTACTAGGCAGCTCCTCAGATGTCGATGTTGTATACGATACGTATTTTAACGAGTCACCCAGCAGCGTAGCATGGACACCTGTCGGCCCTATCCACATCTTGTCAGGCTTTCGGTAGTGTTTCCATATTGACAGTAAGTCTGATACCTGCGCTTCATAAATCAGCTCGTATTTCCGATATCATGTATATTTCTAGCAGAAGCTTGATTACCAAGACTAATTTTCTAGACTGCAGCCTGTAGACCAACTTCCTGACTGCCTTGCTGAGGCTCTAACTGGGCGTATAAGCCAGTGGTCAGGACTTGCCAGTATCATAACCTATACTCCTTACATGTTTTCCATTGACGGACTCAGCTCACTTGTCCATTCCCAGCTAGATTAGATTGATAGAGTATTTCTAAGCTCCTATCTATTCCAGCTGAGTATTGCCCTTTCATTATTGATAGTTAATCCTTGATGAGCTTTCTGTGTGTCATTAGCTACTCCTTACATATCATTAAACACCAGTATTAATCTGTAGTCTGTGTGGTGGAACAGTTCAGTATTTGAACCATACCTCAGCTGAGCCGATTATCGAATTAACCCAGGTTCTCCTAAAATACGAGCGACCTACGCTTCCGGAACCCGAAAGTGACGTAAATTCACTCATGAGAAGAGTCAAGTAGATCAACCGGCATAAGGTCGATTAATTCGTGATATTTTCCATACGGACCTTCAGCTGGTGTTGTAATATTAGCAGGGAGCGTTCGATGTCCCAAACCTATTAGGCGATTGGCCATTCTTCAATTTAAGTTTGGGTGGCGATCTGCCTTTCCTTTTTTTCGGCGTCACGACACCAAACCCCCGGTTCGGCACTGAGGTCTCGGATTTGCCACCTCGTTTGGAGAATTTCGAATTTCGCAAGCGCAATAATCGGTGAGGAATTTTCTTCACTCCAGCAGCTGCAGATCTGGAAAGCATCGCATTGTTTGAATATTGCATGCTGCAGGGCAAGGTTCAGCCGCCCACCACCAAGGACCCGGAAACGCCAAAATTGAACCTGGATACGGAGATGCTCGTAATACCGTTGAACAAGACCCCCAGTCGTTCGATTTTCACCAGTAAACTGGCCTGTACACGACTTGTCAGTGCGGCTCGAAATCACCTAGCTCGTGCCAACCAGACTAAGAGTCTACTTGCAAATGAGTTACTACCCAGTTCAGTGTCGCGTAGTCTGGTTGGGACGTCGCGATACCAACCATCGTTGGTTGTTAACTAACGTTAATTTACATGTACCAAAAGCACGTGCAGCACAATACTAATTTACGACGGTCGAGGGAACCAATTGCACACATCAATAGCTGAAGACCTAAGGCCTTGGAACCATTTTTTCCAACGATCTTTTCACGCACTATGCCATACCTTATGACAACCCAATGGTTAAGACTTCGAATACAGCTACAAAGCGTGCATTCCTGCTGTGGGGGTTGGTAAGGACAATGATAGACTTGCTAATTACATGATGTAAATGCAGTTACAGAACAGAGCCTGTATAGGCTGCTGGTGGTTAAACCCTTGCTGAGATTAATTGAAATTGGTCGAGCCACTGGGTACGTCGTTCCTATCCCCTATGGCCGGTGATGAATCTGTATGCAGAACGTCCCACCTACCATAAAATATAGTGGCTACTACACCCCATATACATCATATGATAATCATCAAGGGCACGCAAGAACGGGGATCTCTGTCAATCTTCTGTCTAAAAATAGAACCAACTAGATTCAAGGCCAGTTTTCCACAGTCTAATCATTGTTCAGTGATTCGAACATAGGAGCGCCCTCTCTGCTTTGTCTGGATCGAGGCCTGTAATGCCACGGTATATGTCAAGTACTGCTAAGACGCTGGCTTTCATAACCTTATACTTAGCTACAAGAATTCGAAAACCTCTACGGGCAGTGGTACCTCTCGAATTGCTCTAACTTCTAAGACAATCCACCCCCTGCGGTTGGTCAACTGTGGAAGCAAACTCGAAAGTATCGACATTCGGATTACATTAACCATGACTGTGAACGGGGCTGGATATGTGGTATTAAGAACTCATATACAACGAGAATCTGATTGTGCAACGCTGCTCTAACTACCTACAGTAGTCTCACTCCTCTGGCTCGGAGCTCTATTTTAGACGAGGCCTGCACTGATTGATAGGGTAACCCTGGGTCATTTGATACAAGGTTACTATTGGATGTGCTTGCTTCCGTTCATCCCGTATTCAAGGAGACATTGGCAGATAAATAATTCTATTCTAAGGACTTTACTGGCTGGATCTAGAAGTCGCAATTAATGAGGGCCGGGCAGGCAGTCTTGACAACTGCGAGCACACGCGGCCGGCCGGCCTCCAAATGTTACCTTGGCACACGGGCTCGTACAAATTTGACGAGAAACCTTAAATCTGCAGAACACAGAAAAAACCACATGCTGTGGGGTTAGGGTCCTATCATATGTGAGTTGGATGCTTTCCATTTGCCGACTGGCCAGCAACTAGATGATCTCGCTGACCCAGATGGGAATCCGCCTACCAGCCTTAAAACCTTGGGAAGCAACTACATGATACGAATATTTTGACCAGGGATATCACCTGAGAGGAAGTGTTATACAACTGGCGTATACCAGTGAGTAGGCCTGCAGAAATGGAGGTCGTGCAAGTTTACGGACTATCTCGACTGATGGCCTGAGCCTCATTTTGCCAAAGTGGAAAGTGACCATACACCAGGCATTTTTGATTATCACCTATCACATTCCATACCCCTGAACGCGCCTATCAGGTTTGAGGTCGGCCTACGATCGATAGTAGGTACTCTTCCCTTGAGAGGGTAGCTGATCCTTAAAATCTGGATGTGGAGTTCCTAAGAATCCAATCGGCACTCTTGAGCCCTTCCACTCAATGGGCTGCTGGTATTCTCGTTTGAGGCTCGGCCTAGTGAATCGAACCTGAGCAAGAAAATCCCGCTTAACTCTAAAATTTTGGCACAGTACAATGAATCAGGAACACCCAATGCAATGCCAAACTGAAGCGCTGAAGGAGAATGCTGAGGAACGCCAAAGGACCAATATATTTGTACAATGTGGTGCGTGAGGTCGCACTCGAAAGGAGAATGCTGGATACCACAATGTAAGCAGGAACCAAATTGAGGGTTGACGACCGAGTAGTGACTACTGACCAGGGAGAAGCACGGCGTATGGTTACTTACCAACAATTGGCCGATGCTGTGTTTCCTGATTTACCCTGGTTAGAGGATATTGCGGCATTTTTGTTTGTCAGTTCCGTGAGGTCCCTCCCCTCAATCTAAGCCACTGAACGCTAGGGGTCAAACTGACGCTTCTGTAGTGTCCACCTATACCTATGCTAAAACCAATCTTGGATACTAGGACATTTTGAGATATTTGAGTCAATTCTTGAGGATGTCTTGCTTCCACCCATCACAGACACCCAAACATGTGCACGTGGAAACGCAGGGTATAACTGGCAGCCAGAAGTATGAGTGACAAGGTTACGAGATGGGGCTCATATGCATACTGACCTTTGCTTTGGTCCTAGGGTCGACATCATCACTGTACTGGGGCTGTGAATTTGCTAGTGAACTGGCCAGGTGTCAGAAATAGTTATAGATCCAGCCAATGATGATCATGTCGAAATCCTCCTCTCTTAAGCGCTCATACACTCATAGTGAAGCTGTGGCCCGAGCCTTATACGTATGCACAAGTGGCACACTTCTGTGGAAGAGAGCATGATCATGATCACAAGATAGCACATCACGATTTTCCTTACACACGTACTCATTTCCACACTTCTATGTCATCCCCTTTACACTTTCATATCGTCACTTCCTTCCAGCATGGGCCTCAGCCAGGCCTCTCGGGGTCATCTGCTATACCAGCGGTTAATGACAGCATGGGGGTCCGTGCCTTTGTTTGTTTATTTCATCATCTTCCGTCACGCATGTATCAATCAGCGCCGGGCCTGGCAGATTAACTTGCCTTGTCCTGAATCCACCTGGGTTTCCGGGTGGCTCTTCATGTCCCCTTACTGGGACCGAATTAGAGTAACAAGTATCTAAAAAAAAAGAAAAGAAAAAAAATAATCATAAGATATAGGGGATGTTACGTATACTCGTAGAACGAGCACCTGACGTTGCTAACGAGATAGAAGCCAGTAGACATCTTGATGTGGGTTGTCTACAGGTGTCAGGTGGCGGGAGTCTAATGCGAATGTTCAATTAGCCTTCAAGCAACGATATGAAACGGTCTTCAATCGACAGGACGGGCCAATGGAAGACGCAGCGACACAACATTAGTGCGACCTTTCCAAACAATTGGCGAGTTGGACTGCGATCGAGGAGAGGGGTGGGCCGGCATAGGAGGACTGAATATTTTTTTAAAAAAAAAAGGAAAAAAAAGAGGGGAGGAGGGGCGATATGGAAGGACTCACGTGATATTGGCCTACATATAGTATTATACTTAACAAGATTGCAGCTAGGGGAAATCGTATACGTATAAGAGGGATTCTGTGTTGTCGAAAGCGACGTCCGGCCGTGGCCTGAGCATGCATACATATCTTCAGAAGGAGTGCCTCATGTGCGTAGAGTACTAGACTAGACAGCCCGAGATGCTGCAGAGATACACCTAGAAATACAAAGTGCGAATTCGCGCTTCAGAGTATACGGAGTTTCATAACTTTCGTTTCTTTACGTGCACGTATATTAGTCTCATGAGACTACACGTATATGCATATACATATGAATTTTGTTTCGCTGACTGAGAACTGCACGTGACATGCGAATTTATTCGCCCATGAGCTTATCTTATCCTGTGTCGGGATATTTACGACATCGGAGCTTTGACATCTGGAGCCACAATACCCCACATTAAGTCGACGTCAACAGCAGACTTCAAGACACAATGATGAACATGAATCGGCGCATGGTATATACTACTTTTGGCGCTGAATCCTTCCTTTGAATTTACTGACCGTTCGATCTAGCTCTCTCGGGACGAGGAGACCTCAGACGATGTCGAAGTCTCCCGTGTAGACCAAGACCAGATCAATCAGTTCTCGACACTACATCAAAAGCAGACGTTATTAAAAGAGGAGCTTGAGAAGAAGCAGGTTTGCTAACCCCACCACATCTCCACCATTCCACAACCCCCCTGTTTGCTGTATAATGGACCTAACAAAACCCCCAGCAAGAGAAAGAGTATCTAACGGATGTCACCTCCGAGCTCGAACTTGCCGATGAAGATGAGCTTATCCCCTACAAAATCGGCGATGCATTCATACATCTCCCCGTCCCCGAAGTCCAAGCAATGTTAGAAACTAGCACAGCGGAAATCGATAAGGAGATTGAGGCGATAGAGGCAAAGCTAGAATTTGGGAGAGAGGAGATGGACACGCTGAAAATGGGGTTGTATGCGAAGTTTGGGAAGGCGATTAATTTGGAGGTGTAAGGAAGGCATGGCAGGTTGGGGTGGAATTTGGCGGGAGTAGGGGGGCAAGAGTGAGCTTATGTTTTCATGGCTGAGATCTTACTCTCAAGTGAGATATTTCGATATTTATGCTGTGAGTGAAGTTTGTATCACGTGTATTATTCCAGATTTTTTCACGTGTTCTTCCTTCATTAGTTGGTGATGGATTAGGTTGGCTACGGACCGAAAGGGACTCTCAGAGGATGTTTAATTCTCTGAATGTGAGCATTAAGAACTATGTCCCCCATTTAAAATGAGGGCTACCAAAAAATTCGGTTCGAATTCAGGAATAAGTATCTACATAGAATGGGGAACTAGAAGCAAATCTAAGCGAGGAGATGGCAGTGTAAGTACTTCAAATTAGGAGTGCAATAGATCTTTCATAAGTAACCACAAGACAAACAAACGCATCCGAATCCCGGTTATAAAATAGAATACACAAAACAAAAAGAGCAGGAGAAAATATGTGAGGACAAATCGTCCAAGTAACAATAAACAACTCCTATCATAACTCCTATTATTCTTCATCAGTGTCAGTGTCAGTGTCAGTTTCACTGTCCTCCTGCACGTTCTTCTCTCCATCAGTGTCACTCTCCTCTTCATCATCTTCATCACTGTCATCACTGTCGCTCTTCTTGCCTCTCTTCTTGACAGGGCCACCCCTCATAGCGTTCATTTGACCAGCTATTGAATCTGTGCACATATTAGCGTCTATCGTATATCATAGTAGATTAAGGCGTGTGAGCTTACCTTCATCGGGTTCACTGATCTCGTCTTCTTCTGCCCCCATCTGCATCACCTTCTCCGGGCCCTCTACTACCATTCTAACATTCATTTTTGTATCAATACCCAGATACGCATCGTTTACAAGGTGCATCACAAAAGTGTATTCTCCCTTTTGAGGGGGCGCTTGGAACTGTAGTTTAAGCGTCTCAACACCCCCCTCAACGGTCTTTTCCAGCTGAGTGAATGTGGTCGGAGGAATGATCATCTTCCCTTGTTTTGCATCTGCGAGGAACAAGTGCCATCTCGGAGAATAATCACGTGGGTAATAAGGTGCATGGGCAAGTGGATTAGGTTGAGCTTTGGCGGGCTTTTTGGCAGAGGCTTGGGACCAGCGATTTGACTTTCGGCCAATCAGGGCGTCAACGTCACTTTCATCTGGATCTTCGTCCAAGAGATCCTTTTCATCAACAGGCTGCAAGTCTGCTCCTGGTGGGGCAATTCTGGCCTTTATAACAAATTGTACGAGTGAAGAAACCGTCACGTGTTTCTCCCCCGCAACTTTGAAAAATGCAGCCTCCACTTTAAGGGCGGGAAGCTTCTTCGCAAAAGCTATTGCTTGCTCATACTCTGCCTCGTTCAAAAGGCCGTCACCAATGCACAGTTGCCGCCGCCGTTGCTCAGAAAGGGTCATGAAACGTTGGATGGTCCAGTGATTTTTCCCTCCATCTTGCTCGACTGCGGCTACAATCGCTGGAGTAAAAGCCGGGAGTTGCAGAAGTGGAGATTCACCGGGTGCAATTGCTTGAATCAAACACTGAGAAACATGCATAGAGGCTAGTATAGGAGCAGTGCTTCCGTAAGCTAGTGCAATAGAAAGGAAGGAGTTATTCAAGGTGATTGCCGGGGGGGCGGTATCTAGTTTGGCTATTTTACAATTAGTAATTACGACGAGCCAAAGTACACGTGACAACTTACCATATTCAAGGGCTTCTGTGCCCAAATCGACACGGTATAGATATGCCCAAAGAAGGCCCAGTGCTCGTCTCCTTGGCCCCTCCTCCATTTCTTGCAATCGTTTGAATGACTTCTTCCCAATCACGTCCTTGATTTTATTCTCGACCGTGGCATCATTTCCTAGATTTCCCCATTCTTTTGCCAAGCCTTTGTACTCTTCTCCGAGTGGTAGAACTTCAATAAGCCTTCGCTCGTCTGTAACCTGGTCGTATGCCTTGAATAGACTTCCGGCAGACTCTGTTATAACACCATCCTTTGTATGTTTCTTAGTCCCATACCACCATTTCCCCACGGTGTATGGGAGCATAATGCCGAAAATGAATCCGTAGACAGCTAAAACGTAATATGTATTCTCAGATGCTACGATCCATTGTGGTAAAGCGATTCCAATGGAGTAGGATTGCTTCCCATCTGGGTGTCCATAAAGCTCATAGTTGTTCCGGATCTCCTCATCGGTGAGCACTTTATAAGCCTTCGTCATTTCGACGAAACGATCGTTTAAAGTTTCAATGGTCTCGTTGCCTGTGGGCGAAATCTTGTCAGGATGGAATTGCATTGCTAATTTCCGGTAATGCTTCTTTATAGCTTTCTCGGATGAGCCCTATTTGTGAACGATTAACACGCTTGACACATTAAATATCGTTCAAGCTGTATCCATACCGAAGAAATGCCTAAGATGTCATATGGATCCCATAGCTTTGAACCCCCAGCCTTCGTTGTCACCACCAAATATGCCATGTATGAGAACAAACCCCACCCTACTACGATTGACAAAAAGCGCTTTATCCGCCTCTCACGTTTGGCCTGCCTCCACCTGGAAGCTTCAATAAGTTCGGCTTTGGGAGGCAAAAAGCCGGTTTTCACTAGTACGGCCTTGGATGCTTTAGATTCTATGGAACAGATACCAAACCGTTAGAATAGAAAGCTCAGGGGACTGAGATGGTTCAAGAGGTATAGACGTACGTTTACTGGGCGCAAAAGCTGAGTAGGTGAGGGGAACGAGGATGAGTCCCAGCATCGTGAGTATGAAGTAGGGAAAGAATTGGCCCTGGTAGGTCCCACAAGGGATTGTAAGTTTCCATTCCCATTCTAGGTGCAAGGTGGAGTATCCAGTACCTCATTGTCGTAATTGTAATCTCTGGACATATTGGCGGATATCTCACGCAGATTCGCACGTTTGTTGATAGCACTCCCGTGAGGGAATCGCTAGCGAAATTTGGTGAGGTATGCCAATATATCCTCCGAAAATGAATATGTAGATGAGAACGAGGTGCCGTAGTGAGCGAGATCGGGGACGCCTTTTTGTGAATATGTGGCCGTTGTGATGTTTGCGGTGCTGATCCTTGCGGAAACAACATGTGTCCTCTCAAGCTGGTGTGTAGGGTGGTCACGTGTGTTGACTGCCAAAAATATGTGGCGCAGCTTCTGTGGCGCAGCTCATCTACTCCTAAGAGTTTTTCATTGGCGGCTCCATCCGTAGGCCCAACCTCCCCTTCTCGACACTCCGCACCTCTGTCGATTCCAAACACCGTAGCTTTAGTTCCCATAGCTGAAGAAAAACAATTGGAGAGGATTCGGCTTTTCAGTATTTTGCACCTTCCTTGTGCGTGTCGAGGATACAAGCCAACTCAATCACATCCAGCCGAGAAGTCTCTAGGTTACCGATCGGCCTGAAGGAGATCAAGCAATCGACTCGCAGGATAATATTCAAGAAAGGACAGGTCAGGAAGAAAAGAACTCATTCCCCAAAGATGTCTTCTCTAGACGTAGAAGCCCTTCTTGAAGAACCTTTCAAGGCAGCAACACCATCTAAGCACCATGACAGACCTTCCTCCTCCGGAGCGGCGGATGGTGATGTACGAAACGGAAAGGACGGAAGGGATCGAAGTGATAGACATCGAGATGATAGGGACCGGGGCTTAGATCGAGACGATGGTAGAAGTACCCCTCGAAGTCACGACAGTAGGCGTCGGAGCAGAGACAGTGAGCGGTATGTTACATAACTCGCCTACAACTTTGATATTCTTACAGAAATATTAACTTTGGGAATCTAGGCGTAGAAGAAGAGATTACGATGATGACGGATATGATGAAAGACGTGGCCGTTATTCCGCGGACAGGGACAGAGACCGCGATGATAGGTATTATCGTCGCCGCGATTATGACGATCGTGATGACAGGGACTATGACAGGAGAAGGAGGAGAACACGCTCCCCCCGCAGACGGGGTGGGAGGTCTCGCTCTAGGTTTGCTCCTGCTCAATTACGTACTAATATTACATGCTAATATTTTCCCAGGACTCGTTCCCCGCAACTGACTGAAGATGAACGTGATCGACGAACTGTATTTGTACAGCAACTAGCTGCTCGCTTGAGAACGAAAGAACTAGTAGCGTTCTTCGAGAAGGCAGGGCCGGTTAAAGAAGCTCAGATTGTAAAGGACAGAGTCAGTGGGAGATCCAAAGGGTATATTATACTAGTCACCCGCGTTGAAACTGAGAAGGGATTTGCTAATGTTCTCGTTTGAAGGGTTGGTTACGTAGAATTCAAGGACGAAGCATCCGTTCCCAAGGCAATTCAACTAACCGGTCAACGACTTCTTGGAATTCCCATCATTGCTCAGCTCACCGAGGCAGAGAAGAATCGCCAAGCTCGAGTTGATCAAGCCGCTCAAAAAGACGCTAATACAGTCCCATTTCACAGATTATATGTTGGGAACATTCACTTTAGCATTACGGAAAATGATCTCCGCCATGTCTTTGAACCATGGGGAGAACTGGAGTTTGTGCAGTTGCAAAAAGAGGAAGGGGGAAGATCTAGAGGATATGGGTTTGTACAGTGAGTAATCCTTCATATATATTGAGTCATGCTGCTGGTGTTAACATTTATGCAGGTACCGTGACCCTGCTCAGGCGAGAGAAGCACTTGAAAAGATGAATGGTTTCGATCTTGCAGGGCGTCCTATCCGTGTCGGCCTCGGAAATGACAAATTCACGCCGGAATCAACTGCCCAAATGCTGCAAAGATTTGGTGGCCAACAGAGCCATGGCCAGGGGGGGTACGAAGGCAGACGGGCCGGCGGCGGTGGTGGGAGGAATGACGACAAGAACGTTGGTACTGGAGCGAGCGCTTTAGACGATACGGACGTTGCTGGTGTGAATTTCAATAATTACAGTAGGGACTTGCTTATGCGCAAACTGGCGAGACAGGATGAGCCCGCTAGCCCCACTGGGAAACCTGGAGACAAAGCCCAAAAACAACCGCAGAGGCCTCCCGAGAAGCTCCCACCCAAGCTTTTGCCGGTCAATGTGTCAATGGCGAGCCGGTGTATTGTGCTAAAAAACATGTTTGATTCTGCAGAGTGAGTTTAATCTACCTTTATTCCGGCTTACTAGCTCCTACTAACATGAAACGTAACTCAGGGAGTCCGGTGAAGCATGGGTCAAGGAGCTTGAAGACGATGTCAAAGCTGAGTGCGAGGCCAAATATGGCAAAATAGTACATATCTCACTTGACCCCAACTCTCAGGGCGAGATTTACATCAAGTTTGAGAAGGTCTCCGGCGGGGAAAAGGCAATTCAAGGCCTTAACGGAAGATTTTTCGGCGGGCGAAGAATATCAGCTAGTCCCGTTGTGGATGCTGTTTATTCAAGTATGTTTAGGTTAAAGGCTTCAGCTGGTTTGTAGGTCAAGCAACCAGCTTGGAGAAAATGCTTTTATGAAACTGTTGAATCACTACGGTATGTAGATAATTTTTTCTCACTTAGTTTCATTTCTTCCTGTGTGATCGTCCATAATGTACTGCTGCATTGGTCAAATCCGAATAGCGAGATTAATTCAAAATGCTCTTGCCTAGATTTATGAAGTACATTCACCAATTATTCTGGTTCTTTCTGGCTCTCATTTTCGCCTTTTCTACATTGACACGATCATTTAGGGGGATTTCTATTTTGCATCCGGCTTCTGAATCGTGCACTCATCACGTAGGGTTGTCATTAACTGCTTCTTCCCGATTTTGCTACAACCCACACAAACTCTTTTCCGAGCTCTCAATTAACTCTCGAATTCTAGCTCTCATGGTGCCTGCCGAAGGTGTCTACCATCATATATATATAGCTTGTTCCAGGCAATTACGCTCCATATACCACCAAAAGAATAACCTGCTCACCTGAAGATAGATCTTGGCTGCCTATTCTACCTGTTACAGACAAACACACCTGCCTGATCACGTTCCTCTGCAGTGGCAACTGCTTATGGTGGTACCACTGAACGACATGCATTGTAAGCCCGTTTAAAGGTTGTGAGTTGCCGGGAGTGGATACGGCGTGCCAGACGAACACATGTGAGGTATGTAGGATGGCAGCGGCCGCCAGCGTTGATGGAATAGCTAGGGGAACCATTTTCTGTTATTCTTGCTTTACTGCTTTTTTGTTTTGCCCGGCACTTACCTTTATTCAGCATCTTCCTAAATCCATCTTAAGTATGTTAATTCCCACCTCGCTTGCCGTTGTGTACTCGCGGCCATTCTAAATATACGCACCGCCATGACTTTTATAGTCTTTGCACTTTATCATTCGTGCCTCCAGCCGCTGCTGATATCCCTCCCAGTCAGGGTTTCTGTCCGTCCATCGGAGTATGCACGCCATCAACGGTTGAGAAAACCAATTGGCTTCCACGTCCCAGTTTCGTCTCCCAAGCTTCCTTCATCTTAATAATTTTTTGGGGGGCCCAGATTTGTTTCAATCTCGCGGAAGAATTGTGACACTTTGCAATGTTTCAAACATACCCCACCCGCAACCCATCATGCTCGTGCCGAATCTTAATGCAGGAGCTTAGCTTCCCAAGTTCGGCCGTCTTCCCATTTTCGTCCTCCGTATCCACATAACTAGCTACAGGTACCTTAGTATTGGGTGCCGACGGTTGGCATAGCACGTGGGCTCCATCCGTCGCATAACAAGTTTACGACTCAAGCAGAGCTAGAGAGGGGTCTACAACGTCAGGCGTAGGCATGAGGACAATGGTTCTGATAGACCTAGCGGATGTTCAATAGTGCCTTTAATGTGGTGAGTCCTCTCGACCTTATTTGTGTACGTTAACTTCGGTCTCATAAAGTGTCATCTTCTCGATGCATGAGTATCAAGGGGCACACGATGGAGCAGCTCGAGCACTGTGTGCTACCTAGCTTTTCTTACCGGCATATTGCAATAGAAACCCGTTCTGGCTCGAGTTATACATACGGCACCAAAATATGGCATCGGGATTGGTGGCTCGAGGTGACTGGTCGGCTACCAACAAGTATTTTGGTTTGAGACTGTTTAAGGGGGATGGATGGTATGAAGATAGCATTGCTGAGTTAATTGTATGAGCATGGGAGCGGCTGTCTGTAGCCAGTTATGGCACAGTCTGGAGTTGAGCCTTCCGCACCGGTCTCTCAGCTGCCTTGTACTTCTGGCCGAATCTCCGTCAATGAATGGTGTTAAGCTTGCTTATCTACTTGTTATTTATTATTGACATTTTCGATCATCAAATGATCTAAGGCGATGCCCGTGGTCTACAGTCCCTATACCTTCAAAGTTCGTTCACAGACCGAAGTCCATTTCACTTTTTTTGGCTATTGCCGTCATGCAATAGATATCTCAATGAGTTATACCTCTAATGTTGCTCTGGCCTTCTCAGAATCAAGGGCTGTTCAGGCTGATACATTTGCCTGAAACTGCTCGGGTGGTGAATGGCGAAATCGCGGACTGTGAGAGGTATGGCAGCCAAACAAAAGCATTGGAGGGCACTTTACCTGACCAGAGGGCCATTCAAATTTGTGAATGACTAGTCGGGGTCTGTAAAAGTCAGTCTGTGGCCATTGAGTATGGAGTCCTGTTTTATCTTTGGCTGTATTGGTGTTTTACAGTCACGCTTGCGCACAACTACTTCACTACGCTCTTCTCCCTTCCGCCGTGCTTTTCAATCTTCCCGGTCTCCTCCCCACCTTCTCGTCGTGTGGCCCCGCTCCTTTGCAACCCACACTTCCCCTCGGCATCGGAGCGCATCCTTTCGTTCCCTCGCATTAAATCGTTTGTAGTTCCTGTCCCTTTGCGTCTTACATGCTCTTACATGCTCACAATCCTACTCTAGGCAACTTCCACTGCTTCTCATCCAGTCAAGACACAATTCCGCCTACGACTGTACCTCAGCCTACCTGGCTGGTACCCGGCGTGTTATTCCGTCCTTCAACGCTTGAGACTACCTTTGGAGGAGCTAACTTCTAGCTGCATTCCTATTTCCACCATCGATCGGGTTCGTGAAGCATCAATCGGTCGCCTGATCCATCAAGGGCCTCTGCCTTGCTTAGGACAGAGGAGCAAAGTTTATCACCCACCCAACAAATATACTTGGGAAGTATCAAACTGCCCACAATACTGCGGCAACAGCTCTTTCAAAATCGAAAGAACCAAATTGCCAATATGCCCTCCAGAGGTTACGAAACTCACAACGACGACGCCAGCCTTGCAAGAAGTCTTTCAACCTCGAATGGCGGTCAGGCATTGGATCTAATTGCCGAGCGGCGGCGAGTTCACGAAATTTACGCAGCCCAGTATCGACATGATGCGGGGATCGGATCTCTGCCTTCGGGGTATCTTCCACTTACGATGGAGCCCCAGAGAAGCCCGGCTATAAATCCTGCAGGACTGATTTGGGGGCATCAGCTTGAGCAAGCAGAAAATAATAGAGGTAAATTTTATATTCCTATCCTGTTTGCCCTCACCCCATATATTACTATATATATGAAAATAAATATATTTATAGCATGTTGATACTTTGGCACTTTGAACCCACCCCCACTAGTTGTTCAGAAATAACAGTTATTACAGCACCATCAGCTGCAGCGGCAGTACCGGTGTCGTCCCAGAGAAATGGATCACTCAAGTTTACTCCCCGACCAGGTTCCAGGCCATGCGCACTCTCCAGCTCCGAAGCGACTTCCCAAGCACAAAGTGTAGCATCCCTCACGTTTCCCCAGCTCAGAGCAGATATTAAACCCCCGGCGACCACCGTGAGGGGGCCCAGGTTAGTTGACAGCGGCTTTCAGCCTCAGAGCACCCCTGAACAGGTCCAGGAATGCTTCTCAAACCTGGAATCTCCATGGACCATGAGGCAACCCGGTATACCAGCTGCAGGCCCATCTTCTTCCGGAAATGTACCAACCCGTTTAGCGTCGACCCGTGCAAGCGGGAATCAGCAGGCGGGAGCAGGCACAGCAAGCAACGTCGTATCAACCGGTTCTAACGGTTTGATGGTTGCTGACACTGAAAGCTTTTTCACCCATGGACTTCCCGTAAGTTTCAGCAGTAACGTCTCAACTGATTCGGTATCCAGCTCGCAAGAGTCTAGTCCTCAGTCGAATATGTTCGATTCTTCTTTCAGTGATTACTACCAGCAATCGAACCAAACTCATCAGCTGAAGAATAGTACTTCCTCTGTTGCCCAGGGATACTCGGTGGACACTGATGTTGGAAGACTCAGTCTACAATTTCCACAGTTCACACCATCCCCTACTCCTCACATACAATCGGCTTTCGGAGGAAGCATATTCTCGAAGAACAATACAGATTCAGCCAGAGAAGCGAGTGAGGACTCCACGAACAATCGAAAGCGGAGTGAAAATAGTCACAAACTAACAAGGACTCCATCAACTTTCTTGACCAGCAATGCAAGTTCGGGGGCAGCAATTCAGACAGGCGTCGCAACAGAGCGAGCTCCAGGACGCAGCTCCTTGGTTAAGCCTGAACCCAACAATCACCTAGGGTCCAGTAAACTCTTTGACCAACAACTAACGCTCATGGACTCTGGAGATGGTTTGCGATCCTCCATTCAACATCCAACACCATCAATCTCCAGCCTATATCATGATAATGGCATGTCAAGCCTTTCCCCTACTTCCAACTCGGAGGATCCATTTCTCGAAAATTACTTCAATCCACGACGAAAGAACCGGGATGCCTCCGTGGTACCTGATGTAGTTGCAGATACTTGGCCGGCATTCGGCGTAGTGGAGTGTCGTAAATCGAACGGCTCTAAAATACCTAGCAAGCCAACCCTTGCCGAAAGGATTGAAAGAAATGAACGCTGGAACGACTTGATTGAAACGGCGGGACACCCACACACCCAGAGCAGGAGCACAGTGCCATCCTGCCTGCCTGCAATTGATAATTATCACGGATCTTACCAACAGCCTTCGCGAGATCGTCAGTTGAATTTAAGTCGTTCCCAGGTGTTCCATGCATCTCATGGTGGCCATTCCTCCATAGCCTACAACCACCATTTGCCCCGCTCCCAATATTCGTCTAACAACCAGAGTTGTGCCTCGTGTTACATTGTGAAGTCAGAACTTGACCGTACAAAGCACCAACTTCTGGAATGCATGAAAGAGCGAGATCACCTTCACAAATTGGCCCTTCAGTACCAACGCAGGTTCCAGGAAAGCGAAATCCAGTATCATAGACTAAACGAAAGACTGCAGTATCAGAACTCTCCTCCAACATCCAAACGCTCCAGTGATTCACCAGAGATCCTTGACACATCTACTAGATTACAACAATTCTATCAACACCACCTCCAGTTTACTAGCTTTCAATACCAGCATAGCTCTCCCGATGCGAATAACATAAAGGACGATCAATACTTCCAATCTGAGTTCGCAATGCTTTTCACGAGCAGTGTGAAAAGCTGGGCTGATAGATACTTCAAGTTCCCAACCGCGGAGGGGATCCCCCAAGAATTAGAAGACGCCCTTAAAACTGTCTTCGAGAGAGATGACTATGTAGAATCGCTCATCGGGAGTGAGAAGACGAAATCCTTCGTTGTTCAAGGTTTGGTCTCCAGGTTCATTAGATGGGAAATCTTCGATCCAGCTTTTCAGAGAATCCTACAAACAAACGAAAGCGCTCTTGAGGGTGTAAGTGGTATCAAATATGGTAATTGTAGGCTGCAATGCTAACGATTCATTCTCATAGGAATCGGGAAAACGTTGCAGCAAGATTTGCAAAAGCGTCCATGATCTTATTCGTATTCTGATTTCGCGTTGCAATGATTCCACTGTTGTCGATGCAAGTGAGCGCAGCCTTCAGAACATTTTTGAGCATGCCGATCGTCTTTCTTCGGCAATGTCCAGAGCAGGCGGAGATAAAGAATGGTTCATCGATTTCCCCAAAGTCCATGAACAATTCAAGGCTGACTTGATGCACGACGCTGAGCAATATTACAAGAACATAGACGCTTTGAGCTTGGAGAGAGAGCGTGCGGTGATTAAGATGGTAGCAATGCCCTTGGTTGTTAGAGTTCAGCAGAGGAAACAGCCTTCAGTCATTTTCAAAGCACAAGTGCTACTTCGGCCATTTAGTTACTAACTGAGGGTAATCATTCTCTCAGCGGTACATGCGATATTCCAACAAGGTTTCCCTTATGATTTTCCTTTCTACCTTTGGACTTAGATACATGAGGGTAAACGCATGAGGCTCATTACATGTTTCATACACTGGTCTCAGCTGCAGACTTATACTTCTCTCCTTAGTTTTCTGTTACTCTATGACATGGTTATGTCCTACAGCAGATGGTACTAGATTCAAGAGCTTTCACCATAAACCTTTTCTTTTATTCTCGTTATTCCCATTTTGTGCTATGACATTTGTTTTCATATTCTTTTGTCCTATCGCTGTGGCTATGCCTCCTATTTAGGTTCAGAATTCAATCCCTAGCTGTGGGATACAGCAGCTGAGGGTGTCGCTGTAAAAAATTGTTTATCAGGTAAGATTGGTGGTAGGGACAGAAGCGTTGATGATGTGAGATAGGGGCAGGAGCATTGAAAATGTGATGAAGTACTGCATAGTCGAGGCTGCTGAAGCTAAGAGACTACGATGATATCCCACTGGAAATCGTTGGGTGGGATATTCTAAAAAGGCGGGGAAGGATTATGACAGAAAAAGAAGTTGCTTCATCATATTTGAACTTTGCTTTGTTTGGGGGCTCGCTGATTGATCAAAAGGAATATGTTTGTCAAAAATTGTGGGGGGTTCTGCTGTTTTCACGCCTTTCTTGGGTGGCTGTTGGTTGATTACAAGCGAGGGCTGTGAAGCTCTCGTGGGAAGGGGCTTCGCCAGAAGAAGTATGTTCATCATGATGGTGTCTAGGGTTGATGTGTGCTAGGTCCGTCCTTGAGAACTTTACGTGCTATCTGCTGCAATATTGCTGAATATCTTCCATTGTTTATAAGTTTAACTACACTGTCCCATTTGTGCGAGGTGCCTAGGTTAGATAGAACAAGGTGGAGAGTGAGCGAAACTATGTGAAGCAGTGTTACCGTGGCAGTAAGCAGTAGAGCGAGGATATTCCGAGTGTGAGTTGATTGTCTTGATATCTCTATAGATATAGGGAAAGCGAGGGCTTTAATTAAATACATGAGTGTAGGCAGAGAACGAGCTTGACACCTGAAGACATAAGTGTGAACATAGGTAATTGCGAGCAAACTGCGAAGACAATATACATGCTAGTATATCTAAAAGAACGAACGTGGGGTGAATGGGCATTATTCTAACACCATTGATACCGTAAAGTATCGTAACAAGAAAAGTTGCGCTATCACACGGCGTCGTCAGCATTAACATTATTATATACTGTTCAAATTAAACTAGAACTACAACTAGTATACATTATCGCTTAACAAATAATCAAACTTGAAAGCCGCAATAGCAGCACGCCCACTCGCCAACAATCTCTAAACAAAGAGTGCCTGATGCCATACGCCACAAGAATCAGCGTAAATCGAGGCACGTTCTCTCTCCAGCAGTTTTCTTTCTGGAGGTTATTTTCGATCCCCTTTGGGTGGAATGTACTTAAATAGAGGTCCAGAGTTTAATTTTCTTCTGATTTGCAAATTGTAGTTTTACGTCACAAATAATATGAAGCCGGATAGAAAATATCTTCACAGCCTTTATAAAGCATCGTGCAGGATGTTGACAATTTATGTGCAACCAGTAATCAGTTGCTCAAGGCTAGAACGATTCCTCCCTCCTACTAAAGATTATTTTGCGCTAGATTTCAAAGGAATATAAAGGTATTGATCTCGGATCCTTGACGGTATACGGGACCTAAAGAAGTTCATTGTAGTGAATGTAACCCTCTCAATGCTTCTTTTGGAGGAGAAGCTAGTCCAATATGGGTAGTCAGTGCCTATTTGGGAACCCCTGGTTTCTAGTTTGGCCAAAATACAATGTTCAAGTTAGAAAATACGAGACTAACTTTGTACATGTCGGCATCTCAACGAATACAAGTAACCAGACTACCGTCTACAGCTACCGGTGCTGAAGTACGTACAAGAGAGGCCTGAAATTCACAAAAGATTAAGGCGTGCATGGACCTGAGTCCAAACTGAATCGGTTATTCGGATTTATCTGACTTGAACCGACTTGTGGGTTGGCTTATTCACCGCTAGCTAAACGAGAAATCAGGGTAACTGAGCCTACATACTTACTGTACATGTGACAGAAAGCAAATCTCACTTCAAGCGAAGCCGGAATTATGCTACAACAAGCATCAGGTCATCTGTGATTTGGTCTTAGATTCATCTAGTGCAAGAATGTCCTCCTCTATATTTGCTACCTTGGTATTCTTCTGGCATTGAACCCCATTCCCATTCCTATTACTAGTTCCATACCACATAGATGGCTTCTACCCCAAGATTGTGGCATATTTTGGCCCTTTTAAAGGCACGTATTGGCACTAATACAGCCCAATCAGGTGGAACACAGAGTGACACAGAATGTTATGCAGAAGAAGCCTTTACCCTATTAATGGGAAGGTAAGTTTTGCTACAAGATTGGAAGATTACCGCTTCTTGTACTCCCAATAGTTCCAGGTTAATGCATATCTCTCTCAATATAGTTTGCAGAGTGTCCCAACCCTACTGAAACCCTAGCCCTGCTGGAGTGACATGGGATGAGGCTGCTTTTCTCACGATGATAGTTCGGTGGTGCAAATAATACGCCTGTTGTAGGTAACGCCCCGTTGTTCATGAAGCTCTTCAGATTATGCTTCTCGAATCAACTTCAATACTTAGTAAGCCAAGCACGCACTTCGAAAGTGTTACCATGTTCAAGCTCGTGGCGGAAGGTAGAGGTTAGTGAATTTCATTAGCAAGTTCAGCATCCATGACCCTGGATTGGTATTTACGCTCAGTGGTTATGTTCGTTTTCATACATTAATCGTTTAACTTCAAGTTTCAATTCCTCGTCCTATACATATCTAACCCCGTACACCCATGGCCTCTTCACATATAGTTGGCTTAGTAGCCGTATTTGAACTCGAGAGATGTGTTTGGGAGGTTGGATAGAGATTATCTTGAGTGAGGCACCGAGGGCCAGGCTAGAAGAAGAGAAGGAATTGAGAGAGTGTGTTAACGCTTGGGATTTGGGGTTTCCTACTTCTTGCGTCCTGAAATCACAATCTTTGTCAGAAATAGCCCGTATAATAGCACGCCTGCGCCTGGCTACACTGCACCCCCGTAGAAGTATTTTTTATATCTACAGATGGAAAGAGCATCTTTAAAAAGAAATTAACATTATAAGCTATCCACAACATAGCCCATTTAAGAATTCGATCAATATAAGAAACACAACACTGTGACCCCCCTCACTTCTTGAAACGATTAGAAGAACAAATCTCCAGTATAAATAGACGGATACACGTACGTTTTAGAGTTTCTTCTCTAGGGAAAACCCATTTTGGTCTTCTGATACTACCCCTTTATGATAGGACGAAGTGTACTAGCCCGGCCTAATATTCACATGTAGGAAAAGCCCCAACTAGAGACTTCTGGCATTTGCAGCCGATATTTTACCCTAGGGTCTGGGCTATACATATGTGTGTGCTAAAGCTAGCTAACTGCAGGGGAACGTTGAATTCATGAACAGATCGACCTTAAGTTTATACCTAATGCATGGTTATGTTGTATAGGCTTTGAGCCCAATTATCCTTGGATTGGGTATGTATTGCGCTGGGTCTGATACTAATGACCAGACTGACATAGTGTTTGTGAGAGATTTATGAACGTATGTACTGCAGACCGTTCCGTATATTCTAAATGCGCAGACCTCGGGGAATCATTGACCAATGCATGACGTAAGTACTCAATGTGGTAGTCGCCCAGGGAAGAAAAGGGCAAGCGATTGGCTTGGAGCTAGCCTAACAGAGCATTTTATAACCTCACCTCCATTTGCCGACACTACCTCCATTTCACGCCCCCAATAGTACACCTTTAATATCTCTATAGGCCTTGGAACCAGGAACCTCACTGCTTGATTTCATGATATCTGATTTTCCATCAAATCAAACTATACCGGTAGCTTAGTACGTCTACATGTTTTCAGTATACTCCATTACAGGGCTGTATGCAACACGAGTGCAAGTCACAAGATCTTGTATCAGGTTCTCAAAGAGGATAGTTGGAAAGGGCTCGGTAAAAAGTCCAGGGCTTTCAGGAGGAGCATTATTCCATCAATACAGCTCGCATTATATCCACTCAATGGGCTTGGCGCCAATGGAGAGGAAAACCCCGCTTGGTAAGTGTCCACGCGAAAGGTGTCGTAGCTGAAGGCACCGAAATGGAAGCTTAACGGTGCAACTGGGAACGCACTAAATTGCAAGTTCATCTTCAAGGGGACGGGAAAGATGGCTGATTAAAGTCCCGGTTAAAGCTCTGACTGGTAAAAGGCTCAACACAATAGCCCTTTGGAGTCGCTGACTCTACTTAGGCCGAATGTAGGTATTTTGTAGTCCCGTGCCCTGTGGAGAATAGCTTGGGTGGGGGTTCAAGCCTCGCTACCCTTCCTATTCCCTCTAGACTGTTCCCATATCCGTTCGCATAAGAAATTATGGTCAGATTGGGATCCTAGAGAGAATAGTGCCTCTAGTCTCTAGTGATGAGTAAATGCTAATGTGAGAGCATTTCAACTCTATGCTGCGTTGGGTTAGTTGTAAAGTTGTCGTGTCTCATGATCTGATTTCACATGTACAGGCCTATTTTCCCAGGCCTATGCATAAAGACTCTGCATATTCACTTCTCAGTCAAAGTGCGAACGAGCTTTCGGTGTAGCAATAGTTAGTAACTACGTATAGGCACCAACTTACCGTCATGTCGCTACCGGTATTTGATCATACCACATCGCTAACTTCAATCCGTACCACCGATCAACACGCCTCATGCAGCCCGACCTATACTATGCCAAACGCATTGTAATATAATACTGTAACATATACATACGTCAAACAGATCTTTATGCTGAATTAATATACCCTCATGCAGGTACGAAGTACCTAGTAACTAACTCAAGTTTTAACTACCGGCCGGATATTTGCAGATACGGTAGATGATGCATGAATGGGATCAGGCCATTTTGCACTACTCTAAGCCCCTAGGTTGTCATATGTATGGCATATGCATATATTGCTGAGTGGCAGAGCTGGTTTGGTTTTCATAATAATCAGAGTATGTTCTGTGTAATATACTTGTAGCTTAATAGGCTCTATGTAAATACAAAGCAGATTTTGTCATGAGATTGATGGTTAAACTTAGTCTGAGGATTGATTCGCAGTTCGTATTCATAGCCACCTATATCCACCATTATTCTAAGCTACAATTCTCTCTCATGGTCATGACTGTGAAGCGCCATAAGAGCCCCTTGGCCGAACATCGAATAACCTACATAAAGTATCCCCCAG
This sequence comes from Terfezia claveryi, assembly GCA_015179025.1. NCBI lineage: Eukaryota > Fungi > Ascomycota > Pezizomycetes > Pezizales > Pezizaceae > Terfezia > Terfezia claveryi. The sequence goes on along the minus strand of WHUX01000132.1, from coordinate 83,287 downwards.
TGAAACATACCCAACTTACCAGTAAACCCCCCAATGCCTAACTCTCCTTAGGTGTTCACCTCCTTACATGCAAGTTCATTAGGTGACAACAATTCAACTTTTGGTCTTGTTGAATGTTCATGAGGAATATCAATGAATGCCTACTGTACCTCTCTCACTTCAAGCTGAATTTTTCAGGAGTCTGGTTGGACACGGCCACTCATGAATGGCACGTCTCATCTCTACATATTATGCATAGGGGGTTGCGTGAATTTCTTTTTGCCCAAGTTTACTGTATGCAACTCAATTTGAAGCATGCAGACCACCGCAGCAAACCAAAACCAGCCTAAATCATATCTTCTTACTTACCAACGCCAAGCCACTCCCCCCTTCACCTAGTCTGGTTGCACAACCCCTCGGAACCCTTCACCAAGGAGAAAGGCAACCAGGAATGGCAGTACTTTCCACTTTGGGAAATCTGCATGTAAGCTTAAGCAGCGGCAATGGTAATCTAATCTGCAGATATGCCATGATATGCACTGCGGATCGAATTCAAAAGCAAAAAAACCGGAAAAAAAGTTTTCTTCCTCATTTCTTAACCAAAGCGTGTCGAGGTTACTAGTGTATCTGAAGGGTTCAATTTGCACGATTGAGTGAAACCTGGAGTAAGGTATATCTATGTATGTGTAATGTGAAGCCGCCCAACGGCTGAATTTCATTTTGTTTGCCTGCGTCCTGCGTTTCGGTCTTTGCCCAAATCTAGATAGAGCCCACTAGATCTAAACTACCAACGTTATAACTCATCAGCCACATTCATCACAGATAGTGGCCTCCAATACCCTCCAAATCTCATCCACATCCGTGATCATGCACATGCCGTCCTATATATACGCTTGTATCCAGAAATTTCCCATCCAACGACTAAGATATCTCCCCATGCACCCATATATATATATATGCAGATGATATGCGCCACATAAGAAAGTAAAAAAAGGACCTGAACACCAGTTGAAAAAGAGAAAAACAGATCACGAAAACATCACCCGTAACCAAACGCACGAAAAGTCGACGTCTAATTACCAAAACACCCCCCCAAACACTCCCACAGCAACCACCGGCATCACCTTCCACCACAAATTCCCAGAATCTAGCCTCCAGGAGCTTGTCGCCCCACTACATGTGTACCCCTGGCTCTTCCAGTAGGCGCAATCTTTGCTCAAACCCTCATTACCACCCACAAGCCCCTCTCTAGGTTTACCAGTAGGCGAGGTATTGGAGTAGGTGTTTGTAGGATTTGGAACATCGTTGCCGCCGTTGCCACCGTTGTCAGTAGTGGGGGTATTCGTTCCACCTTGATTATTCCCGCTGATGTTAGTAACCACAGGCGGAGGATTACGGTAGTATGATGTGGAAGTAGGATTCTCTATGCTAGGGGTGTCTGGAATTTCCTTAAGGGTATTAGGAGTTGGTTCAGGAAGGGTATCAGGGGTAGTAGCCGGAAAAGTATATTCTGGGGACTCTCGACGGACATCTGAGGAAACAACTTTTGGAGGAAGGAGATTACCTGTATTGCCATTGTTCCCTCCAGTATTCTCGCCACTGTTGGTAGGTGGTGGAGTGTATAAGACCTTTCCGCAATTGCCAATCGGAGCTGCTTGGTTCGCAGAATTCCCTCCGTATTGGACGTCGGAGCCGGGATTGGGGAAGACGACGTCTGTCCCAGATGGGGTTGAGCACCCATTTCCGATGTTCGCAATGAACATGTCCGGGCCACTGAGGCTTCTCTTGGTGAGCTTCTTTGAGCTCCCAATGGTGACTACCGCACAGTTCATGTACATCTCCCGGTTTCCTTCGTTATTAAACCAGGTCCTGTCATGTGATGGTTAGCTATTTCTAATTTCATGGGAGCTTCTCGCTAGTGCACAAGCTTACCATCCAAAGAGTGCCTCCCCTTGAGGTGCATCGCTCGGGATTGTGAATTGGAAGGCCTGGCTTCCACCAGGCTGGATTCCGACACAGCCTCCAATGAACGATTTGAAGGCTTTCCAAGTTGCCCCTCGGTCGTAGGAGAGGGCAACTTGGCAGGAACCGCCTGCGTGGGTCGCTGAGCCATCAAATCTGCATATTTCATATTAGCGCCTAAAATCCATTGAATGTAGCATACGTGGGTGTGCTGGAGTAGATTAGAATGGAGAGTTCTGGATATAAAATGTCACCTACTTCAGCTCATAGGTGCCACCAGGCGAGTATGTCCGTACAGATTGGGCTACAGTTGTCCCGAGATACTTCAGCATGCCCCTACAGGGATAGTTAGACCCTGATGGAGACAGCGGCGCCGTATAGTCAAAGTCTGCCTTTGACACATCGTAGTATGGGCTAGTTTTGTAGTTGATTGGCGGTGGCTCACTCATCACCATATGTGCACTAATATTTAATGCAAAGAGGAAGCATATGGCAATAAGGTAAGTCAACATGTTGGTCGTTCGGAGGGACATCGTTTGCTGAGCCTTGAGGGATTGTTGCTATCGATGTGGAAGAGGCGAGATGAGGACCAGGAGGATGTAGCCAAGCAGACTTAATATGTGACTCCGATCCAGTCTATAGATGAGGGTGTAGCCGAACCTACTGCAGCTGACCTGGGTGTTGGCAAAAAATGCTTCGTGGAGCTGTCGTGCGCCGACTGGTAAAGGAATGTTTGTCTTCTCCGGAGGGTGGCACTACAGGAAGCACGATGCGAGTAGGATCGCTGCTGGTAGCTGGGATAAGTAGTGTATGTGTTCGGAAACAACTGGTGGTAAACAGAAACGAATTGGTATCGGCAGAGGTGGGTTTGAATTTTATATTGAATCCTCCCAGAGTATCCACCGATCACCCCCAATCCAGAGTTCCATAACAGTAGCGGTAGCTCTATCCACAGACCTCCTGCCGTACTCCCGCCTTGCCGGTCCCCACTCTTTCGCTCATGGCTCCCACACATAACAGAGCGGCCTGTGAGAGCGAAGCACAACTCTGGCTAGCTTCTCGCAGATAGACAGGACAGCGGGTAGTTCTGCAAACTATTGGAGGAGGCCAATAGCATCCTGTGCCTCAGGCGTGGAAATTCTGGAGGAGCTATCACTCATGTTGTGCTGTACACTATTGCATCTGCAGTGGCTCGTTAACGTTTACCTCCGTTATTCTTGCCAGCGATGTCGAAATTTAAAGTGAGCTTTAAAGACTGAGATGCCAACGCGATGCGGTCAAGTGCGGTGCATGTGTAAGCGCAAGCTCAGGGGCAACGTAACATTTGCTGGCCCTGCATGTGTCCCAGTCAAAGTCGCTTTGCATACCAGTAGCCACAAATCCCTGCTCACGGATTGTTTCAACTTGGTCGAACAAGACCAGAAGCTTGAAGAAAGCCTCGTCCAGTGGGGTGAATGCGTCCTTGTGATTGGTATTCCCCATTGTTATATATATATATATACTTGATGGATATACCTTGATGCCCTTGCTCTGCCCTGCACATATGCAATAGTTTTTTTGTGAGCAGGCATACACATCAAGTGATATCCTATATCTGTACATGACTGTATCCAATCAAAGGCAGGATGAGCTTGTCTATCAACGTGTCGATTTGTCCTGCTGCCGAGGCGTCTCTCCAAACAAGGGTCTCTGGCCAACCGATTGTATGAAGAAACGTAAGGGGTCCTGTCATATCATATCACGATGGCGAGAAACCATCTCCTGCTCTTAACTGGAAGGCTCTTTGGCCTCGATTCATGAAACTGAGGCAGACAATGCATCAACTATCAACTGCAACTTAATGGGGCTGATTCTCAAAAGTGCTGGCGGACCTTGACAAACGGTTTAGCCATCGAGTCATCCTCGAAGCCATCGTACTGTCTCTCTAGGTCCGAGTGAAATATGCCACGTTCAGTCGAACTAACCTCTGACTCGCTCTCGTAGTGGTCGAGGCGGATTGAATGTAGCTCAACCTTCGACTATTATTCGTCCATGTCTCCTGCGTAACAAGTCAGCAATAGACGCTCCAATGATCGGCACAGTATACTTTTTAGAGACAGCTTCTCTCGGAGAGAAATTTGTATAAATGGGAAGCAGGCCGGTTCCGGTGCATGACAAACGGCCCCCTGACCTCTGCAACCAAGTCCATAAAGATAGAAGGTTTCAACTCGGCGGAGAGTAGTGTGGTGCAAGATCAAGATCAACTGACAGCACTTCTATGGCAACTGACAGCACAGTGCCATAGAAGTGCTGGTCAATAGAAAGACACTGGAGACCAATTATTGCGACACGGCAAGGTGGGTCCAATATCTTCTACATCTCCAAACTCTCTCATTCTGAAGTGATGGTTTTCATCAGCAGGCATGACACTGAACGTGTCACAAAGCGAAGATGGGGAATAGGATGCAACGGCAAGCTAAGGGAGGAGATCCCTTTCCCGGCCCGTATTGAAGCGACACGCTGCAAACGAGAGAAGCTGTCGTCATCCATGAACCATTTAGGGGCCTTCAAAAAAGAAACCACTTTCCGATCGCTTAACCGTACGGCGGTTCGTTGGCATGCACGAATGCTACATTAAGCAGAGGACGTACAAATTTTCTCGAGTCAACCTGTATATATTCAACCGTCGGTGCTGTGGATTTGTGGCGTCATTGTTGATGTTAAATCGGCTCAGAACAGTCTCAACATCGGATTCCCGACCATCAAAACGAACGCCCTGAAATCTGGGGCTTTGGAGTCCTTCAATACTGATCTTCGGAAAATGGAAAGTTATGAGTGACAAGATGATCCAGCCAGCTACCTTCTTCTCTATTGCCATCGACTGTACTGGAGACCTACCTTGGTAGTCCTTTGTCTCGGTCTTGTGTTGTCAATTCCCATACCGCCCTTCCGATTCTGACATACGAAAATCTCGCCTTTGTGAGGCAGCGAGGGATAAATTAGGAGCATTGGACAAGAGCCTCAGGGATTGTTCGAACAGAAAATCGGTCGCCTCGTTCAAATCAATTCTGGGGGAAAACTGGAGATTTTGGTGATATCTCTGAAGCTCAAAGGAAAGGAATAGCACTACCTCATATGTCTTAACAGAGCCTGGATCTCTGTGAAATTACTAGTGGGTCGATTTACTCGAACGCCTCCTGACAACTACATCCCTAGCCATAGTTGGGTTCCTGCAGTGTTAACACCCGATTCGACGCTGCTCTGGCACCCGGTTGGACGGCTTCGAAATCCACTCTTGTCTCTCTATAAACCCACTGATGCAACCCCCGCCGCACCTAGTATCTAGATCCCAGAGGACAGTGAACCTGAGCTTCTGGGGTGGTGGTTAGGCTTGAAGTCCCTAGGTCGTTTCTAGCTCTCTGACTCACGTTATCCATAATCAAATTCGGGGTTGGAGTATGAGAGGGGGTCTTTGTCCCCATCAATAGACCACTGTTGACGGCGGAGCGAGCCCAGGCTGAACCTCGTCCAGCCTTTTGAGCCGATAACTGGAATAAAGGTTTTTCTACCCTTATTTTGCTTCACCTAGGATGCTCGGCGTACAAAATCCTGTACTGCATATTTTTTTTATAACTTTTTTTTAAATATTTTCCAAGAAATAATACATGGCTCTCCTAATATGGATTCATAGCAGTTGGTGCAGGCAAACCAGACTAGCCCATGGAACTGGAAACCTCACCGGTGCCTCTTTGGTAGTCGGAATTTTTGGGGGTAGCTAGTCGTTCAAATGGGGCATTCTCTGAGGCGTTCTGGAAAACTGATGCATCGGTTACCTACCGAGCCGCCCAGATCACACCATTGTCTCATAGCTATGGTAATCTGCGAATCATAAGAGATGGGAGGTTATACATCGATAGCATGAGAAGGTTATGGAGTATTATACGTATTAGTATGAGATGGGAAATCTGGGTCATTGCTTTCCATACAGAGCGGGAGATCATCTCTGGAAACTATCTCGCATGACCTGTGTTGAACAGGATCTGGGGTCACAAAATCTATAAATTTATATTCTTACAAATCATAGCATTCAAGACTAGGAGTGCATGTTATAAATGGTTGATCACTCATATTAAACTTATGGCGATAGATACAAATAGTCTTGGTTGTATTAGGCTTCAGCTCGAGAACCCACCCCCAGAGCGGTCATTTATCTAAATCTATATTTCAAAATGCCTATATGCCAGCTCAATTGACACTTCATGTGCACAATGACTCATTTTCGTGATACTGGACCGGTTGTCAAAAGAAGTACAAGATTTTTTTTTTTTTTTTTTTTTTTTTGTTTTCGGGTCTGCTAGGAACTTGAACTTGGTATTTGTGTAAAAGATACTCGTGACACATATATATTATATAAGATTATACTAAATCCTATAGTTCAAAGTATAGTCATATACAAAGGACAGATTGGTATCATTGGTGAAGTATGTCAAAAACACATCTAACTCTTCCCCCCAGAACGTCTTTCCCCTCTCTACTCCGCCGTCACGACACACCAATCTCCCTCCCCTTACTTGCTATAGCATATCCCACCAAAAAAAATACTAATTACCCCCCCCCCACTGCATCAAAGAGGGGAGTACTCAAAAGCCGTGGGTAAATCGTTCTAGTCTCGTACTCGCCACTGTGAACCTCTATCACTTAGGTAAGTGGGTAAAGGATACCGTAAGGTATATGTGGGGTATCCAGCTCGAAATCAGCACCCATGGGGAGAGGGGGATTGAGCGAGGCGGGAGACGGGGGTTGTTGGTATTATGTAGAAACATAGCGAAAGGGGTTGAAGGTAAGTAAGTTTGATTCCTTGGAGTGGGATTGGGAATTATGTACAATGTTGGGGGTGGGGTGCCTATGTGGTGATGCGGTGCGGGAGGGAGGGAGAATTGGAATGTGTTGAGTAGAGTACGATTGAGAGATGAGCCGTGGAAATTTTCTGCGCTGGAACGCAGATACCAGGAACAAGCATGTGACTGGTCCCGCTTGGCAACGTGATTATATAAGTTAGTACTCGGCACTACCCAAAAAGGATAATGCTTATTCCTGCATAATACGAGACTACCTTACGTAGAATATCAATCTCTATTTTGAGTCTAGAGACTCAGGAGTTGAACTGCTGCTCTCCGGCTGTTGTGAGATTTCTAGCTAGGTTTGTAGTCCCTAATATCTGTATTCAACCATCTTAACATTCAATCCTCATGGCGATACTTTGGTGCAACCAGACTACGTTTGAGCGGTCATTGGTCGCAGTTAACGGACAGAAAACTTCAGTGATTACCTTTATTGCACTTATCCGAATACCCGTAGTTGGTGGGCGTGACAATACGACGACCGGCTTGACTGATGGGAATACAAATCCGAAATGGAAAGTTTAATATTCCAACAGCTGTGGATCGAGAAGAGGCTGGATTTCAGAGTATTTCAATTCTTGGAAGACAGCAAAGCCTGTCAAGCAAATGTGCACCCAAGGGAGGAAGAAGCCAAAGAAGATGTACTGGAGACGAAATAAAAGGTGTAAGTAGGACAGAACAGTTGATCAAACACAGTGCCCTGATGTTGATGAGAGAATAAGTGATCATATCAGTTGATTCTGAGACTTGAGGGGAGGAGTATGCCGTCATGGACTTCATTTCTCTCAGTATACAGAAATTTGTCCTTGTACTTGAGCCTAAGAAACCCAATTGGTGAACGCCATGAAACAATTTTTGATTGCACTGACTGAAGGATGCGAGGCACATAAACAGTCAGGGCACATTGTATGACTTCATGACAACTGGAGACGATTGGTAGTGTGGTCACCGTAACCCAAGATTGAGGTACCTGCCCTCCAAATGAGAATATATGTATGTTCTCCGAATGACGATTTTGTCACGGTATCTTTGTAAATATATGTAGGCCAGTGTTTTAACAAAAATTATATATATAAGCAAAAGAAATCGAATTGGCACATCATGGCACTGATGAGCATGTGCCCACCAGACTAATGAGCTTGTTACCAAAGCAGAGGTTGTTACGGCATCTGGCAGCTGTAGGTGGCATGAGACTAGCTGTAGGTGGGGGAGGAGGAGAGGGAGGCGCAGCTGGAGAAGAAGTGTGGCGGGGCGGTATGGACCTGCTAGCGAGGGGGGCTCGGTGCCGATCTGGCACATCCCGCCCAGCTAAAGCGGCACTCGCGCTAGCTGCGATAAAGTACCATCAACCTATCCCGATCACGCGAGCACGAATGAAAATTAGGGTATTACTCCAAATACAATCCTAGGGTGAATAGCGCCGCGGTGAAGCAGTGTAAAGCAGTTGTGCAAGAGATGTTTAAGAAGGTAGAGGAGGTAGGCGAGATAGTGGGGAATGGGAGTGTATTGGGTTTGTGGAGTCGGGGAAGTATAAGGTGATGGAGGATTTTGGGGACGGAAATGAAGAGGAAGGGGTGGTAGGGGTATCATATAATGCGGTAAGTGATTATAGTGGAGGTTAGAGTGGAGACTTGGGGCGGTTGTAGGATGTCTATGAGAGTGAGGAGACGGGTTGAAATACATGCAAATATCTGTTATTTCTGTTGTTCTTGTTCTCTTTATGAGCATTTCTTGTTTTGGAGACCCTGTATTAGTTCTTACCCCCTTTTTGAATGCATAAAATTTGATAAACTTTCCCACCCTGCCTTACCCTGAACTCAGATTGAACCAGCTCTCACCTGTTAGGGGTTTTCCACTCAACTGAACTCATAGCTCCACAAAAGTTGTATTTCAAATACTGCTATTTCATCAATAAGAAATACAGCATTCCCATTCATCTTATTCCTTTCAACCCAAAAATTACAACATTATCAATCTTTAGTATTGAGGTATCCCAAAATACCAAAACAGCCTCCCTCCTCGGAACCTCAGACGAGCGGCAACAACCTAGGTACATATACCCAGAACCCTCTCCATATTTTACTGACTAGCAGTTAGTTGCGACAGTAGTATCGACAAATCGCAACCACATGAACATGTATAAGCAATAATCGCAATTATCGGAATTACCGGTTAATGAGTGGAGAGATAATTTTTGCATTTTCGAGGTTCCCCCGAGACAAGAATTGTAATGAGGTGAGAATATCGATGTGCTAGCTGCTGCATCAGGTGAGCTTAATGCTGTGGGGGCATGGGAATGGGGATGATAGGATGGGGTGAATTTCTATAATCTGCTTACTATAACTGGGGGTTTCCACTCAGTCTGGAGAACAGGTGCGGCTACTAGGAAGGGGTGCCGAAGAACCCACGCAGCTCCCATGTAGAAATGAATGCTGCGAGGGAGAGAGGAAGGGGAGGGGGATCAATGCTTCTCCTTCTCTTTGTGGTTCCTCTAGAGATAGTTCAGTTGATTGTGTATGTTTATGATCCTCCCCCCCAACTTCTCTACTTCCCTCCATACCCCAAAATGTAGATACCATGGTAATCCTGATTGATTGGGGATGTTAATGTCTAGAAGCAAGGAGATGGATACAGTCGTGTTAATTGTGCAGGCAGTAATGTCGGTTGTTTGTTACTGGTGGTAAGGAGGTTGAGGTTGGTTGTAGAAATTCTTTTTGGAGAAGAGAGGGATAATGAGAGGGTGTAAAGTCATTTGTTTAAGTACTCGTTCACTGTATGCATATATAGAAAGGGGTTAGGAGAGGGGTGGAGGGGCGTCTGCCGGGGATCTAGGATTGGGGACAATCTCCAATTTAGGTATCGACTGCACCGTTGCACTCAGGCATTGTATGGTTGACATACTTTGCAAATAGAAGGATAGGACATTTTGGTGTTTCTTCTGAAAAGTGTGGTTTTCTCTAGCAGACTAGGATTTCTGTAACATGGAGTTTCTCCATCAATAGGAAACTCGAGTATCAGAACAACCAGAACGCTCAGTATATTGGATAAGCATGCCCGGTTTCCTTAAATGGCTATGGACCCTAGCCCAACCTCTTGTGGGCGATGTGGCCCCCACAACCAGCAACCCACCTGCAACTGGCAAAAGGCCAAAACGCACCATTGTAAGTAAAAGCCTCACAGTCGCTCAACAAATCGCGTTCGAAGGTTATAGGTATTACGTCACCAAATATACTAGAAATCGCAGCTTCATCAGATCAAATCCCGCGATATGACATATAATCTGTACCTTCGTCTCCGTTAGGAATCACTGGGGTCACCCGTTTGCAAAGGATCCTCTGCATCATGTACCGGTAGTGAAAGCCCCCCGTAAACGTGTGGGGTTTCCCCCACCATCCTTGCAAACCATCCCCACTCGCAGGCCAGCCTTCCCCACACTTCGGCGTCGGTGTACAGTTTGGTGCAATTTGCACTGGCACTTGCATTGCAACTTGCTTGTGGTTGGACAACGAGTAGAGCTGTGCTAACTGCATCCGGGATTAAACTTTTCGATCATCTGAAGTTTGACCGGTAACCGGAAACAGTTCGAATTGGAATTGCAATTGTGATGGGAGAAACAAAAAAAGTGATAGAATCTTCGTATTGGTGCTGGATTGCAGTAGGGGAATGATCTGTGTTTGGCGGGAGTGGGAGAGCAAGATGGAAGTCTGAATACAAGTCAACAGGCGACATTCCAGACTTGGGTCCGTCTCGATGCTGGATTTTCCAAGGGATCACCAGGAGGAAACAATTCACTTACTATTGCATCTCTCTTCACTCATCCATGCAATTCCAACATATTTGGAGCCCTGGCGATCAGCGACACCCCCATAAACGTTACGTTAACTTTTGGACTCGTGGATCTTGGGCCTCCTTATCCTCGCTTGAGCGGTTGCCCACAGCGTTGCTCTGGCGGGTGCCAACAGAGGGGAGTAATGGACATGATGCAGTATTACAATGGGTACGGACGTTGCGGCCTTGAAATAGTTTATTCCAATGATTTATAAGAATCCCCACTATGAGCAAAAATATATATATATACATGCAATTGGACCACCTGTACGAGGAGAGTATGGCAGTGGTTTCCCCCTTCCCCCTTCCCCCTTGCCGTACCCAGGTATTATTATGTATACATATTACAGGTGCTTAAGTTAGCGGTACGTTCTTCCGCTCTTTATGACCGGCAACATTCCATGCAAATGCAGCATGCGGCATCCGCGCACTAGAGTACCAGCTGCAGTGCAGCACGATTATCAGCTGCCCGCTTGAATTTCTCACGAGCACAAATTATGCATCGTTCACGGCAGGCCGACTGACAGGTTTAATCTCGAAGTAAAGGCAACAATCGGGGTTACAAGGGTAGATCTCAGAAAGTGAGGACAACAGAATCCTGATGTGGAAAGGCTGTGATACTGTATAAAACGACCGTCTACGAAAGTACACCTGTCGTGAGCGAGTAACGAAAGCGTCGTTGTGAGGGTAGGCTGGCTGCGCTGCGAAACCTGAATCCACACCGCCAACTTGGTGATCTGCGTCTGGTCGACGTCTGGCTTGCTGATCTCAAACGCTGGTCTCATATAAAATCCAGTGACACAAAACCTCAGAGTCGACATCGACGCCACGACGCTGACCGCTCAGTCTGGAACCCGGCTGAGGCATCCTGCTTCTACAACGAACCTAGCATATTGTAGTATTGACTGATATCCCCCTCCACTGCACCCCACACCATATTCCTTGCAAATGTCTTGCCGCCACCTCGGCTAGGCTTCAGGGCAGCGTGTGGCTTCCACCTAAGGGTAAATAGGCAATCCCTAAACCAGCTCCAGCCAGATATGCGCCTTGGCTTGACGAAGGGGACTCGGCGTCGAAGGGTCCGATCTGCATGAAGATCCCTCGAAATTTCGAAATCTCTTGACGGACCCGCAGGGCAACGGGGGGCTCGGACGGCCATATCCCCTTTCCCCACCGGTACCGGAGTCGGCGTATATGGTGGTCGTCGGTATCGGCAGCGCTGGAGCTCGAGGGCAGCAGGATTTAATCCCCAACATATAGGAGCATCCCACCACTTCCGCCTCCATCGTGCCACCCACCCTCGCACTTCTCTCACCTCAATATCCTCGCTATCCATATCTCGTTATATCGTGGGCCTGCTTTCCCTGTCCATAGTTTGCAGCTTTTATTATCCACACTCTACCATACCACTGCAGTGTATATTGTTTTTTTGGAATCATCCCACCCTCTTGTCCATACAAGCATACCCAGAGTCACACCCCTGGCGTCCGCCCACCCTCCCAACAATTCCCTAAGGTTCACTAGTACGGCCGCAGGTTACAGTTTTACCTAGAACTTTCTTCGAATAGTATATAGACCCACTTGATTTCCTTCTCGAGCCCCACCGAATTCAGATAGACATCGTCAACCACATACAAGGTCCGGATCCACAGATACAGTCTTACTCGGAAGCGGATACCCATACTTAGCCATACCTATCGCCCACTCCAACCACAATGAAGCTTACTAGGGTTTATTCCAGCAACGGCACCGGCTACTGGCCAGACGACCTTCCAGCTCCATCTACCAACTTAGTTACCACCGAAATCTACTACGTTCAATGCGGCTGCACTGTACAAGAAACTCCATCGGACGCACCATTTGCCTTCTATGGTGACGTTGTTTCCTGGTCTCCAACCTCCTCAACGCATCACAACCATAATGGTACATCAGATGCCGGTACTCCACCAAGGTCTGTCTCTCCGGCACCTTCGGTCGATAGCCAAGGCAGCTCCGAGCCAGAAGCCAGGCGAGTGGTGGATTCTGGATTCTGTGAAAAGGCTACTTGCAAAAGGAGCAAGGTTTTCAGTAAGTTTAACTCCACGGACCCTCGGTTGTTTAAAATTAGAATTGGGATCTAAATCTCAATACAGACAGGGAGTGGAACCGTCTTTGGCAAGAACACAACTCTGAGATGAAGGAGGCTCTTGACGATCAGGCTGTCTTTGAGGCCTTCAAAGCCAAGATCAGGCGTGAAGCCAAGGAAGCAACTGAGGGTCTTTTGGGAAGGATGCCTGGTGTCTCTGCCTAAATCATGATGGGAGGCTGCTGGTGATCGAATCAGCTACAAACCAACCTCACGACACACTGAGACATCAGAATATGATCTCGTGTTTTACTGTAACATATTTCTTTTTTGGTTTATTCATATAGTCTGAGTTTTCATACCATCGACAGCGTTTTGGGCTCACCTGGGATTGGCTCAGGTCCCATAGGCAAGCCTTGTTTTATTTTCCGCTAGTAACTATTAGGGCAAGGGGCGTTCTTCATATTTTCTTTTACGTTTTCCTTCCTCAGCATTGCTATTTCTTTTCTTTGCCTTGCGGAAACGTGGGTTGCGTTGCTGCGTCGATTTGTTTGGCGGATCGCACACGAGGGGATTTTCCGTTTTGGGAATATTGGTGGGGTGAATGGGGTGCATGACAGAACGTAATCAGTTGGGCTGGGGTTTGTGTTACTTTACTTTTGTTTTGTTTTGTTTTGGTGATGCAGTATTGGTATTGGTGTGTAATCTTGTACTGTATATCGTTTACTTTTACCCCTGTAGTATTTGGTATTGCGGTTGCTGGTTAACGATTGGAGTACCTGCGGTTGTGGAGCGAGGTACTAGTACTGTTTACATACATGCTTACATACTCCTCGAGTTATCAAAAGAAAACATCGTTAGTCAAGAAAGACAATTTGCGTGGAAGCTGAGTGAGGAGCCCGAATTCGAATTCAATGAGGTCTTTGGCTATTGGCTGCGGGTCTGTGAGGATCTTGATCCTGACTGACTACTGTAGACAGTGCATCCCTACCTACCTACTAGTGCATTGAATGTAATATACTCTACTCTACATGCCTGTACGGTACGCAATCAACGGCACGGCACGGAGGTAAAAAACTTATGGGGCGGTAAAGTACAAGGTATGGGGGTCACTATGGGGCCGGGATTGGTTGAGGTTTGACGGGGTTGATCGCCTCACGACGTATGAATGGTGGTGGTGTCGGTGGGGTACCTACAGTAGTTGTGCAGTGATTTGCAATGCAATATGATGGGGGTAAGTACCGTAGGTCGTTTTGGAGAATGTTTACATGTAGGTACTCTATGTAAGAGTTTTGGCTTTTTTTTTTTTTTTTTTTTTTTTTTCCATCATTTTAAACATATTGGGTGAGATTGATGAAGGTAGGGTACAATAGTCTGGTTGGGTACGGAAGGGGGGAGAGGAGTTAGCGTTGAAAGAAGGGAATTTTTTATTATTATTATTATTATTTAAATTTAATTTATGTTATTATTTGGACATGGCTTTGTGTACGATACGGTACTTACAGGTAGGTAGAAAAACGGGATTCGATCAAGAGAAACTATAAAATAATAAAATATACAATATATAAAATATATACATCATGTTTTTTTTGCTTTACATGTTACATAAGTATGTACAGAGTACATACATACCTAGGTAGTACTCGAGTTAACTTATCTGACACACAATCGTGGGGTAGAAGTTCCACTGCCCCTGGTGAAATTCAGCAATGACATCACGTACTTGTACCTTGTGGTTTGTAGTCAAAGTTGGTTGGCATGAACATCCATGACTAAAAGCCGCCCTCCCCCCCCAACACAAGCCAGCCCACATCTAATATAATAACATCCCCTTGAAGTTTCCTGTCTCTTCTGTGTATATATGTATGTATACTTTGCATGTACGATGTAAGCTAGGATATAGTGGACTTATCCCCGTATATATCCCCGAATAAGTGCGCGGGATTTTATGATACAGGGGGAGGGAGATGGGGGGGAGGATATATTATATTATATTATATATGTAAACTAAAACTCAGTGGATTTACTTGTGGGTGGGGGTGGCGATGGGTATTTGGGTTTTTTTCTGAAGGTTCGTTGGAAGTTTGTTAAAAGCACGAGGGGGCTGTGAAAACTTGTCTGTAAAACTTCATAGGCTGTATTTGTATATACTTTTAGAAAACTTAAACTTCTGTGAAGCTATTATCTTTTTATATATTTTTTCTCTGTGAAGTAACCTCGAGATACTGGTATAGCTTAGAAATAGAAATATAAAAGTTTTAACTTTCTAAAGGTAGCAAGTCCCATTCCCATTCCCCTTTTCCCCGTCCCCATTTTTTTTGGCCAAGAATCTTTGAACAAAAATTATAAAATGGACTTGAGATATTAGGTATATAGATACATACTAAGGTATGTAAGATTTATACAATATATCTAGATAAGGTGTGTGTGTGTGTGTGTGTGTGTGGTGTTTTGTGGTTGGGATAATTAATCTACGGTTAGGAGATATCCTTTATTTTTATTTTTATTTTTATTTTTTGGTTGTAAAAGGCTAATAACCGGTAATTACTGTACCTACCCAAGGCTATGACTAGGCTATGACTGGGTCCTGCCTGATGCATTCCCTTTTCAAAGGTTTTTGCCCTTTCGATAGTGTTAAAAAAAAGGGAGAGGAAAAACAAAAAAGGGATAAAAATAAAAATCTCCCAAGCTCATCGTGATATCCACTATACTGAAGTAGGGAATGAAACATTGCACTGTAAGGTAAGTAGAGGTACGTGGGTAAGATACTGGGTAGCTACCTATGTACTCTTGTTCACGGTGATATTTCTAGGTAAATATATCTGCGAATAAAGTCTGTGCCCTGGCAAAAAGGCCGCAAATTCCCCCATTCCCGACCCTTGCATACGCAGCCAATGATGGGCATCAAGCCCTTATCGAATTAGTATGGAACATCATCTCATTACACATAACTTATCTAAAAGTGTGCATTGTATGTACGCCTCAAGCGAACCTCTTCTGCCCACAAATTCCCCCCCGAAAAATTCGAAAGAAAAAGGGAAGATGAGGATTATAAAAGGCATGCTATAAGAGCTCAATCTTGGTCCCTCAGAAATATGCAGGAGACGAAAGAGCAAATTGCGTCTATTGCATGGATATGTTGGGGATCGCATCGTTTTGCGAATTAAGGCGAATACCGGCACTTATGGTAGTGAATAAAAACAAAAAAGAATGAATAATGCATTGTATTGAGTAAAGTTCTTGCTTGTAGAGTGAGAAAAATGATGAAGCAGGAAGGGATGGGGATGGATGTGATTTAACGTAGGGTGGGGGGTTGGATGTCTGATCATGAACTCCCGGGACGAGGCTGATACCCTGCGCGTTTTAACAATAACCATGCGATGCGATAACGTATGAGTGGGGCAAGGGGGAGGGATGCGCATCACTTTCCATAGTGCGTCAGCCATGAATGAATTGCATCAAAACGCCTAGTTTCATTGATCGCAATACTCGCAACAAGGCAAAATTTCGTGGGAACTGACACAAATCCCGAGAAGCTGACCAAAGGCTAAACCAGATCTCAAATGTCCACGCAGATTGCGTTATTTGTTTTCCGAACTCCTAAATCTATTCCATCACAGTCAGCGATGTTGGTTGTGGGGGGAGGAGGGGGGGGAGAATCATTATGAGCAACGGGGGGGAAGGTTTCAAATCAGATAGATGTACGCAAGTTATCCACATGATGTTGTTCAGAACAGGTCTGTGATATATTTGCTGATTCTTCTCATCATTTGAACTGGGGACTGGGGGGAGCAGAGAGATACAGTGAGTGCGGTTCGAACGTACCATGATATTTAGTTCTGGCGGTTGATGGTACTTTGTCGTATTGTGAGCTGCCATGAGACAGGTTGATGGGAGTGAAGATGAGAATTTTTTGTGGGGTTTGTTTTAAACTACTCTCTGGGTGTCGGGCTTGGCAGACCACGACCCACGTGATATAGAAGTTGAGGGTAATAGTTACTATAATCTTCACGACCCAAAACCATGGGCATCACAATAATAATGTACAACCAGATCTAGACTACTAAAAAGTAGTTACCTAATGAATGCGATCACACCACTGTATATACTGCCACTTAGCTCACAGTACAAGCCAGACCTCAATTAGACTACCAGAACTAATAGAGAGAATATGCTCAATTCCTATCCCGAGGCGCCGACTCTAGGTATAATAGGGAAAATTCCTCAACGTTGACAGCATACATAACAACTCTCATTAAAATTTTCCACTCTCTTTAGTTCTAAACCCTCACGCTTCCACTCCTCCCCCCACAATACATTTTAACCTAGAGCTAGCACCTTCAATTGCCCGATACTCGCATCCAAACCTTAGTGCGCTTATGTGTAACAACTAAACGTAACAAGTCTTGATAGTCTCGAAGAGACTATTCTCCAACGATCTTGTGTAAGACACGGCATGAAACACCCGTGAAATAAAGGGGGGGAAATCATGCAATGTGTGAACCTTGTGGATATTCACGCCTTCCTCTTGATTGAGTTGGGGTTTATACGCGAGGTATATTGATTTAAGCTAGTAAAAAGGCGGACGAGAACGAATGGTTGAACGACTCCCAGTCAAGAATGCAATGTTTATGGTGATGGGATTCTGTGGAAGACTCCAACATCTGGGCTCGTTTTGGGTATATGAATCGTAGGAGGGGCATTGTTCGGCATGCGGTACATGGGGGGCCAAACCTTCCCCAGGGTGGGTGTGTCATGGCCCCACGCAGTTATAGCCTTATGATCTATTTGTGAAACCGATATATATGAACCGGAGGTCAAATTATGGGAGACTTTTAAATTGATTTATTGTTTGATTATATGTCGACTCCCTATCACCTAGCTGCCATATCCCTGCAATACCTGCTTCCTCGTGCTTGCCACGCATGGGGCTAAACATCTGCACATACTCAAGGTTTGTTTGTTTCCTGGTCGAGTTTACCTAGCTGGAGGGAGCGTATAGATAGACCTCTGATCGGAAATGAGTAGCGCTTGTGGCGGATCTTAAGGTTGAGCCTCCATGGCGGTTGCGGAGATAATTATGGCGATGGCAGCGATGGCGGTGGTCAGCAGTTACTGACTAATGGCTGTAGTTGTGGTAGGTGAGGCGGATAGGAAGCTTAGGTGTAATATTGCTGAAGTATTTGCAGCCACGTAATGCCAATTGTGCTTATGCCGGCCATTGCACCTCAGCAAGTACCTCAACTGCCTTTGTTGCATACAGGCCTCCTTGGTTAACCGTCTACACGGTTCCCAGGGCCCCAGGGTATCAGTGCAGAGGCGCCACGTTCTCCATATAGCATTGCCAATCCATATCTTGGGCATCAACCTGGTCTTTGATATATTGATTGATGCGAATTGTGGCCGTACAAGGTTCCTGAGATATCTCAACGGCTGATTTGAACGTCTTCCACGAGCGCTTCACTCCCTTGCTGTATGTGGCTACCCAGAGACCTTCTCGTCTCGAGGTCAGACAAATTGTGAAACAACATCTCTGTCTACAAGTGTGTCAGCACCCCCCTATAGAATTCTGTAACCTCATGCCTTTTCACGGCAAAATCAAGTCGAATGGTGAAACAGAAGCAAGCTGTTGGAGAAGTATGCGTCTCAAAGCCTATCCTGCAATGAACAAATGAACAGAGGTAGGTCTTGCTGAATTGGTACGCAACTTCTGATGATTTTGTGCATTTGTACCCTTCTTTCCGGGCTTGATGAGGTGTGAAATATCCTTGCCTGACATATTCTCCACTCGAGTTTCTGCCTCTTGAATGTATGTTGATATCTTCAGTAACTAAATTGCTGTTGTGTACCTCCACTTGCTTCCGTTACATCTCATATCTCTATACAGAGGCTTGTTCCTATGCAAGTTTGGAGGCTGGTGTGGTGGTATTGTTTTTGAATACGTCTCTGGATCTCCCCAAATATATCAGCACATACACTGCCGTAAAAGCCAATATAAGTCTCCCCTGCCCTACTGAACTTGCCTCTTTACCAAAACCCTCTTGCATCTCCATCATCACATCTTCCATCACCCCTACTACCGGTACTCCAAGAATGGGCATCACGTAGTTGTCCCAAAGAGCCATCACTGCGACATTGTGTAATCTGTCGCTGCGACAAGTTCCGTAGCCCTTTCCTTCCATACATTTCTGAAGATACATTGCTCCTTGTGCCTTTACTGGAAAAACATCCGCACCCAATAACAACATCGGACTCTTCGATGAGAGAGCCCACATTTGCGGAGAGAAGCCAAGAACCAGAGCTCTTTTGCTGCATATGCGAATGCGTCATTGAACAGCTACTGTGAGGTCAGCTGCCGGATGTTTTGTTTTGTCAGTTGGGCAAAAAAAAAAAAAAAAGGTTCAATAACCCCGGACGCTTTGAGATGGCATGCGCTGGTAATGATGTAGAGTTCTATAATGGTGGAATGATCGTCTGGCGCCGCGTGGGTTTTCTGACTGGTGGGAAAGTAAAGAGTAATCAAACGTTGTGTGTGTGTGAAGCGAGCACCACCAAACAATCAACAATAATATACGCTGACAACAACAACAATAACACCCCCCCCCCACTAATTGAACGACACAAGATCAACAGCTTCAGAAAGAAGCCGAAATATATATACGTCTTGGAGCTCTTAAATACCTCTATAGCTACTTACCTAGGATAGAGGTTCAAGCTGGAAACATACAACTTGCTGCAGCTGCGTCAATCGACAAAAGCCAGAACAAACTTATATACAGTACATACATATATAGTGGCTGAAAAGGGTCTACAACAATGTCCTTTTTGACAAACCTTATCCTCTTCTCCCCACTCCTCCTGATCGGGTTCATCATCCTCTATGTCCTGGACCGGGCGGAGTCGCTAAGGAAGGGTGCTGGATTGGTTGTGGCACAGGCAGGGGCAGAGGCAGAGAAAGAGGGAGAGGCAGAGGCAGAGGCGCTATTACCCGACGTCGCCGCAGACAGTACTCCGGAGGAGGGTGGTGGTAGTGGTGGTGGTGATGGCGGCGATGGGGGAGTTGGGAGTGATCAACCTGCAGCTGCAGCTAGGGTAGATGGTGGGGTTGAAGGTGAGGTTGATGAAAAGGGGAGGACTGAAGCGAGAAGCCCCATTTCGGGAGATGATGGCTTTCAGTTGGTTCGGAGCGAGGAAAGTGAGGATTTGGATGTGGAGGAAGAAGAGCAAGACGAAGATGAGGGGGAGGAAGAGGACGGGTTTGAGATTGTGGACCATGGAAGGGATGATGATGATGACCCCCCCGGTGCTGCTGGCCCAGTGGTGGTGGTAGTGGAGCTGGTGGAGGAGGAAATACTGGTGGTCAACAACAACTCCCACCCCCACCCCCACCCCCACCCCCACCGCCTCGACGAATCTCTAAAACCAAAACCGTCGGCGCAAAAAAAGCCGCATCTCTCGCCCGCCGCGACCAGCGTCGCGCCTACAACGAATTCCAGCGCTCCCGCGCGCTCGCTGCCGCGGAGGAAGCTCGTCTCGAGGAGGAGGCTCGCGCGGAGGAGGTCTTTTCCGAGAGGCAGCGGAGAGCAGTTGCGGAGGAGGAAATCGTTGCGAGACGAGAGAAGGAAAGAATTGCTAGGCAGGAGAGGGAGAAGGAGATTGAGAGGGCTGCGAAAGCAGATTTGGGGAGATTAAGGAACTTGGTTACTACTAGTGGTAAGGGGAATGGGGGGAGGAAAGTGTGGAAGATTGAGGGGTTGGCGGGGGAGATTGGAAGGAATGGAAAGTGGGTTTTGGAGGGCCTGGAGAGGGAGGGGTTGTTGGGGGTTAAGGAGTGTGTGAGTGAAGGGGGGGCTGTAGGTGATGTTGCTGGAGGGAGGGAGTGGGAGATGAGGATGGTTACAGGAAAGGGGTATTACGTTGTCGTGAGGGAAGGCGACGCAAGAGCGCTCTTTGAAAGTCTAGATCAGAGTGGAGAGAAGGGCATGAGTTGGGCCGAGATGGGGAGGAGGTTGGAGGAGGTATTGCGGTTGGAGTAGGTGGTTTGGATTTGCGAATTCAGTTTGGATGGGGAGTTGACGGTACTGGAGTTTTGTAGTTTGTATAGATATGCCTGGGACTTGGGTAGATGGTTTGGTGCCGTATGCTAACGTTGCGTTGCGTTGCGTTGCGTTAAATGGGCTTATATGGATGATTGGCGTTTTTGATTGATATGGAATCAATACAGTTTTTTCTTTTTTTTTTTTTTCCCTCCTGTGGATGATATAATACACAACAATCGATCCCAGAGAAAACTCATGATCACATATTGAAATAATAACTTTTATACATATAAGATAAAAATACTGTATATATATATATATATGTGTGTGTGTAGACTGACTTTTTCCCCAATAAGTTCAAGTCAACGTCATGCCCATATGCCGCCTGCCCTACACACACCACCTCCAAAATCATCATCATCAAGAAATTCCTGCATCAAAACAACACATATCTGGAAGCTATAAACACAACACGCAATAAGTTTTTTTTTTTTTTTCCTTTTCCTCCCAAACGACTGTATGAAATGCAAAAGGCCAGGTAGACAAGTCGAAAACAAAAAAAAAAAAAAAAAAAAAGAGAGACACCGCGAGAAAGAGAAAAATTCCAACAAAGAAAAAAAAAAGGAAAAAACAATAAAAGGGATAAAAACTGATGAGGTAGCTACATACAGCATCAAACTTACGCTCCACTCCTCTTCATATGGTACGAGGTATAACAAACCAAACTACTAGGAAAAATAGCAAAAGCAAAATATATAAAAATACTAATAAAAAAACCTCATAAATCTCATAAATGTAGCAGTATCTGTAGCAATACGCAGTGCAGTGTACATAACATATAATATCATCTCCACAACGAAGACCTCCTTCTACATTCAATCAACACCACACCGGCGCCTTAACCAAAATGCTCCTCCCCCTAACCTCCACTGCCATAAACCCCGCAATCCTAACTGTCTTCTGCTCCTCCTTCGGCGGCTGTCCTGCCTGTACCCCATCCGCTGGTAAGCTAACCTGACTGTTCCCCCTCGGCAACGCTGGCGGACCCGGCTGCTGCCCCGTTGGCGTTGGTTGACCTATAGGCGGCCGCCCGTCACTACTATGGCCCCTCCCCGCTGCCTCCTGCACACGCTGCCGAAGCCGCCCCGCTACGCCAAGAGATCTGGGTTTAGGTTGCTCTATAGACTTATTACTGCTATTTGAAGCTTCCCTGTTGACACCCTGACTGCCCTGACCGCCCTGAGTGCCCTGACCTCCCTGAGCGCCCTGACCACTCTGGCCGCCGGGAACACCTGGCCCATGAATGCTACCGGAGGCCTTCAGGGAGGGGTCTTTCCCTACACCGTTTTCCTCCCCACCAGGATTTTGTTGGTCGACCTCCATCTTTTCGCTACCTTCAATGACGGTAGCTTCACCTACGGAAATGGGTTGCACCAGTGGTGGTAGTTGACCTTCTGCTTTCATGAACTTGCCATCGAAGGGTATGCCAGGTAAAGGGTACCAGACCCTGACGTCTCTGCTCTCCAGCGGAAGGTTACTCGCCAGGCCCACAGCAATCTCAACAATCATCGATACACCACCCAATAATCCTGGTGGGGTAGGCTCATGAAGATGAGTCTGCAAGCTTGCAACCAGCTTCTCAACAAGAAGCTGCGTCAATCTAGCCTTGTACTCCGCTGCATTCTGGCTTTGTAAGTCTTGTCGTAGGGCATCGAGCGTGGTTAGCCTCCAATTACAAACCTTCGAGCTCAGAGCATCGTCCTCCTCGATACTGTGGGGTTCAGGATGATTCCTCCTAATACCCCGCTCGATAGTCTTCAAGTGGATGCTCAACCCTGCATCTAGTCCCGGATGGAAAAACCTCTCTAGAATCTCATCGATCACCCAGCGAGAGATGCTTGCTCTACCCACGACTGTCATTTCTCGACCACCCTTAGCCTCAGCACCATGGTTTGTGACAGGCTGAAGCCACGGAGGAATCGTTTTCCAACTCTGGCGGATCTCGAATGCCACATTCTTTATGGCACCATCAAGACGCTCAAAGCGGGATACATATTCGCTATCGTCGAGAGAGGTGCGGGATTGCGCGAGCCTTTGGTGGGCTAGAGTATTTTGGAGACGCTCAATTTCGCTGTTGCGTTCAAAGTAAAGATTTTTGACCTTTCGGTATTTAGCCTCTACGATGAATTAGCTTTCTCAATGTTTTCTATTTATAGTTGTATTTGCCAAATGGCGTAAAGGTGCAGGGAAAATCATCAAAGAAAACCCAAAGGTTGGATTTATTGTACCAGGGACGGTTCCCGGTGTATGATTGTACTTTAGATGAGAGCAATTTGGAAAACAATGAGGTCCACCAAAAGCGGGGTAATGGAGGCATCATACAGGGGGGTCACATAGAGAGGATGAGGTTTTCATACGCAAATTATCATAATCATCACACAATTTCGCAATATCCAAATTGCCTGTTCGTGCTGCCCCAGACTGGCTGAGGGAGCCTGGTGGTGGTTGCCCACCTGGCTGTTGTGGCTGCTGTTGTTGCTGTTGTTGCTGCTGCTGCTGCTGCTGCTGCTGACCTGAATTAAGTGGGGGTGTCATCCTGCCCAACGGCTCGCCAGAGAACTTGCTTGGATCGTATGCTTGTTGATAGTTTTGTTGCCCTGGTGTAGGGGGTGGTAGTGGCGATCCTGGTTGTTGGTTCCCGTATGGAGCTTGCATAGTTTGCTGCAATTGTGTGACCTGGGGGTGTTGCATGGGATTGTTTTGAATTTCCATAGACCGCCTAGGTTGAGGCATCTGTGGTTGCTGACCTTGATAGTACTGTTGCTGTTGCTGTTGCTGTTGCTGCTGCTGCTGCTGGAATCCCTGCGGATGGCCAAGCGAATCGACCTGCTGTAAGGGTGGAAGTGTCTGCAAGTATTGCGAGTCAACGTCAGTCGCTGCTCTCTGTAAAGTATATTGGTGTGATTCCTCTTCTATCAGCACCGGTGTCGTCGGGTGCATAGACTGGGGTCGAGAAGGGCCAGTCGATTGATTGTAAGAATCAGAAAATTCGCTTGTTTCGGATGAATTGTGGGGAAATTGGCCTTGGGGTTGGTGGGGAGACCCTCTAGGGCTTCGAAGTGATATACGGCGACTAATTGATCCGGTGAGGCTGGCGATCTGACTGGTACCTTGCGGCGGGGGACCGTTATTGCTGGTATTATTATTATTGTTGTTGTTGTTGTTGTTGTTGTTGTTATTGTTGTTGTTTTGGCCCTGAAGCTGTTGAGAGCTCTGCTGTGGCGGAGGTTGCTGCTGAGATAGCCCACGGTACGAGTTATTGCTGTTGGCAGCGAGTGGTCTCCTTGACGAGGACTGTCCTTGCTGGATGTTTAGAGAGGATGGAGGAGGGACACCGGCGGGTTCAGCGGACTGTGGTCTGTATGCAGCTGTATCCTCAGTTGTGATGCCGTAGCCTATACCCAGGCCCTCAGCCGCATTGGCTGATCCTAACAACTGCACAGTTGACCCTTGAGAAATAGACGAGACAGAGTGGTGTCTCCCGGGAAGAGGGGGATGTCCTGCTGATGCGGCAATAAGACGGCCACCCTGGTTTGGACGCACGCTCGGATTGGGGACTGTCGGTGGGAAGTTCGAGGGGGAGAGTGCGGACGGCGGAGGGGGCAGAGGGGCGGCAGATTGTCGTTCGCGATTCCCAGAATTCTTGCTATGGCCAAAAAGCCCCCGCATGGCAACAGGCAACCAAAATAGAAAGCTGGGATAAAAATAAAGAGTATAAATTCAAGCAAAAGCGCCTGCGTGAGATTAAAAAGGACGAGTGCCTGTTGGCGCGAACGGTGCCCAAAAATTGGATGTGCAGCAGAACAACCGAATGGCCGGCAGGGGAGCGAACGCAGCTCTATGAAGTGCCTCCGTACCTGTTACTTCGGGCGCAGAATGGAGTTCCAACCTGTGCAGACCCAGTACAGCTCTCTACCGGTACTCCTTGAAGGGCCAAAGCCAGAGCAGAGCAAGCAAACAAGCAGTCGGTGTGGAGGGGGAGGGCACGGAGGGGAGGGTTGGTTGGTTTGTTTCTTGTGAGGTCAGCACTCAAAATGCCCTGGGCCAGCGCCTGCGAAGCTATGTACAGTACTTGTACTTGTCAGGTGTATTCGTGAAATGCGCCCGCCAAAGGCTGGAATCCTTGTCAGCGCCCGCCCGTCGAAAGTCACCGACTGGATGAGACAAAGTATGGTCGACGGTATGTTTACAGCACAGCTGCAGTCAAAACTACGCCGGACTCGTGTTGTCTCAGGAGGCAAGGGGATCTCTATCTTTGATAGCTTATTCCAAACTCGTGGAGGAGAGCAGGCCGGCCCGGCAGCAGTTCGCTTCGGTGGAGGTGCAGCTAGGGACATGACTTCTAGGTACATACTGTACTATCCCCACACCCCTTCTGCGTGGTATACCAGGATTGATTCATGTCAATTACAATGATTTTTATCCTAGGCCGAGCAATCCAGTACCAGTACCAAGTACGTACATAGAGCAAAGAATCCTGCAGGTCTTCTCAACAGCCCGTCAGACTGAGAGTTTTCAGATACTGTACATATAAAGCACCTCTTCCTGCCCCTGACTGGGCGGGCATCCAGGCACAGTTCCAAGACTGAAGGTAAATACATAAAAGAAACATAACCACACAATAATACGTACCAATGCCAGTAGGTTTATTTGCAATCAAACCCTGATAATCAAACTGTCAGCCTCATCTTCGGAGATGGGGACCGTGGGGCTGATCAATCCTGGCCATAGGGTACGGATTTACCTGTCACCCTGACCTTCTCGAAGCCGAATGCCCCCGCCAACAATCTGATTTATTTATTATTATGCTACTGTATGTATCACTGTCGAAAATTCCTGCGAGTCTAAAGGAGCAATATGTGTTCATATCCCATACTATGTATCTGCGGAATTCAAACAATGGGATATTCTATAAATAATAGCCCCGCACGAGGAAGTGGGCAGAACCCCAGTTATGTACTACAACAACCCCCTCATGGGCTGCATTAGTGACGTCTGTCTGTCCATCCTGCTTCTGGGAATGGTTTTGTCCTGCGCTGGTGATTCTGTTTTTGAATCTTGTCTTATATTTATAGAGTGGCAGATTATGCTTAACGCTGATTGTCATCACATTATTGTACAGTCGCCGAATAAAAATGCTTGACGAAAAAAATCCAACCAATACTCCAAAGTAGATATCCAAACTGTATGACAAGGAAAATTAGAAGGATAAAAAAATAAAATACAACGCAAGAAAAATGCTAGATTCCGCAATCAGGAATCTACGCCAGGAAACCAAACTTTGAACACCAACAAAAGAAACTCCCAAAAAAACCCGCAATAATAATATACACAGGTGAAAAGTGAAAAGTGAAGACGCCTAAATTTGTTAGTTCGGTTCCCGTAGGCCTACACAGGCGACCAACTAGTCCATCCAGCGCCTACACGCTCTCGACCATGCCCGACAGTTGCACTGATTCCGGCGAATATCGATTTGCGCTGCTGTGGGCCCTGCACGACTTCCTTCTGCGCATGTTGATCGTATGGCTGTCCACCCCCTAAGCTGTGTGGAGGGTCTACATGTGAACCATGCAACACGGGTCTCTCCGGGACTGCTTTCCGTGATGGCGGGATATACGCTGTACTTGATTGCGGGATATATGGTACATTTGAAGAAACAGTTGTAGTTGTGCTTGCCCCACTTGAGGATTTTGGCCTGTGGAGACCCCATCTACTGTTTCCTTCAGGCCCAGGGCTTGGTAAAAGACCGTCTCTGCTATTCCGACCGGCTCCACCAATGCCCAAACCGGCAGGAGGGGAATATGCGGGGTAATTATTCATTAGATATGTAGCACTGTTATTACCCCCCGTAGACGGTGGTGTATTCGGATGTGGCGTGTTTGGATACGAGTGAGACTGGTTGGTGAAGTCCATCCGAGATTTATTGGGAGAGTATGTAGGCCCAAAGGCAGCGGCATGTGCGCTGAAGCCTCCTTGTTGCTGTGGAGCTAGCAACAGAGCGAGTAAATTCCGCCGTGTTCTCTCCTCTTCAGTCAAATTTGCAACGTCCTCCTGGCTTTCAATGAGTTGCCTTCGATACTCGTCAAGTTTCCTTATATGCTCAAGTTTCCGGTTTGCATTTAGGGAAGTAGCACCATAAAGCCTTTATAAAAAACCCCAGAATCAGCACAGCGATCAGAGCAAGACATCAAAGATAGTATACGTACAACATGAAGACGCTGCTCAAGACCACTGCCAGTATTGCAGATGCAGACCATTGGTCCTCTGGATGTGCATAGTTTTTTCCGTACACGTTAAAAAGTGAACTCATGAACCCAATCGTTGAATTTGAGAACCCTGGTCTATTCATGCCGATTAGTTCTATATCCCCAATGCAATCATGACCGAAGAAGCCACCCTAGCCGGTGCCTTACAGGAATATCGACTCCACCTGAAATAACAAATTCTTGAAGCGCCAACATAGTATACCGGTTAGGATATACCCAAACACTAGCAGGCATACCGCAACCACTTTTATTGTATCCGCACCGATCCGAAATTTGCTCTTGTCGTCATCAAATGCATTAGGGAAGACAACGAAGCCTGCCAGCATGGCCCAGTTGGCGACCGACGCCAGAAGCTTGTAGTACCACTAAAACGTTTGTTGATTGTCAGCAGACGTTCAGAAACAACAGATATTGCAACATAATATTGAAGCTCACCTTTATTGCATCGAGCTCTAGAAAGAGCTCTACCATAGTCTGCGTGGTATACGTCTGTGTGTTGCACGATGGGTCCATTCTGTCCTCGATCGTTCTCTTTTTTTCTGGAGGAGCCGGCTGTATGAAACACTTTTCTGATGTGGGGAAAGACCTAGGCCTGTTGATATATCGCTATGTTTAACTCCACAGCTTAGATGTTTCGACACCGCCTCTGGGATCCCCAGAGCCTTAGATTTAGCTTTTGATTGGGTCAGTCGATCTCAGGACGGCTCAGGAAGGCGACAGGTTTATCGGAATGCGGCTGAGTTTCCAAGTAGGGCGGGGATAGAAAGTTTCCAAAATTGGTCGAATGTTTCGAATGTTGCAAGTTTGAACCCTCAGGGCCCAGAGAAATTCTACCGACCCGGCTTCTCTACAACCCCCTTATGCATGCATTGTACCTACATCCAACAAAAAGTTCCATCAAAAACAATTGCCGTGACTGGTGGGCGTACACTATAAACGTTCGCCAGGCTGGAGGAAAAAGGTTTGTATACGGTAGAGGATGCCGATGACCTTGCTGATGATGGGAAATCTGACCGCATGCGCAGCCGCGTGGAAGTAATACGGGCACCAGACCTACCTAAGCCAATCCATCTTGTTTGGGCTTCCTTTGAATGTTTTGACTAAGTCATTTGTATCTTCATAGCCAGGGTAGGGCTCCCTTGCACCTTAAGTACAGTACTGCATGCTAACTATAGCTGCACAAACGTCGAATGTAGCGAGGACCAATATATGCCCTTGCACTTTCTGAAGACAATGATGGTTTATGAAGCTCGAAGCTGTTGAGCTATTCAGGCTACAATGTACTGTACGCTCCCAATATCTAGAATTGCTTGCTTGCTTGCTTTGTTTATTCCGTTTAATTACAACAAAATAGCTACTGAAGCACTGTACACAACAGGAGGTTTTAGGTTAGCTGTTCTACATTTAGCCATCCAAGGATTGTCCCTGAACATGCAGGTCGAGTAGGTAAGGGTGGGGTGCACAGGGAGGTCTAGATCTGGGGCCCAAGGTACAGTACAGCTGAATGGAAGGTGTTGTTCGTATTATTATATTAGGGATAAAGGCTTCATTCATGATACATACGGTACCAGTCTGTTGTCTCTAGGGGAGTTACGAGGTCACGAACACTACGATATATTAACCTGGGGTACGAGGCTACGGTACCGGTACCTACGAGTACAAAGTACTTACTTAGTATATACGGAACATGTGGGCCAAGTTGAATTGGAGAGAGGAAGAGTGAGGAATCTACCTTGAGAGAGAGGGTACCGGTAGGCCCTATACCAAGTAGGGATGGGAAATACTGGTATCTACAGTGCCTCCCTCCATCTTCCTTCGATTTAAACCTCATAATAGCTAGGGATAATAATATATAACAATATTATTATTATACATATTGGGCCTTTGATGAATCGTATGTAGCAGGGCTGGTACATAATTACAATAAATTTCCCACATTTCCCGCCCCACCACACAAAAAACAACCAATAGCAACAGCCGGATAGCAAAAATGGCAAAAGAATCAGTTTTAATTTGTATGAGACCCCCCCCCCCCCTCCTTTCTCCCCTCCCCGAAGAATCATCAGATTATACACATGGTATGTTTGTTTATTCTTGGAACCTTGTTTTCCTGACACGGAGTTTACTTTGCTTATAATGTTGTCCAGACAATACGCCTTCCGAGCTTGCTTCCACCAAGCGCCCTTCCGTAGGCCGCTCAGCACCATTGTCAATGAGACCTTGAAAGTCACCGAGGGAGCAGCACCGGGTTCACCTCCAGCTGTGGGATCCGTGAGGCTGGGGAAGGCCCTGCAGGAGACGTTGAGGGCTACTGTGCCGAAGCATAACTGGACGAAGGATGAGATTCGGGAGATTTACAATACACCGCTTATGGAGCTGGCTCATCAGTCGGTAGGCAATATACTCCCTCGGAACCAGAATGTCTTATGGCCAGTGGAACGTTATCCACTGACTCAAGGTGCGCATCCGGTATAGGGTGTCCTCCACCGGCGCTTCCACTCCCCCTCCGCTGTGCAAATGTGCACCCTCATGAACATCAAAACCGGTGGATGCTCAGAGGACTGCTCCTACTGTGCTCAATCCTCCCGCTACAATACCGGTACAACAAACCTACCTCTTCTTCACCTCCCCCCTCCCCCCTCCCCCGTCCCCCCCCCAACTCACCCCACTAATCTCACCCCATTACCCTCCTCCCCAGGTCTCAAAGCAACAAAACTCTCCCCCGTCGACACTGTCCTCGAAGCCGCCCGCATCGCCAAATCCAACGGCTCCACTCGCTTCTGCATGGGCGCAGCCTGGCGGGATATGCGCGGACGCAAATCCGGTCTCAAAAATATCAAAGCCATGGTCGAGGGCGTACGCGCGCTCGACATGGAAGTCTGCGTTACCCTCGGCATGATCGACTCTACACAAGCCGCCGAGCTCAAAGAAGCTGGATTAACCGCTTACAATCACAACCTCGATACTAGTCGGGAATATTATCCAAACGTCATCACTACCCGGACTTATGATGAGCGGTTACAGACTCTTGCTCATGTGCGCGATGCAGGGATAAATGTCTGCTCTGGGGGCATTTTGGGGTTGGGAGAGAGGCCCGAAGACCATGTAGGCCTGATATATACTGTCTCCACACTCCCTCGCACCCGGAGTCATTTCCTGTCAACGCCCTCGTCCCAATTAAAGGCACGCCTCTAGGCGACCAAGAACGGATCCCCTTCGATGCTATCCTCCGCACAATCAGCACCGCGAGGATAGTTATGCCAGCTACAATTATTAGGATCGCGGCGGGGAGGAAGACCATGAGTGAGGCGGAGCAGATTTTGTGCTTTAATGCAGGGGCAAATGCGATTTTTACAGGAGAGAAGATGTTGACTACAGAGTGTAATGGATGGGATGAGGATAGGGAGATGTTTGGAAGGTGGGGCCTCGTGCCCATGAAGAGTTTCGAGAGGGGGGGTTATAGGGAGGAGGGGGAGCAGGTGGAGTTTTGGGATAAGTTGAAGGAGGGGAACAAGGGGACTGTGGGGGAGCCGGTGGTGGTGGTATAGGTTGGATAAGAAAAAAAACGTTGGCTATGGTTTGGAGGGGGAAGCTCTGATTGAGGAAGGGATTGAATTATTTTTGGCGATGTTTGTCCGTGTGTCTGGGGATATTATATTTGCAATCGTCACAGAAAGATCCAAATTAAAGATACATGTATATCATATGTACATCCTTTACAATTGCGTCTTGAATACATGAAGGGATTTTAGACGAATGGTTGAGGGTAACACGAACTCTACCCCTCCACAATACATACTTGACTGCGCGCACCACACAATTTCAACAGCTAAAATATACTTTGAAATTAACATACATCTCCTCATCTCCTCATCTCTCATCCAGCCGCCACGCTACAATAGCTACTGTGCAAAATAAGAAGCTCAGAGCCAGGGCAAACTACATTGTAAACAAAACAACAAAAAGCAATCCACTCCACCACCCCACTCCGGGAACAAGAAGGCGTCTGGGATTATGTTCCTGTCATCGCCAGCAAAAAAGTTACCAAGTAAAAAAACAGCAACGAAACAAAACCCCGGTCCTACACCTATCAGCTATGTACCATCAAACCGGAAGGGAAGAAGGGTAGGAATGGACGTGTTTTTTAAGTAAATATATAAACGGGGGAAAGGGCCTTGCAACGAATCCCAGAAAAGGGGAGTCAACAAGCAAGTCCAAAAATCAACGCAAGCAACAAGATACGTAAACAAAAACAAATAAACAACTGAAAGCAAAAATGGTGAATGTATAAGGGTCAAGCAAGCAAGAAGCATAAGCAAGTAGCAGGGAAGGGGAACAATGAAAATCGTGGGTTAGTAGTCGATTGCGTTGGACCGGGCCCCAATATTTTCCTCAGCATATTGTTCTTTCACAATCTTTTCACCTTTTCCAAGCACTCAATTGTGCAAAAGTTTCCGATCCAGAAAAAAGCAATATGCCAGAACAGGAGCAGGAATAGCAAAAAAGGGGATAAATTGGGACGCACAAAGACTCCTCACACATTCAACAATATCAAACGCCCTACATGACCAAAGGCTGTTAATGGTCAAAGTAATAACCCTGAGCCCGAGGTCGAGCGTTTCACCTCTCGGAGCGGATCGCTGCCTAAGCTTTGACCGCCGAAGTTGCTGACGCTGCTGCCGGTGGCTGTGTTTGTGTCTGTGTAGCTTGTGATTTTTCCGATGGTGGCGTGGGTAGCCGGAATTGCTGCTGCTGTGGTATGGATGCTGGAGTTTGGTGTTGTTGCGGTTGTTGCTGTTGAGGCCGTGTAATGGGTGCAATGGTTGATAAAGACCCAGAACCCGTCAATCTGCGTTTCGGTTCTTGTTCCTATAATGCAAACCCCATGCCATTCGCCCGCCGTAATGGCAAGCGCAGGAAAATATTGGTTAGCTACCTCCCAACCCAACCCTACTGTGCCTGCCCGCGCGTAGCCTGTGGGAATGACCCCAAATGCTAGTCGTAGGCCTTCATCTCCCTCCGTATGTGTCACTGATTGCCTATGTATGCTCTGAAGATCCATTGGCTTTTTTTGCCTTGATAATTGCACTCGCTCATTGTCATTTGTCCCTTCTTGGCCGAGCGGCAACACGAGAGTGTCTTCATTATCACACAACCCCAAAGGGAGACGCCCGCGCGCACGACAGCGGTCACATCAAGGATACTTGTTTTTGGAAGTATACGCACCTCATCGATTCCAGCCTCGCTTGCACCTCTCTTCTTTGGCCCTGCCTTCTTCTTCTTTAAAGTTTTGGTTGGCTTCACCTCTCCTTCGGAGAATACATCGTCCGGCAGCTCGAAACTGGAGAAGAATTCCATAGAGTTAGTATAGTGGAGGTTAGGTATGGGAGTAATTCCGAGTATATATGCGTGGAACTGACCTTCGAACAAGGTCGATATGAAGGCTATGCATATCCACATCATAGGTCTGCCAGTTTCGGCAGAGATCATAAAACTCATGGACTGGCCATGATATATCCAGTCTCTTAGTAATGTCTGTCATTGTGTTAGCATATACCCTCCAAGACGTTCAACAGCCAGGTTTACATACTTGGATGCACCTCGATGCCAACATAATGCGTCGTTGTCCAAACTTTTATAGGCCCCTGCTCTGATTCTCCATTTCCCTCCCTAGGTGGACTATTGCCTGCTGCGTCTTTCTTTCCAAGATCTGCAGGCATGCTCTTTACCCCTTCTAAGTTCTTTCCGAAACAGCCTCCTTTCGCAATTGCTTTAGCCTCAGGGTCAGTGTGGCAGTAGTGTACTTTGTCAAAACCCTTGTTGAAGGGATGTGCAAGGGTGATTGTATCTAATTTCTCCAAGTTCATGACAAGTAAACGAAGCTTAGATTCAACCATACCAGACCTAAATTCAAGATGTGAGTAGTCATCATCATCATCATAATATCAAAGATCGGCTGATTGAAGCTCACCATAACAGCTGCCCCTCAGCATCCTTGGAGGCTGCGACGATAGCAAGATAGTACTTATATCCTTTAGTGAAGAATTCATGCTTCTTGAACAAAACACTCCAGTCCTCTTCCCCAATCATAATCTTGTCCATAATCTCAGCCGCCCTCTTCATCTCCCTCATAATAATCTCTTTGGTACTCTTTGTGATATTATGAGTGGCACACATAGAAGGATATGCCGGCGTGATAATTGGCATGAGATGGTGCCGATCAGAAGCATAAATCTGACCACTGGTAAGTTACACATAGTCATCACATGGTAATAGTTTGAAAGCTCTACCTTTGGGTTCCAAACCTTCACGTTCAAAGGTCCGTCTTCAATCCCCTTCAGCAAGACCGGGGTTGGCCAACTCCACTGCCCCAATATCCGAAAGAACTTGCTAATCACAACTGCACTGACAGCCTGAGGATAGAGCTGACAAATCCTGGCTACTAGCATAGCCCAAGCCACACCTCCAGGAAACCCAACAACGTTAGCATATATAGCCCTTCGTTGAGCCCAGAGCTTGATACCCCTCAGAGCTCCTCTGAAAACACCGACCCGTGGGACAAGCTGCAGGATCTCATCCGTCACTCGAGTACCGTTGAGACAACGTAAATTGACTTCGTCACTGCCTCGGAGGAGATTCTTGTCCTCCAATGTGAGATCCCGAGGTACACTCTGAAGGTTGAGGCGAGCAAATATAAGGTCGATGGATATTCCAGAAAACTTGAACTTGATGATTGGAACAAAAGCATCCAGAACCGGGGTAAGCTCTGTAACCTGTGCATAAGTCTGTAAAATTGGGGGTAAGTACTGGAAGAAATCCGGTCGATGGATTGGCGAAGGGCAGAGTAAAAGGGTATCGATATCGGACCCTTGCATACATCGATTCTCTATTAGCACCTTCAGATCCCACGAGCATCGGGATTGAACTCACCAGGCCCATAAACCCCCAACCTATAACTACCAAACGTAAAAATCTTCCCCCCAGACGACTTTATAACCCCATCAGGCAATCCCTTTGCTGCACAAACCTGCCTCACAAACTCTTCTGTAACCTTCTGTAACTGATTTAGCACCGCTATCCTCTTCTGGCTTTCTTCTGGTGATTCAAACGAATTCTGTCGCTTCAACTCCTCCACCAGAGCCTGGTTAACTGCATTTTCTGTGTCTGTAGGCCCAACGATCGAGATTGGAGGTGTGACACCCCATTGCTTAGGAGCGCTGTCATACATAGAACATGATTAATCCAGCTTATTCTTGAAAAGTGCACAAAGAGTCTAATGCTCTAGGCAGAGGTACATCAATGGAGAAGACATACTCTGTAGACATGTTGTTTGCGACGGTGCTGCTTTCACTCTTTGCTGATCAAGAGGCTGTAAATTTGTTAAAATGGGTTTCTAACGCGTGCGAGTCGTACTGTGTCAAAGATACTGAAACAAAAGGAACAGAAGCTGAGATTCAAGAAGATAGGCTGCTGCTGGCTGTTGGCTAGAGCTCTGGGGAAAAATTGAAAAGTGAATGTAAACGTTGTATCAGTAATGGTGTCGCGTTTGCCATCAGCGAAATGATGATCGGAAATGATGATCGTCGAACCAACAACGAGCTAGCCCAGTTGCGCTTTAGGCGCGCGGGTCTTGGCGTATACCTCCAAGTCAGATTGCATATCCGTTTAAGTTATGTACACATTTGCGACATGCCGTCAACCAGACTAATATGCACACATCTGAGGTACCATGCGGCCTTTTCCTTATTCCTAAACATTTTCAGCCTCTATAGACAGTTTCCGTCTGTCTAGACAAGTACTAAGCTAAAGCTCTTCCTCAACTTCACTGCGACACTATATAGCATAAAATAAAACTTCACAAGGGTGGATTCCAATCATTCCAGGTGAATACTACAAGTGAGAAGAACTAAAAAGAGGAAATAATGCAGATATTCCTTAAAACATGTCTTAGTTGTGAATGACACAGCAATACAACCTATAGAAAACCAGATGAAATGGAAATTTGTCGTGAAATATCAGATATGCAATCTGGCGTGGATATGACGGATGCTGAAAATCGACGCCCCATGATGAGCTTCATTTACTCAGCATAACCTCGACAGTTATACTGGATACGAACAGAAGAAAATAGAGGGTATCGATTATCGAAATCTCGCCTACAAAACAAACGTCAGAACCCATCTGGAAGCATGGGTGGTTGTAAACTTACTGTGCAGCGACCCATAACCTCCCCTTGACACACTAGCTCGGCGCTGAACTCGCTTCCATCGAGAGTCAAATACTAACTCTAGTCAGCAACATGTCGCCCGAGGTGAGCAAGTTGGAGCACTTACAATATCAAAGTACACCCTGTAGAACGTTCCTTGTGGGGTATCCATTCTCTCAAAATCCTTCTCCAGGTTCTTCCTTGATAGATCAGAAACTAGTGTAACAACTTCCTTGATATCTATGCAAACAGGTGAAGTCAGTAGTTTTACTTTGACTACTTACGCAAGTGGTATTTGAAAACTTACGAGGGTCCTTGGTGTACTCAGGGCACACATCGTCATCACAAGCATATAATATATCTTCGTACATCAAAGTGGCGCCTGGAGCAACTTGTCTGAAGAAGGACACCTTCACTGGTTCTCCAATCTTCACACGCTGACCCTTGGTGACGAAAATTTGCCTGGTATACTTACATCGGTCCTTTCCGTCCAAACTTGGCACTCGGTATGGTTCCGGGTGGTGACCTTCCTTGAACGGTTGCAGAGTGGCCATAAGGTAATGGCGACGAGCCACACGTGATGTAACAACCCTTTCGGTGATACCAGCGGTGACGGCTCCCTTGACAATAGCAGCGACGGAATCCATAGGACGAACAACCTTAGACTGGAATTGCGGTGGGACATGTAGCTTAATCTGCTGGAAAAGGTATTCTGAGGCACCAAAACCACCAACGACCAAAACGTTCTAAATTGGACAAGTATAAGTCACAGGTAGTCATGAAAGTTTTGTAAGCATGTCACTCACCTGCAATGGGCGGTTCTGTGCTTGGATAGCGATGATCTGGTTCCTAACCAATTCCAAAATCCGGTTGACCACAGGCTCGAAACACTGAAGAATTTCCTCATTCGTAAAAGTCATGTAGCCTTCCTCGATGCCAGCCTCTGGGAACTCTGCCTCGATACCGACGTCAACAGCCCACTTCTGCCCATTGTTCCTGAAATCGGCTTTGATTCGGTTCTCAAAGTCCATAATACATTTGGCATAAACCTTTCCAGCAGTTTTGGAGCCGTCGGGCAATTTCATTTTTCGGATCTTTGCACGCAGAATGTTGGAGAAGTTCCTGTTGAGCGCGGTAGAACCGCAAGAGTCACCAGATCCTGCTGTACATTCTGCCACAGAAAAAGGGACCTCCTCTTCAACCTCGTAAGCGATAAGATCAACAGTACCACCACCACAATCCACAATCAGAACAGCATCGTGAACCTTGAGGTTCAATAAACCAGCCTTAGAACAAAACATAGCGGCAGCCTCGGGTTCTGTGATCAGGGTCAGACGATTATCGTTCTCATCTCGTAAGAAACCGGCTTGAATAGCTGCTTGACGTGTGGCGGCCTTTCCAGCATCATTCCAGATAGCTGGAACGGTGAGGAAATATCTGATGTTTCTCTCCTCACGATTAAAAACCTCACCAAGAGTCTTCTGGAGCTGAGCTCGCATGGCTTGACGGAGCTTGAAGAGGTAGTCAGCGGCAACATCAATCTCCGTCTTTCCTGCTGGAAGCGGTGGGAGGTTAATTGGATCAATGTATGTATTCCCATCGGTCATAAGCTGCAATTTGAACCATTCAACCTTGATAAAATGTGAGTTTCATTGCCATAGAGTGAATCTTCGATATAAGTTTACCTTTTGTACTCCAGGCTTAGGGTAACCGGTCGGGGCGAGGGCATCAGCGATATCAGGGCCCCAACCTACGACTTTCTGATACTGATCATAATACAAAACTGTAGGAATCTAATATCGGTTATCAGTTAGTCGGAATCTTGATATCTCCTCAAGATCTCATGGTTTATACCTTTTGCTTTGTGACATTTCCCGCCCCTGGCCACTCTGTAATAATATCCTCTTTTGCTTCTTGATCGGTAGCAAAAGCAAAGGCAACACCACTGAACGTTGTACCCTAATGCGCAGGTCAGTCCCACATCTCAGTAGGCAGTCTCCATGATGGACTTACAAAATCAATTCCGACAATCAATTGCGCTTTGCTTCTGTTTGAACCCTCAACCTCGGCTGGCCTACCGACGGCGGTTGGTGCTACTGGTGGCGGGATATCTCGAGGTGGATGCCCGTAGTATGGGGGATGTTGACCTGGCATGTTTCCTGGCATCGGCGGAGGAATCCCCGGCGGAACACCCATTGGCGGGCCGCCTGGATGCCCTAATGGCACATGGCTAGGACCATGTGGGTAAGGAACACCTTGAGCACCTGGTGGATTGGGGGAAATAGCCCTCATATTGTTATTCGGCGGTGCTAGCGGGGCACCCGGTGCCGCTCCGTACGTACCAGGGTAAGAGGGAGGACGGCCCGCTGCAGAACCAGGGACGTTTTGCATAGTTGGGGAACCTGACGGCGGTACGGGTGTTCTGTTTGCTCTGGACGAAAAGCCCAATTTCTTAAGCCTGTCTGTCATGTTTGGTATTCCTCCAGACATGAACTGCGGGGTGTCGTCCTTTAAATGATAAGTAAGAATGAAGGGGGCTGTGGAGCAGTAAATATTTCACGGAGGGGAAGCAAAAATAAAAGCCGGAAGTAGGGCTGAAAAGCGCCGAGCAATGAAATTCGTGTGTGTCGATACTGGCAGGTGCTGGGGGTATCAAATTGTGTGGTTGTCTTCTAAGGAGGGGCTGCTGAGTCTCGAAGTGCCACTCCTCCTGTATATACCCTGGTAGACAACGGCAGCCAGCAGGTATCACGGGGGGGGGAGAGAAGAAAGGCAGTTTTGTAGCAAGCAGAAGGGTACTTTTTGACCGGATGGGACCAAGGGGTCTGAGAGGAGGGGCGAACAGCGTGCGGTGCCCCGATGCAAGTAGATGACACAAAGTAGAGGAAACCGAAACTGAATACGCTGTTGCTAGATCAAAAGAACTACAGAAGTCAAGCGGAGGAGAGATATCTCGTGGGTGTCCGCGAAGTATGTAAGGTATGTAAGTACTTTGGATGGGGCGGTGTGGTACGAAAGGATGGATTCAGGGAGGGAAATTGGGGAAGATTTAGTGAGGCTCCACAGAAAGCTGCCTGGGTGGCTGCGCAGCACAGCTTTCGTGGATGGGTCTTAGGTACGTACTGTACATGTACTTAAGACCGTGTAATAACAGAACAGAAAATAGTTGGTGCAAAGCTGCATCTCACCTACAGCAACATAAGCGATGGGGGTAAAATGAAGTAACACCAATTCAGTCTGTAGTAGATGGTTCTCCGACTGTGAATGCTTTAGCAAGACTCCTCAATCGCAGAAATAACCTCATGAAATGCAATGCATATCAGCAAGCAAAACCCGGGCTGAGAAACTTCTATAACCACGGTAGATGGTCACTTTGCAGATCGGCGCAGAATTCGGAACGAAGGTACAATTCCTGTGCCACAGTGCTAACCAGCTCCGACGCGGTTCTTAGGTCGCTGTAACCGTAGACCCTAAATAAACCAAACTAGACAGTTGAATTGAAAGAGGGGCAGCGTTGAGTATAGTAAAGGAACTGGACCTCTAAAGAGCCATAGATCCAATTAACTTCATAACTCGGTATCGACGTCCAATGGGGAGTTGAGACAGGTAGGTATTTCTCTCCTTGCAGGTGAACCCTCAGCCACCTGCTCACAGTAAGCCAAGGTACGGGCTATAACAAAGGGATTGGGCAGTGTTGCTTAAGCTTATTGGTAAGCTCTGATCCTAGATTGAGTAGGTAGCGGCATGTTAGTAAGCGCATACAAAATCCCGCAAGGAAAAGTAGTTCACCATATGTCACCAATGGTAAGGATGCATAATTGCATCAGTGAGGCTGTTAATATGCTAAGTTGGCTAAGATTTTCCGTCGAGCCCCCACTGTGGGCTTGCGCAGTTCTCACTTCGCGAATGCCAAAGCCCTAGGTAGTTGTCCAATACCTACATATGATATAGTATTTATGGTAGGATCAGGATTTCCTTTATCAAATGCAGCAGAAACATGTGCTCCACATCGTGGCAGCAAAGGTACCGTACTTGCTGAATAAGCCCTAGCAAGGGGGGACATTTCATCAAGAATGGTTAGCACCTGCAGTTGCGTGAAGTTGCATTGGAAACTCGTACCTTCCGTCACCCTATATACATAATATATATATACATATATATGTGTGTGTGCATATGTAGCTGGCAAATTTGGTTTTAACATTTTTCATACAAGGGCCACTTTTGGAGGTCTGTTATGTAGGGATAAGGGTATGTATTGTTTTCGTTGGGTATATTGGGGAAACGGAAAGCTAAAA
The DNA here is from genome assembly GCA_015179025.1 of Terfezia claveryi. Classification (NCBI taxonomy): domain Eukaryota; kingdom Fungi; phylum Ascomycota; class Pezizomycetes; order Pezizales; family Pezizaceae; genus Terfezia; species Terfezia claveryi. The sequence goes on along the minus strand of WHUX01000132.1, from coordinate 43,707 downwards.
GGTTAACGGTACTAGGAACGAGAGTACTATGGTCCAAATCTCTGAGAAGGAGACTGCTTCATCATCAGCAATGACTTTCAGCCAGCAGTCCACAAAATAACTCGAGTATTCAGAAATGGTCGTCCCAACACAATCCTCTGGTGCCGCCAATCCTCAGCAATAAGGCCAACGTTGATTCTTCAGAGACTGTAGTGGGGCCATTGTTGAGAAAGCCTGATTCAACACATGGTTGTTTGCTTGTCAAGGTAGGACTCAGTTTTATACTGACTGGGGGATGGAGCTACTTTGCTGGTTAAAATTGGCTCTCTTAAGTGAATGTAGGGGTTGTGTGGGGTAAATGATGTTGACATTCTCGCCCTAGGCGTATACATACGTATGTATCTATATGCATGCTTTTCATCAGTCCACCTGGAAATGGCCGAGGTTCTCTATGTCCTCGTGAGACCGAAGGCTTCGGGAACCTGTAAAGGGGACCCCCCCAAAAAAAATCGAGGTTCTATGACGCTATGGTCCGCACCGTTTGATGAAGCCTGTCGAGATTGTGGGTACCAATTTGTAGCTAAACCATAAAGTTGGCCCATACCTTGCACGTGCCCAAATTGAAGGTTTCGCCAAGCCTCATCAATCTTAATCATCTTCTGCTGGCCGGATATACACAGTACAGTGCTTGGGGGAAGTCTTCACCTACTCACCCCTCCTGTATAATATTCAGCGCCAGCTCGAGTCCCCGCTATTTCACAGAAGTGAGATCTATGCATAAAAAGGGATAGTAGGTATGTCATTTCTTTTGAATTCGCTCCTTTCATATTCAACTTAAAACCGCCCACCAATTCTTTGGCCTGAGATTATACCGGTACTACCAATCCTTCAAGAGGGCCTGGCCTCTACACGAGGTGAGGGCATCCTAGTTTTTGTTGGCATCTATTCGTTAACCTGACACTGGCAAATTATTCCCTATCCAATTGATCCATATCCCTCCACGAGATTCTTAAAGATAAATACCCAGAGTCTTTTTCCTGGTTGTACAATCGCTTAGTATGAATGTTTTTGGAACATGGAAATCATCAGACATCCGAAACTGGTGATCCCTGCTCTCTAAATATAGCAGTAATTCCGCTGTGTCAGCAAAAGAAGTTTAATTTGAATATTACAATATTTCATCCTTTTACCATAACGCATGAGAGATTCAATACTCTTACTAGGGATGGTACGTCTCTGTGCTATGAAAGGGGTCGTAAATATGCGCCTACCCCCTAACCGAAACCACCTGCAACTGCTCGAGTCATTTGGAATGCTGATATCTAGACATGTGCTGTTCTATTTTTTTCCTACACAAGTCCCTACTTCAATGCACAGTTCCCATAATCATCCAAGATTGCTCCTGATTCTTTTCAAAAGAGCATTGACAGTTCTTTCACAGTCTGGTGCTGTGTTGATATATGATTTGTTTCCTAAGTTCATATCTCACTTGATCGGGTATCTAACGTGCTTTACTACCACTTTAGCAATCATATTGAATCTACGGTTCTTGAGTTTTGCGCATATTTACTTCTCCAAAATGTACCAAACATACCCGCATCCGCAGCATGCCTACACATTCCCGCAAGCGGGCTACTCTTCCCCATACCTTCCCCAGGACTATACCCCGCCGAAATTCTCCCGGTCATACACCCACCAAGCGAGCTCTACCTCTTCGTTAATTTCACATGGGCACTCCAATTCTACGAGCTCTATCCCTCTGCCTTTCGAGCCCCTCCGGGCAAAAGCCCCAGTACCACCCAAGACCATGGAGAGGCTTGTCCGCGCAGTCGCATCCCGAAAGCCAGAGCGCTCCAAACGCTTTCTCAATTCCAAGCTCTACTTCTCCTCCATCGAGAACAACGGAAAAGATACATTTGTAACCCTCACCTCTTCTAATTCCACCTGGGGTACTATCTGCAATTCCCTCACCCTTGGCTTGACTGCCCCACTATGCAGGGTCTACTTCATCGAGCTATTGTTCCAAGATCGGATCATTCACAAGGGCAGCCGAGAAGCCGCGGACTTCCTCCGGCGAGAGTTCGGGTTCAAGACTCAAGAGGACTCAATCATGGGGGAGGGACTAGCACATTGGTTGGAGGGACAACAGAGATGGGAGTATAAGAATGTGAGCTTCGAGAAAATGCAGGGGAATTGCTTTGCGGTGTATTGCATTGCAGTGCCGAATTGGAGTGCGACAGCGCCAGATGCAGTTACTGTGAGGGAGAGGGTGGCGAAGAAGTACGAAATTTTGGATGGGCTTGATAGTGTGTTGATGATGATGGGAAGGTTCCATAATAGCATCTGGGCTGTGTTCAAGTGAACATCTGAGCTCTCATAGGAGTCCGGTTTCATATGAGGCCTTTCTCCTTCTGCTTTCAGATTTTTTACATCACAGGATGCTCGGAGTGCACCCTCTTCACGATAAGACGAAATACCACGATCACGACGTTATTTTATGCTATACTTCGTTCTATTTTCAGCATATACTCTGGGCCCTAGTCCCTAGACATTGTGCACTTTTCTATTTTCATACATGCCTTTATTCCTCTGTGTTTTTGCTGGCGCCTTTGGGGATTCGGTAGTTTGTGACTGGTTTGATTTAAGCTTTTCCTTTCGTTAGAATTTGGAAGACAGAGGCGGTTGGTGGGCATTGTCAGAGCTTATGCCGCAAAACAAAGATATGGAGAGGAACTATCTAGTCAATCCATCTGAAGAAGGATACATACCAATATTTGCATCCTCAGAAATGTTGCAGTGGGTTCACAGGGCCTTCGTCATTCTGTTCAGATGGTCATCTTACATTTATATTTGTTTGACCTAGAACTAATAAGAAAAGTAGAGGCTGGCTTAATTTGCCATACTTGGCCCTGCCGCGAGTTCACCCTCTTTGTTCTTGAGGTGTTTGATATACTACCATTATTCCTCTGCTGGTATCAAGCACTGGGTTGTATTTAGCGTACATTTGGGCCCCTAGTTTGTAGCAGCCCCTTTGTTTAATATCAATTTCATTGGAACGTACACCTAGTAATGATACTTGGTATTAGTGGGAGCTTGTTATCTATGTGAAAAAAAGGTGTGAAACATAACCTTCTCATACAAAAGCATGTCAAATAAGAATTCATGTCAGAATCAAAAACACCAAAGTAGCATAGAATTTTCGAATCAACCACCTCGCCCCGGCTACGAACTTCAAAGCCATAAACAATTCCATTAACAACGGCCCTAGAGTTCAACCGTCTCATATGTACATCATATGTGAATATTACTAGGCAGAAACACTAGTCTTGTCGGACTATGGTTATAGAAACATAAACTCGTTGTTTCATGGTGCCGTAGACTAAGTTTCACAGCTCCGGTCATGGTGAAGGCCAAGTTCGGTCCACGTTGTGTCCCAATGCCCCTCGACAATATATGGGTATATATACACCCACTTCTACTCCTGTTGACTGGACCTCTATCCATACAATATAGGAAGTAAGTCAGCCCAGATTGAGAGGTAGGGATGCTAATATAATATTCATACATAGTGGGTTGAATAACTATGGTAATTATAAGGTAGGTCTCTCGAGATAGGGTACTGCTGACCTGAATATAGATTGTGAAGAGAGGTAGAGGCCACGTGAGTAATCACATTGACAGCTTTCCATGCTGCTAACGATTAAATGGATAGAAATTATCCTATATGCAGCTAAACCGTTATATTCATAAAAGCATCTTGAGAAAGAATCAAATATGGTAAGGCCCTGGGTGGGATTGTGACGTGCTAACAACATCTATGAAGTGAACAGGGCGTTCTCAATTAACTGAAGACCAATAACAGGTATAATTTCGAGATATTGCTGACTGCTGGCGGTGGTATAGGCACCTAAATAAACTATGACTTGGTTTGTAAAATTAGGTAAGTACTATCTCCAAAGTGCCAACTGCTGACCACTGGTTTAGCACCTATTTACAAACAATACCGGACTTTGGGGGTTCTGCTGCAAGCTTAGGGAATTTAACAATTCCCTCACCCACCCCGCTCTGGTTATAGAATGCTGACCGCTGTGTGTAGAACTAGCCTTATACCCCACTAGATTCACTTGCTGAGTTTTTAGGAATCATATTTTTCCCCCAAGATATTAGGAGTGTACAGTCAAGTGCTAAAGTGGTCCGACTAATTGATGAATATTACTGATATTAAGGCTGTTGAATGCTGACCACGATCAGATACAAGATCTCCACAAGGACCGGAAAGAAGACTACTTACTTACTTACTTGTGTATTTACTTAAAGGGCGCGGGGGAAAATTATACACACAATATGCAGCGGTGCGCAATAACTTTCACCCACGCATTGTACTTTTTAAATACTACCCCTGCACCCTTCATATACAGGTACTTAGTATCATACTGACTCTCATAGGCTACAAGATATCTGAAGATGACCCAAGTGCGAAATAGGTAAATTGACCTTTTAACGACTAACCGTAACGACAGATACTGCTGCTCTACATAGTTATCCTCAGGATTGTCTGATGCATGCACAGAGCCGATGTGAACACAAGTTTTATAGGAACAATCCACAGTAGTACACCGCCCACCCCGAGGCTTAAGATACTTCGAATCACTTCAAGAGACCCCCGCGCTAGCAGTCGACGGCCGTAATGTGGCTTGTTTACCTGAACAAGTGTTGTACATATATTTGTCTTGAAAACCATTATTGATCCACTGATCTTCCCAAGGTAGGACAACTGTATGCAAGTGCAGTATACATATCCGTACTATCCAAAGAAAAGAAGGCAAAAAAGAGGCAAATGTAAAGTAGCAAGATGCTAACTGGGCCCATAACCTGTCGCAATTAACGGCGGGATATGCGTGCATGCACTAGGATACGGAAGCTTTGAGCTTGGTTGATTGATCAAGTTTATTGCGGGAAGCACTAGCATAACGCTGACTAGAAAGGTCTCGGCGATGGACTTGGGGATTCTAACATGAGACCAATGCATACATACAAACCTGCCCCATCACGACGGTTCTAACCCGCCATATCCTCCAACCACATAGGATATATTATTATTATTAGAGGGATTTCGTAATCTTTCTTGTTAATGTTAAGTTTAGAGTTAGTAAGCAGAAATAGACTTGAAGTTAGCCAAGAAAGACAAAGCAGAGGTTTCGCACATTTTTATGTTAAGCGGTATTTTGAATCCATCATCCAATTTTGAGCTTAGGTTGGTCTTAAATCAAAACAAAACGCCAACGAGGAGCAACTGGGCATATGTATTCCGTGACCCGATGGAAATGATAACATGATAGATCTGGGATGTCCATAGCTAATGATGCATCCATCGAAGACCTTGTCCAACTTGGACCAAAACCAATTTAACTGGTGCTGGAAAACTGCTAGGGCAATCGCTCGTCGTTGCAGGAATAGACCCAGTTGAGATAAACACCCGGCAAACGACGAACACGGTGTCAGCTGAAGCAAGTCCGGACGAAATATATAAGTTAATGCTCTGGAGCTCCCATTCATGATCTTTTGCCAATACAGTAGATCCTGCTGCAAAATTTCCGCTGTCCACATTCCTCTTCTTATGTCCACTGATTTTGTACACTAGCTATGAGGTTCCCTCCAGCTTTCTATTCCCGAACGTTCTGCAATATTGAACCTTGTCACGAAATTATGTTTTGAGTGCTGCCTATGACACTGTAGGATTGGTATAGCGGGAAAACTATGTTTACAGGAAACGGGTATTTAGTAGTCTCAAGGAGGGATATATCCAGCTAAGGGAATATCATAACAAGGCGTGCCGAATCCAGGACAATTAACGGCTGAGACATAACGCATCAAAAAAATCAGGCACATGGTCTATGTAGTGAATTCTTCAAGGTTTTCGTTGGCTCATCGGTTGTGCGCTTTCTATCCAGCTGCAGTTTCATGTCCCTGCATGGAACACTGTACCTACCTAGGTACTAGGTACCTCTAGATACAACGGTGAGACAAGCTTGAGCTTATAACTTCAGACCGATAATTAGGTGTTACTTGCGTAATCTTCTGCTGTACAGTGAATTGTTCTGACTTCGCTCATTGTATTAGCCTCAACTTTTGCTGCGTAAATCCGAATTCTGTGCACGTTGTAGTCGAGATAGGATGGGGGACCCTACTGGGGCTTAGCTTACTCCGAATATCCGGGGGGATGTCGCACTTTCTCCAACCTCCTCGTGCCGGGAGGAGTCCGCGTTCGTGCACTGAATGCTGCCTATCGCGCTGGGTGTCTATCGCACCGCGTTGTGGAGAGCTATCCCTGCCCAAACACCACGGTCGGGGCTTAGTGCTGCAGATTACACAGACCCCAGCTCGTGATCAGTCATTCGGAGGAAGCTCGAGCTCGCGCCGGAAACAAAAGCCGCCTTCTTCCTCTTCTCCCTCTTCTTCTCTAGATTTCGCTCATCTCAACAACATCAACACTCTTGCACGCTTGCACTTTGCTTGTCTTCTTTATCCTCGCTACCAGTTAGTTGTGTAGCTCGCTCACTTTCCAGAGTACCTCTACTCTGCTTCCATCGTTGACGATAAGAAAGCACTTGCTCGTATACTTCACACAACGTAATCATGAAGCTCACATTAGCTTCGGCATTGCCTTTTGCCCTCGGGGCAACCGCTCTCATCTCTAGATCTGAGACACATGACTCTATGGAGGTCAAGGACCAGGTTCCCTCCTTCCTGTCCTCCGCATACTCTCAGCTCAAGCATGTCCACGGGGAGCTCACCCCCGAGGCCATTTCCATCTGGAGGGAAGTTGCAGACCTCTTCCCTGGTGATACTACTGATGCTGTCCAGAGGCTTACTTCCAAGGGATTTAAGCCAAAGGCGGCTTCCAAGAGGCCAGACTCTGATTATGATTACATTATTACCGGAGATGAGTTGGAGAGTATGTATGTTACGAACAGCGGGAACGGGGAGAAGAGGAAGAAGTTAAGTGGTAACCTCAAAAACAAGAGGTTGAGGGTGAAGAAGCCCAATTCTTTGGGTATCGATGAGGACGTGAAGCAGTTGAGCGGATATCTAGATGTCGATGATGACAAGCATTTCTTCTTCTGTAAGGCCCCCTGTCAGCCACTATTTTCGGTTGTCCAGTTGCTTACTTTCTCCTAGGGTTCTTTGAGTCCCGAAATGACCCAAAGAACGATCCAGTTACTTTGTGGCTCAACGGTGGCCCAGGCTGCTCTTCCATGACTGGTTTGTTCATGGAGCTTGGCCCTTCCTCCATCAATAGCCACATCAAGCCAGAACAGAACAAGTTCTCCTGGAACTCCAACTCCAGTGTCATATTCTTGGACCAACCCGTCAATGTTGGATACTCTTACTCCGATACTGCCACCAAGAGCACCGCCGCTGCAGCTGAGGATGTTTATGCATTCTTGACTCTCTTCTTTGAGAAGTTCCCTCAATATGGCAAGCAAGATTTTCACATTGCTGGTGAATCCGTAAGTCCACTACCAATTCTCGCCGATTGATTCGTTTTGCTGACCTCACCCAGTATGCTGGTCACTATATTCCAACATTTGCGGCGAAGATCCTTGAGCATGAGGATAGGAATATCAATCTCAAGTCCATCTTGATCGGGAACGGTTTGACCGATGGTCTTACGCAGTATAAGTACTACGCACCTATGGCTTGTGGAGAAGGTGGATACAAGGCAGTGTTGTCCCCTTCAGAGTGCGCCAACATGGAGTCTTCCTACCCCCGCTGTAGTTCGCTCATCCAGGGATGTTATGACAGCCAGTCCGTCTGGCGATGCGTTCCTGCTTCTATCTACTGCAACAATGCGATGATGGGTCCTTATCAACGAACTGGATTGAACGTCTATGATATTCGTGGGAGGTGCGAGGATACTTCCAACCTCTGCTACTCTGAGATGGGATACATTAAAGATTTCATGAACAAGAAAGAGGTTATGAATGCTTTGGGTGCGGAGGTGTCTAGCTTTGACAGCTGCAACTTTGACGTCAACCGAGACTTTCTGTTCAATGGCGACTGGTAAGTCATATCTTTCATGATCCCTCTGGCAGCAATGCTAATGTCAAATAGGATGCTTCCATTCCACAAGTTCATACCAGAGATCCTGAAGAAGATTCCCGTCCTGATCTATGCTGGTGATGCCGACTTCATTTGCAACTGGCTCGGAAACCAGGCCTGGACCAACGCTCTTGAGTGGAAGGGCCAGGCTGCCTTCAACCATGAAAAATTGACTCCATACATGCTTGGGGATAAGGAGGTGGGACAGATCAAATCCTTTGGCAACTTCACCTTCTTGAGACTCTACCAGGCCGGTCACATGGTTCCATTCAACCAACCTGAGCCAAGCTTGCAGATGTTGAATGAGTGGCTTGATGGCAAGTACTGGGAGACCTCCACCCCAAGGTTCGAGGGGGAACTTTAGGCGAGCAAACATCGTAATCCATAATGGAGGCTATAAGTAGCTGGCGCTTGTGCTACAATTTCAATTTTGTTTTAGGGTTCATGGTTTTCCATGAGAATACATGCAGTGTCAGTACAGTTGGTGGTCATCTTGTGTTCTTTATTTATTTGGACGGGATTGGTCTGGGAGCTTTGGTTCTTTTAGGGAGCATTAACAAGGTCCTATTCTGTTTATAGCGTTGTTGTTTTACTCGGTTTAGCTATGAATAGTAATACGAGCATTGAATAATGCAGATACTATTGTAGTAGTTTACTGAGCATACTGTAGGTTGAAGTACCGGTAGGTAGGTAGAACTTATAGAACGATTATACTCAGAATAAAGCTCAACCACAGTCAGTCGTGAAGAAACATGCACAGTAGTGTATTGTATGATGATCCGCTTGTATGAAAAAGAAGACACAACGATTCCCCGAATCAAACCCCCTTCTGCCAAGACCTTCCCGAGTCTCTAACTAAACTTTTAGCAAGTACCAGTACTGCCAGACGTGTGATTTCTGCACATCCACGCATCCTTGTTTCACTCTGACGTACAGCATGTGTAGAGGGTAGGCGCAGATCCCCCGCATTCGTTCTGTCCTTAGCTGTAGATTTATGGAGTCTAACTAGGCTCATGTTCGTGTATCGTGCAGGTCATCTTATTCGTGTTTGATTACGAGGGTGTGCTAATTATATTTTGTGGGACTAATGGGTGTATATAAGCTGATATGATGGACTCTGCATGCAGTAGGGTATACGTTTTAATTATTCTGGATCGTTAGAAATATACCACGCCGCAAAAGTTCATAGGGATATATTCTCGGGAAGATAGAGCAGCAGTAGCCGGAATGTCTGACAATCAACCAATAAATCCCCCACCGGATAAGGCTGCGACATCATACTCCGCCTGTGATCTGTCGGAACGGCCTACGAACCCGACCGATAATGGTGGACATGAGCATGCCTCGCCTGAAGATCAAGATCAACAAACCACACATACCACACACAACCTCGGCAATAAAGACACCACAATCTCTGCCTCTTCTTCCGAAGCCGTCGATGTCAGCATAACTACAGCGGCGAGTTATGCAATATCACATTCTCACTGGCATTCACATTCACATTCACATGCGCATGCACATTGGAGGGAGAAGGATGGTGGGGGGGTAGAGGGGACAGGGCCTGGGGGTGCCGGGCAGGTTGTGGTTGAGGGTGAGGGTGAAGGGGATGCTGATGACTGTAACGACGACAATGATGCTGATAATGAGCAAGAAAGCGGTGGAATTGAGGCCGGCGTGAGGGATGACGAGGAACATTCGATTTCAGACCCTCTCTCAGATCCAGCAGAACTGAAAGCGTTAACAAGTACATTAAGCAGCTACTACCTCTACCGGAGATCTGCACATTTAAATCTCACTCACCAGCGTCGCAAGGAGTATTGGGCATTAAGCAGAAAGCACCGGGAGATTCTTGAGCGGGCAATGATTGGTACGGGGGGGAATGCGTATTTGGAGGTGTTGAGTAGTCTGGATGCTGCGATTGCAGAGAATGCGGAGGTGGCGGAGGGTTTTTTTGCGAGTGGGGTGGGGGCGTTTGGAGTTCCTGCCGAACTGTCGAGGGAGGAACATGCGAATACACAGACAAATATAGCTGAGGGGGACGTTGACACTTTAAATGCACAGCCTGGTGACAGCGAGAAGTTAGGGAACGGAAAAAAATTCAAGAAACCATGGTGGGAATCCCACGCGACCCCGGAGGATATGGAGAAGGTCAAATCAACGCTCAAACAATTCTATCGGGACTGGGCACTCGAGGGCCATGCTGAAAGGGAGAGGTGCTATAAACCCGTCTTGGATGAGCTCTGTTCGCGATTCCCCCTCCATGAAGATATTGATCCTAGTACAGCCAGTGAGGATAAGGGTGCACGGAGGAGAAGGAGAGATGAGATCAAAGTACTTGTCCCCGGAGCTGGGTTGGGGAGGTTAGCGTTTGATATCGTCTGCGCGGGGTTTGAGAGTCAGGGGAACGAGTTTAGTTATCATCAGCTTGTGGCGAGTAATTTCGTGTTGAATTGGTATATTGCTCCGTACCCTAATAATCCTTTTCTTTCCCAGGAGGGTAGCTGATAAGATATGTGAGAGGAGTAGCACGTCGAAAGTAAACGAGTTCACTATCCACCCATTCATACACTCCTTCTCGCACCATCTCACGCGGCAGAACCATCTCCGTTCGGTGCAGATCCCGGACGTACACCCGGGTCATCTGCTAATTAACCGCACCTCTACCCTTCCTCAGAATCCTTACTCCTCATCTCCCCCTCCCTCCTCATCCACGTCCACTCCCTCATTCCCACCATACTCCCTCCCAGCCACTAGATTCAGCATGATCGCGGGCGACTTCTTACAGTGTTATGGGAGCGAAGGGAGCCTGAACGCATGGGATGCGGTGTGCACTGTATTCTTTATCGATACAGCCCCAAATGTGATTGCGTATGTGGAGACGATTTATAAAGTGCTTAGGAAGGGCGGGGTATGGATTAATTTAGGGCCATTGTTGTGGCATTGGGAGGGAAGGGAGATGCCGGAGCGTAGTGCAGGGGGTGCAAGTGGATGTAAGGGTGGGGTGAGTGGAATCGAGGGAACGGGGAGTGTGGAGTTGACGTTGGAAGAAGTGTTGGGGGTGGTGGGGGCTTGTGGGTTTAAAATTGAGAAGAGGGGGTTATCTCAAGAGGGAGGTGGGGGTAGGACGGGGAAGGGAGAGGTGGGAGAGGTGAGGACTGGGTATATTCAAGATGAGAGAAGTATGTTGAATTATGAGTATCGAGCGCAGTATTGGGTGGCTGTGAAGATCTAAGTGGCGTTGAAGGGGGGTATTGGTGGTGTTGTTGTTGTTAACAGTATTGAGGGATACATATTGGCTTGGTGTGGATTCTTTATGTATTATTGGTTATGGGGGGATATGTAAAGCATCAGGTCTTGGCAGACCTACATTAACTAAGTACCCTGAGCATGTCATGATTGGAATCATTCGTAGTCATTCGTATATGGAGATGGGTATTCGGGAGGCAGAGAAGAGACTCGGCATCAGATTCGTCAACACTCGGAGATAATGCAATATCGGTAAAGAGGTTGTTGGATGGGCATGGTAAGGATCTACCTAGGGGAAGAGATTGAGATTGTCGCATGGGGTACTGTAAGTACTTACCTATATCGAGAGCGTAAACGTGTCAAGTGAATGAGATCAAACAAGTACTTACATCTGTACTTACCCAGTACTTCGAGACAGTCTCGTGAGGCTGACTACCTACTTACCTGCCCTTAGGTTTTTCCAGCTCATGGTCATATGCTGGTTATTCTCACCTCCCCTTCCAGCCAGGATCGAATTCACACTCCTACCGAGCTATTCAGCATAGTCGGAATGTACACTGCACACTCGGCGCTGACTATAGAGCAGGGTTGGGCTGCGGTGTTGACGAGCCGAGGTGCAAGGCAGGGGCGAATGGGCTTTCTACCACGCTCGTACATACATAGGTTCTTGTGTGAAAGGTTTATTTACGATTTTTTCATTTGGAGGAGTTTGGGTTGACACGATATACCTATTTGATTGCAATCCGAATTCTATATACCCGGCAAAGATCAAAGACAAGAGGAAGAACGAAGCAGCTCCGGTTACCTCCGTATCATCACCATCTAGCATGCCCCGCGATTCCGAGGAACCTCGGCCCCCCACTGTCAAAGGTGAAGAAAACATCGACCCTGCCAGCTCCTCCGACCTCAGCACTGCAAACACCACCCCACTACCCCCTAACTTCTCCAAACCCACTTCCACCCTCTATCCCATACCACCATATCTCTCCTCCCTCTCCCTTATCGAGCACTACCTCCACCTCACCCCCGTCACCCCCACGACCTTCACCAATACCAATGCCCTCTGGCACCCTCCCGGAGCACGGGGCATCTACGGAGGCGAAATCATCGGGCAATCCATTGTCGCGGCTGCATCCACTGTCCCAGAGGGCTTCTGGCTCCACAGCATCCACGCGTACTTTGTGCTCGCTGGAGATGCGAAGATACCAATTACGTATGAAGTCGTGAATGTCAGAAACGGGAGGAGTTTTGCCACTCGGCAGGTCAAGGTGCAGCAGATGGGTAAGGTGATTTTTTTGTTTATGGCGAGCTTCCAGAAGCCGGTCGCGGAGGCGCGAAGACATTCTGGCTCGGTGGCAGAATGGCAGGTGGAGATGCCGGATGTTCCGAAACCAAACGAAGTCGCGAATGAAGAGGAAAATATCAAAAAGGGAGAAGAACTATGCACCAAGCTCCAGTCCACCATTGCCTACAAAAAATCCAAGAACCCCGAAGATCCAACTATCCCCACAGATGAGAAAACACTCTCAAGAGTCTCCGCGACCGTGATCTACCACAAACGCCGGCTCGACAGAGACCCCTTCGAGTGGCGAAGACTACAACCCTCGGCCTACCCCACTTCACAGCCCTATTCTGAGAGAAAAGTTAGGTTCTGGGTGCGCGCGAGAAAGCCTATGCTGCCGCAGGCTGAAAGTGGGATTCCGCATGTGCAGCTTGCTGCATTGGCATATTTTACTGATAATTGGTTTATTGGCACGGTGGGGAGGGTTAATAGCGCGGCGGGAGGGGAAAATTTGAAGATGTTGGTGAGTTTGGATCATGTAGTGTATTTTCATGTGGGGCGTGAGACGAGGGTGGATAAAGGGGAGGATGATAAGGATGGGGGATGGCTGTTGGTGGACATGGATGCGCAGTGGGTCGGGGAGGAGAGGGGCGTGGTGACGCAGAGAGTTTGGAGAGGTGGGGATGGGAGATTGGTTGCTACTTGTGTGCAGGAGGGGTTGGTGAGGTTGAGGGAGGGGGCTGTCAGAGTAGGGGAGAGGGGGGAGGAGGGAGTCGTGGTTAGGAGCAAGCTGTGAAGGAGGAGAGAGGGCAGGGGTGTTTATATATATATACCTATTGGTATGATGGTGCAAATGATTAAGTAGGGCGGTACTACTAGAGCTGCGGGGTTGGTTTGGATAGGCGTATTATATTTTGTCCTTTTCCCCCCTTGAAATTCTCTTCACGATTCCGTCGCTGCATAACCTCGTAATCTTTCTCTACAATTGCTCTGTATGGTTGTTGATGTCCTTTATTGCATTTACAATACGGATATATATCCTGGAATTGGTTTTTCATTTTCATCGCAGGAATTTGGTAGTTCAATACGGAGTAGTAGTCCCCAAATAGCATCGAATATACATTGTGGCAAGTATGCCACCCCTCCATATATAGGGGAGACATACAGTTTGATCCAAGACTACATTAATCGTCATCTGCGGCCCACAATAACTTGAGCACGTAGAGGGAAAAGTCGATATTATTCCCAACGCATCCACTGAAAAGGAGCACTGGCCGTTTTCCTTCACAGTACAATGTGTGCACAGCCCCTCTCCTAGCACGGCTTTTTCGAGACCAACCGCATCAATCTACTTACTTTCGTAACTTTATACAGTCAAGTTTTAAGCTGCAGAAATCTAAAATCTGTTTAACCTTCAGAATCTGGAGAGTTACAAGGTACCTGGGCCCAGTTTGCGTGGTCTCTATGTGGAAAGCTTTTTGTAGGTCTGGTTGGATATCTGTTATTCTAAGGAAGGGTAGAGGATTGAGTTCTTAGCATAAACAGTAACATCGAGGAGTTTGGTCTTTTGTCTCCTTCCACAGGTTGAGGCTCGTGGTGGGACCCGTCTTCGGGGAATGCGAGTGCGGTAGGTTGGAGAAGGGTGAGATGGTACTATTTGATACAGTTGCTGGAATGAGAGTTATCTCAGTTTAATGTTGCTTAAGGTGGCGCTTTCGGGGCGGATTGGGTGAGGGTACCGTGGAGAAGTACTTAGATGACAATTTGGCAGATATATTTTGTATAATGGATATTTTGGGTCTGGAGCTGGAAGTGAGGATTATTTATATTTGATCCCCAATCTAGTAGATCTAATGGATTGTATGTATGTATATGATAATACCCAAGTTTTGGGTGGCTATGAAAAAAAAAAAAAAAAAAAAAAAAAGCTTCTCATTTGTACTTAATTTTGCACTTGGATTTTGTAGGAAATACTCTTCCAATACATGTGCAACCATGTGAGTACGTCAACAACATATGGACATAGAGGCATGTGGATAAGAAGGCATATGACAAGCATGTGTGAATACGGAGGAGATATGTATATATAGACTGCTAGAACCCTTAAAGCAGAGATATAGATCAAGCAAGCAATACATCTCTCTTACAGATCAATCCCCAATATCTACGTTCATATATCCTAAGATCTCATAATCCTTACGGGTTATGAGCCCGGAGCTTCAAAAGCGCCACTTCAACATACAATGTCCAGCTTTGCAGAAGCCTTAGGGTCGGGCAATGACTCAATGAGGCCTCCAGAAGCCCCCAAAAGCACGAACACAACACCCAATCGAAAAATAACCACACTCACGACCAAACTAAATGGATCAGACAATTACTCTGAATGGATCACAACTATGAAACTCTACTTCCAAATGATCCAACTAGGAGACCATCGAGTATGGGATATTATCGAAGGAACATACCGAAAACCTCTAGATAAGCCACAAGAATGGCTGGACAGGAATCACTACATTCTTCTTACCATCCTAAAAAATAGTGAACCCCAAGTCCATAGTCAAATTGTGACAGTGGAAAAAGCCAAAGATGCTTGGAATACCCTCAAACAAGCCTATGAAGGAAGAACAGCAACTGAATTCTATTCTTTATTAAGAAGCTTGGTATATCTCCACTATAATGATAGAAAACACTCGATCTCAGAACACATCACAGCATACGAAAAACTCTGGAATACCTTCTCAGGCATTATCGCTCGAGCAGACCTTACCAAGGATACTGGATTTGGTAAAGGATTACTGGCCTTCTCTAGATGTGAGCAGGTTAAAACCGAATTTCTACTCATGTCACTACCTACATTCTACGTAAGTACTGTAGAAAATGTCAAGTCAAAAGAACAAACCTACGACGATACTGCACGGAAAATAAACGAATACATTACCGCTAGGCAAAAAGGCCAAAACCAACACAAAGAAAACAACAGCAATCCACTGGTTCAAAGAATAGCCTTGAACAATAAACGTTGTAGCTATTGCATAGGTAAGGGATGGCAAGGTCTCAATCACAATGAAAACGAATGTTATACCAAGAAAAGGGAACAAGGGAATGCTGCCAAACGCCAGAAATGAAAGAAGGATGAAGAAGCCGTTATTGTGCAGATAACAATAGGAAAAGCAGACGGAGGACCAACAGGAGCATACCAATATGATACGGCTGCATCTCATTACATAACGAATGAACTTGGAAGGCTATCGGAAATACAGGACAATCTCAACCTAGTGGTAAAAGGACATAATGGAGCAGAATCCATCTGTACCACTATGGGTACACTGACACTCCAATGTAATAGAAGAACGATATACCATAAAGAATGCCTATATAATCCAACATATAGCAATATCATCAGTGGAGAAAGGATGCCGCATAAACATACCCTTCAAGTGCAGGGAAAATCAGCCAGATTGTGGAAGGGGAAAAATGTTATATATAATATGAAAAGAGACATAAAAGGCGCCCTCTGGATAATACCTGATAAAGTCACATTATAGCAATTAGCTATCCAACCACCAAAGGCTGCCCTCGCCCAATTAACCACTGAAACCGCCCAATCAGCTATCCAACAACTAAAAATCTTACATGAACGATATGGGCATATCTCACTCAATACCTTAAAAAATCTCCCGAATATCAGTTACTAGGCAAAATAATCCAACCAACAATTACCTGCGAGGCATGTCAGCTCAGCAAAGCAACAAAACCACCAGCAAAAAGCGGACAAGGGATAAGGACATCCAAACTACTAGAACGGTTACATGCAGACTTAATTGGGCCTATAGACCCAATAACCCTTTCCAGCCAATATAGATATCTCCTACTAGTAACTGATGATTACAGTAGATATATAGTAGCTAGATCTCTAAAGTAAAAAAGCGATGCAGCAGGAGCACTTATTGGAGTTATCAATGCCCTGGAAAACAAAGCTGGCCACCAATATAAAGTCATCCAAATACAAGTAGACTGGGGGGGCGAGTTCCATACCCTCAAGCTCAACACTGAACTACAACAGAGAGGAATTACTCTTAAAGAGACAGTACCAAGACATAGCGAAACAAATGCTGTTGCAGAACGAACAAATAGGACCATCATGACCATGAGTAGAACAGCTTTGCTGGCAGCAAAAATGCCAAAAAACCTCTGGGATAAAGCTACACAATGGGCAGTGTACACAAAAAATAGAGTTCCCCACAAAGCTCTAAATGGAGGCATATCAATTGAAGTACTCTTTGCAAAAAATGCTCTACAAGAGCGAAGTAACCTGAGGCCATTTGGCCAAAAAGTTATTTGCTTCAACTACGAAAATAAGGCTTCAGACAAATTAGCCCCACGAGGGTATGCTGCTCGAATTGTTGGATATACAACCACATTCGGCACTTATATCACGATTGATAAAAAAGGGAAATATACATTGGCTAAAAACCCCATAATAGCTCAAGAAAGTCAAGAAAGCGAGCTCGAAAAAACTTAAGAAAGTCAAGAAAGCGAGCTCGGAAAAGATCAAGAATACGAGCTCCAAAAAGGTCAAGAAAGCGAGCTTGAAAAAACTCAAGAAAGTCAAGAAAGCGAGCTCGGAAAAGATCAAGAATACAAGCTCCAAAAAGGTCAAGAAAGCGAGCTCAAAAAAACCCAAGAAAACGAGCTCGGAAAAGCTCAAGAAAGCGAGCTCGGAAAAGCTCAAGAAAGCGAGCTCGGAAAAGCTCAAGAAAGCGACCTCGCAAAAGCTCAACAAAGCACTCAAGACCCCACCCTGCAGCAAGGGAGGCATTGGAAAAGTGCTGCAGAATGGATAGAAGAACTTGGAGAATGAAAATCTAAAAGACAATGAAAGGCCACTGAAAAAGCCATGATCAGAATAGTCAACTCTGACCATCCAACAGATATACAAACCAGATCCTCTGCACAAGCACATAAATGGGCAAAAGCATGAACTAAAGAAAGAGAGCAATTGCAGAAATATAGCGTATTCACAAGAATCGCTAAAGAAGATATTCTAGAAGGGACTAAGATTGTAGACACCAAATGGGTCTATACAATAAAGCGAAAATTAGACGGAAGTATTGAGAAATACAAAGCCAGAAAAGTAGAGAGAAGATTTACTTAGGAGGATGGGATCAACTATGATTCCGACAAAACCTACGCACAAATGATGAGATCCGAAACATTGAAAATCCTACTTATACTAGCCATGTATAAAAAATGGAGAATTCAGCAGTGGGACGTAGTAGCCGCCTACTTGCAGGCTCTTTTACATCATGATGTCTATATTTCGGATATAAATGAAAATGGAGAGACCGAATACTGGAAGCTTAACAAAGCTCTATATGGGCTAAAACAAACAGGGCATGAGTGGTTTAAGACATTAGAGAAGATCCTAGCACTTGCAGGACTCCATCAATGCATTGGAGATGAAGGGACCTACACAAACCATGATAATTCCTTCATTCTGGGAACTCATGTCGATGACCTTATAGGAATTGCGGATAATGAGACAATACTCAAAGAATTCGAAGAAAAAATCGAGGAAAAAATTGAGCTTGAAAAACGTAGGAATCCAGAGAAACTCCTAGGAATTGAGCTTAAGTGGAACAACACAAATACGGAAGTCATAATGACCCAAAAGGCACTTATAGAAACAATGGCCTCAAAATACCTCCTCCATGGCGAACCGCAACATAAGAATTCCTTACCTATTAATCCAGAAGTATATGGCGACTCTAATAACCATTTCGAAGATGCTAAGAAATATCAAGCACTTACAGGAGGACTACTTTATATTGCAAGAATGACAAGACCTGAGATATCTATCCATGTCAACCTTCTAGGATGGCGAGCATCTAAACCTTCCACAACAAATTATAGAGCTGCTTTAACTATTCTCCAATATCTCCAGAACATTAAGCATTTAGGACTAATTCTATGCAAACCTATGGATTTACACCTCGTCATATATGCAGATGCATCCTATGGTGGTGAACAAGTGAGATCCCAAACAGGAGTACTCATGACTCTCGGTGATCAACCAGTAGGATAGTACAGTTGCCGTTAGGATACTGTATCCTTGTCAATCACCGAAGCAGAATATATTGCTGCATGTGAAGGAGCCAAAGATGCAGCTTGGGCACAACAACTCTTGGATAAACTTGGATTATTACTAAAACCTACGGTAAAAACAGATAGTGAAGGAACCTTCAACCTAGCTCATACCTCTTGCTGTTTAAAGACGAACTAGGCATATTGAACATCGATACCACTATCTACGCCAACAAGTACAAGCAGAAAAATTAGCCATAACAACTATCCCAGGCAAGGAAAATCCAGTGGATATTCTTACCAAGATTATGCCTGTCACAACTGTGTTCTTAGTCTTGATTTGACACTCGAACAGGCTTGTTCGGGTGTCGTGCTGTTTTGACACTTGAATAGGCTTGTTCGGGTGTCGTCGATGGGTGATTGTTATCTTAGCTTCCGAGATAGGAATCTCGGGAAGCTTATTCCTTCCACGGCCTTGGCCTAGAATCATGTATATATATCTTCGTCCCTCCGCCCTCTCGTTGGATCCCCATCTGTCACAACCGTGTTCTTAGTCTTGATTTGTCACTCGAACAGGCTTGTTCGGGTGTCGTGCTGTTTTGACACTCAAACAGGCTTGTTTGGGTGTCGTCGATGGGTGATTGTTATCTTAGCTTCCGAGATAGGAATCTCGGGAAGCTTATTCCTTCCACGGCCTTGGCCTGGAATCATGTATATATATCTTCGTCCCTCCGCCCTCTCGTTGGATCCCCATCCAACGTCTTGTATATCCAATACAGGACCTTGCCTCTCCCAGCGCTTGTGCACCTCCCTTGTGCACCCCCCCTTTTCTCGTGAACTACTCTGCAGCACAGCTGCCTCCCTCCGACACACACGGCAACCACTTCCGCGTGTCTCTTGCCTCTTGCCCTTGTCCCCCGTCCCAGCCTTTCCCCTGATCACACACGTAGCGCTCCTACGTGTGTCTCACCTTGTTCCTGTCCTCGCCCCGGCGTACCTCTTGGTCGCCTTGTCCCCTGAGCCCCCGTTACACTACGTTGGATCACTCTGATCAACCGGTACGCTCAATGGCTGCCCAAGACACCACTCCCGCGCTCGCAGCCAGATTTCGAGCCTGGCAAGCTCTACCCATTCCCATGAACCAGGCCGATTTCGGCAGCTATCGTCAGACCATTATCGATATATACCTGGCGGCGGATGCCTTAGGCCAACGACTGGAATTAGCCATACATGAAGACCAACAAAAACAGACCAGAACCAATGACGAGGTCACGATACTCACTGAAGACCTCCTTTCCTACCAGGCTGACCTCGCAACCGCCTAGAAGGACTTGATCAATGAAAGAAGGACCATCCAGAGCCTGAATAGAGCCCTGGACACAATCCAAGCAGCCCCAGCACCCCAAGCACTACAGGCACCCAAGACCCAGGATCTCCCTACTCCGCCAAAGTTCAATGGTGACAGGACTCGCCTGAAAGCCTGGAAAAATTCCATCAAAATCAAACTAACTGAGGATGCTGCAAAATTCCCTACCGTTCAGCACCGATTAGCTTATGTATATGGCCTATTAGAGGGCAGAGCTTTGGACCAGGTCCAACCCTATGTGCTCGATGACTGCTTCAACCTCCCTGATGTTGCTGCTCTGCTCACAATCCTCGACCGTGCCTTCGGAGACCCAGACCCCGTAGGTACATGTAATAGAGAACGTTATTTCATTGCTTATATAATTGATTATATACTTTTGTATTTCCTATATTACTACTATGTTATGTAACTAAGCCTCTCGGTTGAAGGACTAGCCTTCTACCATCTCCTATTGCTTTATAAGCGTCCATAGCACGCGGAATCTGCCATGGGAAGTTCCATGGCACTTGTCATATGAAGACACCCTCATTATGGCTGCGTGACCTCTGTTTAAGGCGTGTGACTCATTACTATGGCCATATGACCCCTTTTGTACAGCGCACCACCTTCTGGTGTGCCACCCTTTATTGTATTTATTTCCTTAGTCATCAGATCTCAGAGGAGTATAAATAGGCCGCTAGATTCCCTCTGGAATCCACAGAAATAGAAGAAGCAACCAAGCAAGTCTTCAGAGCAAGCAAGCCTATATTCCGATCAGATCAAGATCATATAGCTTAGATAGCACAAATCATATAAGATAGATTACACCAGTTAATTACTGTTCCCTTCGGGAACGTCCCACATAGTAATCTCCCTACCCTTCTGAGGTCTTACCTCAGCAGAACCGAAATACACAAACGTCCATGCCTACGGATATAGATTGTATAAACGGTACTGAATGAATACTGTCTAGTACCATTCATTACATTTTTTTTAACTTACTTACCTAATCTTTACTCTTAAATCTAAGGCCTGATCAACCTTCGGATACCTTTATTACACTCACGCAAGTGTATACAATTCGACACCCAAGTGCACATATAAAATCGATATCGTTATTCAACTAGCTAGCCAACAAAATATCCAACAAACGAGACATCAGACTCTCAACTGCAGTACATCAACAAAAGACTTAGAAGCAAGCTAAGCAGAGCTCTAACGGGCAGTGGTATCCCACATTAAACAATCCCACCCTCGTTCACAACACTTTTCCCAATAAGATCGACAACTCATTTTGCACTCCTGGCAACCGCCATTACATCTGTACCTGTAAATCCAGTACACCATTGAAAAACCGGCCCCCCAGGTCCCAGGAATAATTGGTCTAAACAACCAAGCGTCACAATCCCAAGGCTCAAATCTCGCTGCCTCCACTGCAGCCATTTCCTCCAGAAAAGAATTACCTCTATCAGAACCTTCCTTAGGCCCAGACATCTCTACCAATACCTCTGCGCCCCCAACGTCTACCTCAACACACCAATCAGAAAACGTGACACTCTTGCCGGAAGAACTAGAACTAGATTCTAGACCAGTAGACGAAGAAAAACCAGGACCATAAGAAACATCAGGATCCTGACATCCAGCCTCACCAGCCTCGTGAGCCACTGAGCCAACAGAACCGTCAGTCGAACGGAGATCATAAGGATCATCAGCCACCACACCATTAGCACAGAAAGGTGCCAAAGACGAAAAGTAACTCGACGATCGTATCGCATAACCAGCTGCATTTGGTTGTGGACAGACGACAAAATCAGACATAATGGCGTCTGAACTTAGTAAGAAGACTAAGAGGTCGAGACGGTTAACTATGTTACCCGAAGATATTAAGAAATTAGTAGAAGAAACTCCCAGAAAGACCAGATTTATAGTTCCTAACACAGAAGGAGAAATAAATCTGCCCATAGATATAGAATTAGGAGAACCAGGAGGAGCAGGAACCAAACTATATTTTAGTATGGCTTTACCTCTCGCACCAGAAGAATTTTGGAACAGACATCTTCCAACAATTGAGGAGATTTTGAAATATACTCGCTCAATGGGACATGCCCAACAGTATCATCCTGATGATACTCGACTCTTAATGAAAGCCGTAGCAAAACACTATTTATGACTAACACCTTACCCATTCAAAGAAGAAGACTTAGAAATGAATGCATTTTTAAGTAAAGAATTAAGGAAACCTGTTGTTCTGCTTTTAAGGAAGCCGAATTGGGTAATAAATAACTGGGAAGAAATAATGGCATTTATGATGAGCGGCACTCATCTAGAAGAATTAGCACATACCGCAGAGGATTTTTTCAATCCTAGCAAAGAACTTCCAGGAGCGTTCCTGAGAACACTAAAAGATCAATCGAAAGGCAAAGGTCGAGCACCTGAGACACAAGAAAGGAGGACTGGGTCAGCCAAAGAACCAGACGACAAAGACCAACCACCAGAAGATATAGAATTACCAGAAGACGATGATGATCTAGATACAGGACTAGACCAACAGCAGCAGAAAACACAAGGAGGAGGACGAGACCCCGATGATAGTGGAGATGATAGCTCGGACTCTGATAAGGCATCGTCAGTTGCAAGTCAAACTCTTAAAAGAAAACCCAAACGAGGAAAATCAGTTGAATACCAACAATGGGAATCTACAACAGGAATGGTTACAATGAGTAACCATAAAGCAACGAATGCTTTAAAAGGAATAAAGATTGATATGCCAGAAAAATTAAGAGGAGAAGACAAAAAATGGCAAGACTCACAATATTTTGACTCTTGGGCCACAGCAATGCAACGTTGGTTTGTTCTCAAAAGAATAGATTTAGAAGGCGCTTCAGCTCTAGAAATTGTTGGATTCAGAATGGAAGGGAGCGCGCTCACTACTTATAATCAATTCCTAAGAGAAAAAGGAAAGAATGCGACATTCTTTGGATTCATACTAGCGCTAAGGGATTTTCTGATACCCTCTACTAGTAAGGACATTTTGTGGAAACGATGGGAGACAGCCATACCATACAAGGACAGACGTCATATAGGAATCAAACAGTTTGCCAATTGGCTTACTGAAATGCAAATCAAATTGATTGACAAGGATGGCAAACAATCAATATCGCAGGAAGTAAAAAGAAGAAAGTTTCTTAATCACCTGCCGCCATACATGTCAGCTACATTAATTCCTTTAATCAAAGAAGAATGGTCATATGATCAGCTTGTATATCAAGCGGAGTCATATGAAGCTTCCAAGAAGGATATTGCCCCACTATCCACAACAAATACATCCCGACGACAACACCCTCGGAATGAAAATCAAAGTCACGGTCCACGTAGGGACCAGAATCAACGACAAAAAACAGGATTTAATCCTAGCAGCAATCCCAACACCAAACCCAACACAGAAAATCGGAATGACTCAGATTGGGACACCATCACAAAAAAATTGGATCAGAAGATGAAGATGCAATTAATTAAAGACAAGAAATGTCTATGGTGTTGGAACCCTGGACACTCCTACAAGGACTGTAGGAAACGAAAAAATAAGGTACCCATGCATACAGCCGCACAAGATTTAGCTATGCCGATAGCCACCAAGGATAAAAACAACAAGGATAAAATCAAGGAATGACCCTTGTCAGGACAGGTACCAGATTTTAGCAAGGTATTCGTTAAAGCTAACGAACACCCCGCACTAGCTTTAATTGATCTCCAAACGAAGGGAGAAGACTTAATCAATTCTCAATTTGTACACCTGTACAAAATACCGACTAGAAGTATCGAGAAGAAATCATTAAGTACTGCAATTAAAGGCTCAAAAGGAACGATAGACAAAGCTTGTACTATCAAACTTGATTGGATAGGTTATGTAGAAGAACGAACGTTCTATGTAGCTCATTTGACTGGATGGGACATGATACTAGGAGAACCTACTCTCAGCAAAGTGCGAGCAATAATTCCTGCCCATCAGGAACCAGTTACTATCCAACCGAAAAACATTCCACGATTCCAGCTAAGTGTATGGAAGGGATCTAGAACCATGGCGAATGGTATAAGATCAGCGTATACACAGGTCAGCTGTGAATCAGTCACAGATTATAGTGAACTGGATAATTGGGAAAATATTAGTGACGCAGACGAAACCAATTCAGAAAGAGAACTCGTTGTTGAAAATAATCATTTCCTTTCGATATAGTTAAGTATTTCTATACAATATATCGTTTCTCTCTTACGATTACTTCTACATCATGCTGATACCCAATATGGACACTTGCTACCCAATTAAGGACTTCTGTATTATTTCTTTCACATGTGTACACATGTCGTTCACATGCTCTTATTATCTTTGCTTACTTTCCTAACTTAGTATCTATTATCGTTGCATGATGCTGCTTTACTACTTAAGGTTACTGCTTACTTGTCTCAGTTGTCATGACTCAACGATCACCACTTCTATGACTTTCTGTTATATTCGTTGACTCATATTGCTGTCTCAGTCGCACACTTCTATGTATTTCTTCATTCACATGTGCACGATATACTATTCTTAGGTTATGTAACTTATACTTCCTTACTAGAACTTTACCCTCAACTTGTACTATTATATACGAGTTTCTTACTCTTGTATCTACTTCTACACACTTCTCAATTAGACTCAATAGACTGTCTACTCTCGACATAGTTCAACCATCTGCTCTCTTGCACTTCTGCTCGCTCGCACTCTCTGCTTAATAGCACTACTGTCCACCGCTACTACCTCCGTAATTACTACCGCGATACCTCCGCTCATAGTAACCTTTCAATAGGTTATGAGCCCGGAATAGCTCAGGACAACTCGATAACTTTCTCGCATTCACCTTCCCTTCCACATATATCTATACAATGGCGTCCGGTTCAGGTTCTGGTTCTGGTGGTAAAGGAAAGGCTGTACCTTCTATCTTCCGACCACCGAAAGACTTCAAGCCTATTCCAGTCAAACTCGATAATATTGAGTCACTTACCGGCAAAGACAACTACGAAGACTGGGCTGATACTGTCAAGATGATTATGAGAGGCATGGGTTGTAAGGAACTTGTTATTGAAGGACTTAAACCTGCGACAGATGCGACACAAGAAGAGAAAGAACTCTTCGCAGCTATGGAAAATCAAGCTATCCTCATGCTAATACAGGTTATCAGCAAACCTATACTGAAGGTTGTCTTCAAGTTTGATTCACCACACGAAATCTGGACTCATCTCAAAGACCAGTATTACCGTGATACTCCATTCTCTTTCGTACATCAACTGCGCACACTCTTCACCTTAGCCTCAACCTACACTCCTACTACCTCCTTCGCCGACTTCATTGAGCAATATGAGACTAAGTGGTCTCGACTTTACTCTCTCACTGGCTCTTCAGATGAATATCGAAAATCCCTCCGCACTTTCCTTGATAAGGACGAAGCTAAAAGGGACATTCTCCTCTCCTTCCTCGTCGAACATCACTCCAATATAGTCGACAACCTCTCAACTAAGTCCGACCTTACATATGCCGATGCAAAATTACGACTCCTCTCTGTTGGTTCCGAAATCGAAAAACGGGACACTGCTCTCTCTGCCTCCTTCAAGAAGAAAGGCAAGCCTCAACAGCAGCAATCACAACAACAGAACAAGGACTCTGATGTAGAATGCACCTATTGCAAGAAGCATCAACTCGGTAAATACACAGGTCATACATGGCAGAAGTGCCAGAAGTTGAAAAAGTCAAATGAGGATAAGAAGAAGGATAAAAATAAGGAAGACAAGAAGGAACAGGCTCTTATCGTTGGCAGCTCTGGTAGCTCCAAGGACAAGGCTCTCAGTGTCAGTAACCCATCCCGAAAAACTATCTGGAAATTCGATACAGCGTGCAGTGCTCATATGACCAACGACATAGGACACTTCGAGAACTTTTCAGAGGATAGTGGAACTGTAGAAGGAGCTGGCAATAATCTCCTCGAAGCTAAAGGAAAAGGGACAGTTCTTCTTAACTGTCTACTCCCTAACGGCTCTACTTCCACTGTTCGTCTTGTCAATGTTCGATATGTTCCTTCTCTTGGTCACTCCCTATTTTCTTGGAATGCTGTTCGATCTCGTCTTTCCACTTTTTCTACGGACTCTGGGTTTCATGTCACGAAGAAAGGCAATGATTCTGTGTTATTTATGGTGGAATTTGTTGGAAGTCTCCCGTTTATTATTGAGTCAAATGAAAAGGCATTGGTTTCCTCCTCTCGAAAAACTATCGATCACTGGCATCAGTCATTCGGTCATCAAGCCATTACTGTCCTCAAGCATAAAGAACTCTACTCTGACGGTGATATTCTCCCAACACCCCCTGATAACTATTATTGCGAGCCATGTATACTCGCCAAATCTACTCACTCTGTCCCTAAGTCTACAACATCTCGTGCCTCCAATACTCTCGAACTTATTCACTCAGATCTTAGTGGTAAACTCCCCACACCCTCTTTTGGTGGAGCAAGCTACTTCATCACACTTATTGATGACTACTCTCGTGCTTCTTGGGTCTACTTCCTTAAACAGAAATCCGACTCAACCAAATCAATCCAAGACTTTGTTACCTTGGTTGAAAAGCAAACATCACACCATGTTAAACGGTTTCGTACTGATAATGGTGGAGAGTATGTTAACAAAGATCTTGAACAGTTCTTTAAGTCAAAAGGCATCGTGCATGAACTAACGCCCCCTTACTCTCATGAATCTAATGGTGTAGCTGAATGCTTCAACCGAACAATACAGAACATGATGAGGACTATGTTGACGAATATGGACAAAAGATTCTGGGCTGAAGCATGCTCAACTTCGACCTATCTCCGAAATCCACCTCTAGCATGCAGCTCGAACATTACTTAAGAATGGGGCAATTCTAAAATGCCCCCATTGTTAAGTAATGTACACGGCAGGGCAATCCCACCCACGCTAAAATAACTTCTTGGCACACATTATGTCTTCAGGCTGGGTGGCAAAGACTGTTCGTGCGCGCAAACTTTAGTCTTCCGTGCTGATAATAAAGACTACTACGTGCCATGCAATATTTGTCTTCCGTGTTGATAATGAAGACTGCTACGTGCCGTCTTCAGATTAGTCCACCCCTTATGAAATGCACACACTAGCAAAAGAATCTGATTAAGTTGAGCTTATCCTCACCACGTGAGATGTGCGTGCTATTCACTTCCCATGATCCAAACCTAATATATTATCTGATTCTCTTCATAGTTTTTGAGATTTTCATCGGCCACGGCAATATTCTCTTCCACATGATACCATTATATATACGCTTGTACCAGACTATACGGCTTCATATGGTGGCTTATTCGGTGTTGCTGGGCCAATGCAAGTACAGGTCTTATATGTATATGCTTATATGGGACGATATGCCTTCATATGATGGCTTAATTCGGTCTTGCCGGCAAGTGCAAGTCTTATATGGGACGATATGCCTTCATATGATGGCTTATTCGGTCTTGCCGGCTTATTCGGTCTTGCCGGGCAAGTGCAGGTCTCATATGTATATGCTTTTACGGGACGATATACCTTCATATGATGGTTTCGTGGCTTCAGCTACATAATTATTATGAACTCAAATCTATAGCCGTGTCTTAAAAAATAAAACGTAAAAACTTCACAATTCAATCAAAGTCCCTGGCAGCTTCTCGTGCCAACAGTTCTCCAATGACCTCATCATCATCACCAAAATCTTCCTCTTCTACACATTCCTTGACCTCTATACCCGCACTCCATATACTGGTAAGCATAGTGTGGATTCTGTTCTGAAGTTCTATATTAGAATATTGGGTTAGTCACTTTGTAGCTTAGCAGGTCGTGCCACCACTCCACTCCACTCCACTCACCCATAATCATTGTTCGTTGTGTTTTGCTTATTTCAAGCCCATATCTCGCTTGAGCTTTGAGAAAGCCTGTCACAATATTCTGTAGATGCCGGAGACGCTGGACTGTCCATGGGCGCAGCCAACCATTGGTATCAGAATGTGTAGCTCCGTATGTCTCCTTACCAATCCAATCAAAAACTCTGGCTATCTCAATGCCTATGCGGATGATCTCTTCCTGAGCTCGCCTTTGACGAGAAAGTGCTGCAATGCCCTCACAGACTACTTCCTGGCATGCCCAGTCATCTGTAATCCTTACACAATTTACATCCCAGAACGTATCTAAAGTCAACCCTTCCTTCTTTATTTTTCATATATCAAGCTCTTTAGGGCGTTGCTCAATAGGTAATTTTTCTATAAGCTCGTTGAATTCAGCTATGCCAATATTAACTGCCTTCCAACGTTGATTAAGGCAAGTCATGAACTTCTTAGAGTTCTTATGGCCAACTCTACTCCTGATTGCTTCAAGCTCCTTTTTCCGTGCGGTTGTGTTTTGTATTAACCCTCGCTGAATATTGTGTAGTTCTCGCATGATCTTCCTGTTTTCGTATATCTTGTATTTACTATCAGGTGCTTGCCGATCCACCCAGTCATCAATGGTCTGGTGTTGTTGAGTAAGAAGCTGTGTTGTTCTGCGGACTGCAGCATGCCCTTTTGATACTTGTTCGAGGTCTCTCCGGTCAAGCTTTTGATTCGGTGGAGGGAGCTTTCGACGAGTAGGAATACCAGCCCGTCTATCCTCTTCTAAGTCCCTGAGAATCTCCTCTTCATTCAGGATAGCAGTAAAAATCGCATCATTAGGATCTACAGGCTCAGCTTTGTTTCTAAAATTTACATTAGTTATTTAACCAAATATCCATGTAAGCTGGCCCCTGAGCTCCTGCTATTTACCTGTTTTCCCGATAGTATACCTCTTGCAGCCCTAGTTGGATGTCAAAATACTCTTCGGTGAACTTAGTTCCCTTCCTGTTATTTTGCGTGTAAAGGCGTTCCAAAATGGCTGATGAGGCTTTTAGATCTGCCTGGGCCTTGGTAAGCCGGTGACCTAGCCTATAGCCTAATCTCTCACGAGTCATGTTAACCACAAAGCAAGCATGATCATCAATTCGTTGCCGCCTTCTAGGAGCTGAGGAAACGCGTGTTGAGGCGACAAGATGGCCTTTTAGCGACCAATCAGATTCGCACTCTTCACCTATCATGTTTCCCCAACCCATCGAGCGTTGGGTATTGTACAACACATGACATTTGTATTCATGTGCATACATATGAAATCTCCCAACTCGGCAGGTCAAAACTGAGGCCAGTTTTGGTGCTAGCCTCTAAGAAAACATCTTCAGTATAAATTCAGTGTGAACAGCGGGGATAACAAAGAGACGGTGGTAACCTACCTTGACCGTAGTAGCAAATATACATGAGATATCGTAGCAACAACGTATTTTTGTGCCGCTGGGTAGATCCTTGAGCAGGCTTTGCAGCAGGGCAATACCATGTCTTGCCCGCTCTCCAGTATATATATTCAGGTACCGGAGTGGGCAGCCATGGCGACAAACCATACCCATTAACCCTGTCTCATCAAAACTCTTCAGTGATGCTAACTCCTTTGTAGATGTACTACTTTCCCATCCCCTGGAGGCTTTAAACTGGCTTGCACACTGGTCAGGCTCTTCCACTTCAGCTTCAATTGGTTGTTCTTCATCACTAGGGTCTGGTTGGCTAGATGTACCATAAAATCGCCTATCGATATTAACAAAAAGTTTGCTTGGAAGAACTTCCCACTCTTGGAAATGGGTTTTATGACTGGTGACATCCTTAAACCGGGTAAGTTGCATGTCCCCATCTATTGAAACGAATACAACATTATATTCAACCTTTCCTTCTGGAGAGCTAGTCTGGTCATTCAAGGGGCCTTGATCTTCACCTCTATATACCTGCAGGCCATTTCTGTCATCCGGAGAGAAGTTGAAACATGCAGGACATAAGTTTTCAAAAGCACCGGCATCCCAGCAATGTTCTGGGGCTGTTTGAGCCAGAGTCGTTGCTACAAACTTCTCGCACTCCGAACTCACAGCCCTCCAGTTATGATATGCATCTAGGAGCTATGAGTACATTAAAGTAAGTTTCAATTCTAAAGTGTGAGTTGGGCATAGGTAAAAATTGAAGCCTACTGATCTATAGAAATCAGGCACCACCTCTGGCGAATTGGCTTCTAAGCAGCTCTGTAATCCTCTACTCCATGCATGAATTCGGCCAATTCCATGAATCAGCTGTTCATGTAATAGTTGCAGAAGCCATATATCGAAAACTATAGAGGCACGAAGAGGTTTGGAAGGGAATTTGTTGTCATAGAATAGTTTAGCACTACGCTGCCCGCAGTTACAAAAACTATAGGATATCTTCTTCATCTCTGCGTTGGAAACTGGTTAGCTTTAAACTACTAGGATATCTGTAGTGTCTTGTCTACTTACCAGTCAACGATATTATGGTTATCACCTTCTCCTTTCTTTCCTGGCAGTCACACTCTGGTAAAGCTCTTCCGGTGGCATACTGAACCATCATTGGCCTGACTTTGCTCCAGTTCTGTGCCAACTGTTCTCTATTTTTGGCATTCCTCCTCTTTATAGAATTAGAATCGGTCTGAAGTAGGCGCCGAGCCATCAATATTGGATCCTCTTCATTGTTTTCATCAAGAGTATTGCCAAGATCATTGGCTTCTAAGTCGACCCATTCCCCCTCCTGGTTGGCAGACCTTAACTGGAGGTTTGGTATTGGTTGAATCCTTAAGGAATTCATCATTTCGTATGCATCATCGAGCTGAGAATCAAAATGCTTCTTTAATTGTTTCCCTGTTAGCTTCTTTGGTTTGGGTCTTACCCCTTTCCGGAGGACAATAACTGTTGTGGTATCTCTCATGATGAGAGATCTCTAAAGTGTGTGTAGGTGTGTGGGTGATGGGTGGCTATGAATGTTACAAATATATACGAGTGCACGAGTCTCATGCCAAGACCTGGTCGAATACTGCGAAGAAGAACGATGCGTATATTGATGATAAAGTATATTATAACTATACAAATAAAACAAAGGAAACCGTAATCAACTCCTTCCTCATCACTTTTCCCATCGCACACGTAATCCTACTACGTGTGTGATCAATCATCATCCACCTCTACCACTTCCGCCTTCATCACCTTCATCATCTTCCTCAACATCCTCCCTGCCGTTTCCTTATCCGGCCGTCCCTTCCCCCGAAATAACACTTTAACAGCTTCCTCTACCGCCAAAGCTTCGTCCTTCTCTTCCTCGTCAAGCGCCTCACGCTTTAGTTCTTCCACCCCCTCCTCTACGTCCAAGTTAATAATGGGGATTTCTAACCCATATTTCCTCCTCTTTTCCACGGTGCTCTTTTCGACCTCATTTGCAGCTCTCTTACGTTTGCGAGTCTTAGGGGCAGCCTCTGCTTCCTTCGCTTCTCCTGCGTCAACCGCCCTACCCTTACCTTTATCCATTCTCACCTCTTCGCTCAGTCTAGGCTCGGCTCCAGATTCAGCTTCGGCTTCCTTCGGGGGTGATGCAGAAGATCCGTGGGGGATCGACCTCTGCGTTTCCACAACCGGCTCAGAGCCAGGAAGTTCCTT
This sequence comes from Terfezia claveryi, assembly GCA_015179025.1. Lineage (NCBI taxonomy): Eukaryota > Fungi > Ascomycota > Pezizomycetes > Pezizales > Pezizaceae > Terfezia > Terfezia claveryi. The sequence goes on along the minus strand of WHUX01000132.1, from coordinate 12,072 downwards.
GTCAATGTTCTCAAGATCCACGTTTGGATCTTGGGCAGCAGCTTCACTAACAGAAGAAGAAGAAAGTTGAGAAGGAGAAAGTAAGGTCTGGGTGTCTATAGGTGCCCGGCCAGCGGGGCTTTGTATCCGACCAGCGGAATTTTCCCCAACCAGGGTTATCCGACCAGCGGAATTTTCCCCAACCGGGGTTATCCGACCAGCGGAATTTTCCCCAACATCGGTTTCCGGCTGTGAACCAGCCACAGCCTTCTTCCCTCTCGCTTTGCGTCTTTCTGATATAGCTCTATCAGCTATATCACGCGAGGTTAGCCAAGCAACTTTCTTTGTCTTCTTAGCGGCCAGCCGCTCTTTAACCCTAGCCTCCAAAATAAGCTTTGCTGCTGCCCAATCCACTTGTTTCTCCGAGAACACCGCAAGCTCCCTTAGAAACTCCTCGGCCGGCCATGGCGGCATGAGGTCCCCCACCTGGTCTTCCCACTGCGCGCCCCAGGTTGCTTCCAGCCTGTCCTTTGCCTTACCTTTCCTTCGCTCCGACTCTGAATGGATGTCCGCTAAGGGGAGGATGATTGAGGTGAAGCCGAGCTTAGCGTCGGCAGTCACCCTATCCACTTGCATTGCTGCATAGTCTTCGTCTGTCCAGGCCTCGATGACCTCCTTCTGGACCTGTGCTGCAAATGAGATCTGTTCCGTCTGTTCTTGAGTTAGCCTAGCAACTTCCAAGGCTAACTCCCACCTTTCGGGTCCATCGAGCTTAGCAAGCTCGTTTCTATATCTTTCGCGGAGCCCTTGGCTCCTCTTCACTAACTTCCCTGCGATGTTGACGATTTCGGTGGACATCGTTGTGTGGAGAAATGGTGTTTGAATGTTGTAAGGAAGATGGAGGGGATCGGGGGTATTTATACTGAAGGGTGTGGCGAATTTGGGTGGGTTAGCATCGTCCACTTCATTCTTTCTAGCTCCCATTTGGTTCTAGAGGGCCCGGGTGACTCTGCCTTTTATGTTCCACGTTGTTCGCGACGTTCTGGTTGCTTGTAGGAACATTCTACAAACAATCGAGTTCCATTCCATCACTTACCCTGAACTTCTTTCTGTCCTTGACTATTTCCAACACCTTCCTTTCATGGTCTTTTCTTTTCGATGCGTCCCCTCAGCCTGCTTTTCAGTTGAGACGTTCCATACATTTCTAGAAAGGTTCCGCGAGAATTACCCCAATTCTTTTTGATTTAAACGCCTTGGCCAGAAGAACCTTTTTGCCTCTTCAAAAACAAAAGACACTTCGTATCGCACACGTAACCCGTCCTACGTGTGTGATAGAAAAACACAGACTGTATCACACACGTAACCCGTCCTACGTGTGTGATAGAAAAAACACAGGCTGTATCACACACGTAACCCGTCCTACGTGTGTGATAGAAAAACACAGACTGTATCACACACGTAACCCGTCCTACGTGTGTGATAGAAAAACACAGACTGTATCACACACGTAACCCGTCCTACGTGTGTGATAGAAAAACACAGGCTGTATCACACACGTAACCCGTCCTACGTGTGCGATAGAAAAAACACAGGCTGTATCACACACGTAACCCGTCCTACGTGTGTGATAGAAAAACACAGACTGTATCACACACGTAACCCGTCCTACGTGTGTGATAGAAAAACACAGACTGTATCACACACGTAACCCGTCCTACGTGTGTGATAGAAAAACACAGCTGTATCACACACGTAACCCGTCCTACGTGTGATAGAAAAACACAGGCTGTATCACACACGTAACCCGTCCTACGTGTGTGATAGAAAAACACAGACTGTATCACACACGTAACCCGTCCTACGTGTGTGATAGAAAAACACAGCTGTATCACACACGTAACCCGTCCTACGTGTGTGATAGAAAAACACAGACTGTATCACACACGTAACCCGTCCTACGTGTGTGATAGAAAAACACAGGCTGTATCACACACGTAACCCGTCCTACGTGTGCGATAGAAAAACACAGACTGTATCACACACGTAACCCGTCCTACGTGTGTGATAGAAAAACACAGGCTGTATCACACACGTAACCCGTCCTACGTGTGCGATAGAAAAACACAGACTGTATCACACACGTAACCCGTCCTACGTGTGTGATAGAAAAAACACAGGCTGTATCGTCCTATTAGTATATCAACGATACTCAAGATGGTTGATGGAATAGGGCCCTCTCACTCCTTACTATATATATCGGTCATAGACTAGATAAAAGTTGTGACGTGAATGGGGGTGTGCACGGGTGGTGGTGGCTTGGAGGGTGCATGCATGTGGGTGAATGCCGAGGCCGCATCAAGGGTTTAGGTCTTGTACGTAGGTGCGGTCTTGGCATGTCCCAATATGGTAATTTTTAATATCCAATTGTACGATTTGCCTGGGCAGTCTCAGTTCTTGAAGTAATAGTAGTCTGGTTAAGTAATAGAATTTTCGTTTTACAATTGATTTGCTATTCCTTAAACTAATGGATGGTAAATTGCATAGTATGTAGATATTTTAGCTAGTATTCATAGTTTTTAAGTAAATAACTTTTACCTTCAAGTTAGTTGAACTTTAGAAAGCAACCTTACTATTGTTTATATCTTTTAGACTTCAGGATCAGATCTAAGTAATGCCTGCTATAGACTTCTTATTGTAAACAATTCTCTTGCTTGTTGTTGTTTCAAGTATTAGAGATGTATATAGTAGGTATATAGTATATATCTTTATTATAATATATATATAGAATAGTTAAATACAAATTAATTGTTTAGTGTGGCTTGGCCTAGTTGGTAGTTGTTAACTTGTAAATTGTTAGTACCCAAGTTCGATTCTGTAAGACGCTGCAATTTTTTTTCCCATATGCTTTTATTGAACAGACATAGTGATTCCTTAATACGCCATGTGTAGTGGTAATCCCTCATGCCCTCGTGCTTGTAGTGCTAATACCCTATTACTAGCTTTGCAAAAAACAAAAGAAACTACTATAAGCAAAAAAGCCCTATATATCTACTAAGGAAACCCTGCCTCCACAAGGGCCTCTTCACCACCATCCAAAGAGGCTATCTGTTGCTTCAACGAGTTTAGCATATCAATGCCTTCATCAACCGATACAGAATCCCAACAAAATAGACCTTGGCTCATCAGGGCATTTGCGCCTCCCTTCCTCTTTTTCATTGAGGAAAGCCATGCCCTCATCCGGATTGTCATGTCCTGTAGAGCCTCAACTTTGACCATTTTCTCCATCTGATTTGCAATTCGAGCTTCATTCTGGATTCGGTTCTATTATCGAGCTTCCACCGTTAATACTTTATGCAGGCTTCCTACTACGATACCGGCAATGCTGCATAGAAACACGGTAACTTACCTTGATTTTCTGAATACGACCTTCAAACTGTGGCATATCCTCGACATTGAGTTTGCTTAAGAGTTCCAAAAATAGCTCTTTGGGCCTACTTCCTCGCAAACCATTGTCATAGACATACGCACGCAGGATAGCTTCTTCATCATCCCCTAATGCAAAAACCTGCTCCTAGGTCAGGACATATTATGTCAGAACTTAGGTTCATGCCTTACCTCACGTCCAAGCTCTTGAGCTAGAATCCACTTCCCCATTTCTTCCTCCGTTGGCTCTGTTGCTCCAGGAGTGTCTTGCTCATTTGCAATTTGCGATGCGTAGCCTCTTTTGTATTTTCTTTGTCTCGCCTTTAGCCTTGCACTTTCGTTTTCAACAGAAAGTACAACCTCCCTTATTAGTTTCACAGTCAAATTTACTTTTCGTTGTATTAGCACCTACTTTAGACATGTTCTTCTTTGTCAGTGACTGAGAGATTGGGGGGATCGTTGTAGATGTGGTGGGTGAATGCGGGGTTGATGCACGGTAGTGGGACAAATTGGAGGATGAAGCACTGGTACCAGTAGGTTGGGGTGAGTCTGTTCTGGTTGTGGGTTGGGCTCTGGTTGTAGGGTTGTGGGTGTGGTGTGGTGAAAACAAACCGCCAAAGCCAGAAGTTTGATATCGGGTTCTTATCAGCACCTACTGAGGGGCTAGTGCAAGCCAGACTTGCAAGAACCTTGTGGAAATTCCATGTGTTGTCATTCATATTCATATGACTCCAAATCCCATAGTAAGTTACCAAACACATCATGCCGTAACGCCTCCACTCTACTCTACTCAAACCAACCTCATCACAGTCACTTCACCGACACACTCACTTACACTCTACTAGCCAACATTACAATAATGTCATATTCTGGTTCTAGCACAATGGCTCGAAACTTAATGGGGGTTCCTATGAACCTCATTCGGAGCAAGATTGTGCAGGAGGCTGCAGATACCATCCAGGAACGCGATGGTAGTCTGACCAGTCTAACTAAAGAAGAATTTGATCGTCTAAGAAGCCGACTCAGGCCTTGGAGTGATCAACGTATAAAGGTTTTGTGCATGATCTCTCTCGAGTAAATCTATACTTTTGGATAGAAAGACTAATATAATAGTACTTATTTTAGGATGCGATTGATAGCCGCATACCTGCCCCTCGACAAGAACTGCAACAGGGAATTCTCGATATGATTGCCGAAGAAGAACTCAATATACCAAATGAGCCTGAGGCAGTAATACCAGCATCTCCAGACTCAGAACCATTGGGGTCGGCAACTCCTCTTGGTGTTGACCAACTACACCATGGCCAAGCTCTTCCAGATCTAGGCCCGGTGGTCCCAGAGCTAGGCCCGGTGCAATTAGGGCCTGGCCATGAGATTGGCATGTTTATTGACGAGATGCCCGAAGAAGTCTTCCATGCCATGGTCTCTGCCCTCGTTGGATCTATCAGAGATTCCCTAGCTAATCCTTCATAGATCACTAAGCTAATGAAGCCAAAGCCCCGTGCAAAATTCCAAATTGACCGAAGTCTTTCACGCCTGGAAATGTTGCAGAATTGGGTGAATCGGCATAATAAATCTCAGAAACCATCAAAGAATTCCCAGACCAAAAAGCGTAGATATGGGCACATTTCTGAGAGGGAGGTTCAGGACCTTCAATCACAACTAGATCAAATGAAGTTCTAGCTTGTATTTGCTTTTCTTTCATGGGTAATACGTGGGGTGTTTTGTTATTCTTTTTTTTCTTTTTCATGTGTGAGACGTAGGGTGTCTTTGTTTTATTTTGTTATTCTTTTTTATTCTTTTTTCTTTTCTTGTTTTGTTTTATTTCTTTTAAATAGGTAGTTGCAATGGGTGGCTTTGTTTATTTTTTTTTTTTTTTTTCGATTGCATAGGGTTTGTTTGATTTCTTTGTAATACCCGTATAGGGTGGCTTTTTTTTTTTTCGTTTTTGACAGTTATGTAAGAAAGAATAATTGTTTCTTGGCACATATTAAGTATCAAACTTATATATGAACCACACAACGACAATCTATTAGCTCACAACAAGCTATTGGCCTATTCCTCACCTTCCTGGCCTTCCACATCCCAACTGTCCACATCCTACTCTTCCATATTGACATCATCACTCTCGCCTTCACTGAATTGTAGCTGCTTCTCTGCCAAAGTCTTCAAGATTGCTCGGATATTCCCAGCATCCTGTGATTGAACAACCTTCTCCATCTGTTGTTGATCCCCCCATTCCTTCGGCCATGACACTCTCAGCCCAGCATTCTTTAGGCTCTCCAGAAACATACCTGACTGGCGTGGAACTGACTTCATCGGTTTATTTAGGCGTTTTATCTGTTCGTCTTGATTGAAGTAGTGTAAGTTAAAGGTATTAGAGACCGGGAGAATTACAGAACTAACTCACTTATTGCCTTCAGTAAAGCATTAGTACATTCTTTCCTTGCTTGGTCTCTACTTTTAACCGCTTTTTGAGCTACAGCCTCCCTGGCTTCCTCTTCAATCATTCCACCACGAATGAGCAGCTCAAACTGCGGAATACCAACCTTTTTGAGTCCTGGAGGACGGCAAACTTCTCCGCAAGCCCCTCAGTTGCAATATGCAGTTTATCTTCTGAAGAAGCTGCCATTAAGATTATATGAATCCCTAACTCCTGAGATAATTACACTGTAAGGTATAGGTTAGTTAAGAGTGCTCTATCTACCAGTACCCTTTCGGATTGGCTTTGCGATTGGCTAGTTACTTACCGAGTTGGACAATGCTTTCAAGGCCTTTTTCCATGCCTTCACTACTGGGTCTGTGACAATTTTAACCCCATAAACAAGATCTTGCTTCTCCGCTTCAACCATGTCATCGAGTTCCTCTTTTCTTTCCGCAGTGTATACATGCTCCTTAGCATACCTGGCCAGTTGGCCTCGTAGCTCTTTACCACCTTTTTCAATTCGGCCGGCATCTCCTTTGCGGCCACTCGCAGGCTCATGTTCCAGGCATTTGGCTTATATGTCCTGGTTCTCATAGCTATAGTAGGTAGGCCCTTCACGATATCATTCATTGTATATCTGAAGTCCTTTCCTTGTTCAGCACATAAACCCCGAATTCCTTGAACGAAGGTTTCCACAATCTCTTTGCTTTTGATTTCAAACTCATCACCTTCCACTTCTTCAACATTAGACATTCTAATTGATTTACTGATGGGTGTCTGTGGGTATAGGTGAGTTATCGAGGGCCTCGCCTGATGGAATATGTGGTTGTTATAGAATGTTGAAAAGGCAGCGGTGATTATTAAACATAACCAAACTACATAGGAGGACATACACAAACATAAGTGCACAATCAAGATTTAATGAATGCTTGGCTCCCTATCATTAACAAACAACCTTATAGTAGCAACACGATAAGCGATTTACATTTCTCGAGCTAGGTACCACTGCAATCTTTTTTTTTTTTATATACTTGTTACTCCAATGCGGCCCTATCAGGGGGGCCATGAGGAGCCACCCGGAAACCCGGGTGGATTCAATGGCGAGGCAACTTAATCTGCCAAACCTGTACGCAACTAGGTATACATAACTATTAACTAAGGTAGGAGGAGAGCTACCACTACAAGAACTTCCCACCCATATGCAACCATCGCCGGTGCATACTAACTACAATCGCTCTCCTGCTCAGGTTCCTCACAACTCTTCGACTGTACTTTGTAATCTCACTTCATTTGCCTCCTCATATGCAATCTCGAGATCTTCCATAATCAACAAATTCAGTAACTCTGGAACTACAACAAATTGGAACCACCTTACTGGTGTAGTTTCTATTGGAGCCTTCGGGATCCTTTCCTGGACCTGGAAGGCTAGTTCTAGAAGTGTATCCTCGGCTTTTAAACTGTTAGCAATAGTTAATATACCTGTGTTAACATCAGGTAAGACAAACCTTCATGACCATAATACCTTGGGCCTAACCATTCACTCGTAAAAGCAGCTTCTGCCCCCCCATTCGCTCTGAGAATCCCAAGTCTAGTTGCGGCACGCAGAAGTGTAGATTCATCAGACACTATCAACCGGCCCAACTCTGGCAAAATACCTTGTACCTGCCAAGCTAAAACCTCTGGGAGAATGTCAGGTTCTGGATAGTTGCTCTTGCCTAGGCTTGGTCTATGCTTGGGACCGGTAGTACTATTATCCCCAGCTTCATAGTCATAATCATCCTGGTATTGTGACTCATACTTCTGTCTATACAGTATCTCGGCTTCCTCCTGAATTCGCGTTGTCCTGGTGGCCGTGTAGTCTTCTTTCCAAAGTCGAAGTCTATAATCAAAGGCTTCCTCTAAAGCCTGGTAGTCCTTCATTTGACTTCGGTATTCAAGGATCTGCAGGCTGTAGCTCAAATATGCTTCCCATTCATCTCCAACCTCCTCATCGAATATGGGTTGCTTTGAGAATCGGGCGACTTTCTATATAGCTTCTGTTAACAATCCAGAATGATATATGCCAATTGCGCTCTATACATACTTTCGCTGCCCGGTTCCAATCATATATCCTTTTTAACCTGCCCACAAACAGACCATATCTCTTCTCTAAGATCCAATACACATTTCTTTCATCAACCATTGTATTCAGTACTGGTGGAAGCAATCTTTGAGGCTTCCGAGCTAGGTTTTCCTTCTCTAAAAGCTCCTCAGCCAAACCTTTGATTTGCTTCATCCTGGTCAAGGCGAGTCCATGGCGAGGGTATTTGGCTTTATACCGAGCATTAATTTCTTTACGTACGGTCCTAGGTCTCGTACAGGCTGTTGTTCATTACTCTGAAGTACATAGTCTTTGTGTGATGCCTTCAGGTGTCGCTGTAAGCTGCTATTTGCCGACTTCCCTTTATAGGATTTGGTACAGCCAGGCACTGGGCATTCCATATTTAGTGATTGGAATTCGATTGTTGCGTTGTATAAAGAGATCACGGTGATAGAGATATATAGGGCAGGGTGGTGTAGGGATATGTGTATACTATGTGGATACCAAGTTTGGGTGAAGGAGAAGAAAGAAATAAACAGTCAGCAACCCACCTAAGCAAAATAATTCGCACACATATGCAACCATGCCATGTGTAGTTCGCTAAAAAACCAGGTAGGAATATGCCGTCATATGAACACATATAGCATCATATCATACCCTACCAATAATTCAGGTCATACATATCAGTGCATATAACATCACTCGATATCTTTCGAGTGGATTTGTTCTGCCCCTTGAAATTACATTACATTACACATTCATTGACAGTCATATCAATTCATATGGAGTCAACAGGCTGAGATGTATACGGTAGTTACTTGACTTGTCAAGGGCACCTAGCCCAGGGCGGTGGGAGAACAATACAGATTGTCTTAATCACCTGGTCTTAATTTTGCAATTGGAGTAGAAAACGCAATGGAGGCAGTATTGACCATAGAGAAGAAGACGGCGGTCAGCATCTTCAATCGCAATTGTAGAGTTGAAGCCATCATGTCATGGCGACAGCAGTGCTCAAATCGAGCACGTGACGTGAAATCTTCAAGCACGGAGTGGAAGGTGAAATAATCATGATGTTATTAAATGAGCGAGGTAGTCTACATTTCCAGCTTGAAGACAAATATTGCACGGCACGTAGTAGTCTTCATTATCAAGACGGAAGACAAATATTGCACGGCACATAGCAGTCTTTATTATCAACACGGAAGACAAATATTGCACGGCACGTAGTAGTCTTTATTATACATATAAGACCTGTACTTGCATTGGCCCAGCAACACCGAATAAGCCACCATATGAAGCCGTATAGTCTGGTACAAGCGTATATATAATGGTATCATGTGGAAGAGAATATTGCCGTGGCGATAAAAATCTCAAAAACTATGAAGAGAATCAGATAATATATTAGGTTTGGATCATGGGAAGTGAATAGCACGCACATCTCACGTGGTGAGGATAAGCTCAACTTAATCAGATTCTTTTGCTAGTGTGTGCATTTCATAAGGGGTGGACTAATCTGAAGACGGCACGTAGCAGTCTTCATTATCAACACAGAAGACAAATATTGCACAGCACGTAGTAGTCTTTATTATCAGCACGGAAGACTAAAGTTTGCGCGCACGAACAGTCTTCGCCACCCAGCCTGAAGACATAATGTGTGCCAAGAAGTTATTTTAGCGCGGGTGGGATTGCCCTGCCGTGTACATTACTTAACAATGGGGGCATTTTAGAATTGCCCCATTCTTAAGTAATGTTCGAGCTGCATGCTAGAGGTGCCGAAATCGGTCACCTCATAGTGCTGTCAAAGGGAAGACTCCCTACGAGGTCTTTCACGGCAATATACCTACCATCTCTCACCTTCAACCCTTCGGTAAGGAATGTTATATACACATACCTGAGGAACGACGACCTGCAGGCAGTAAACTCCTACCACGGGCTGAGAAAGGTATATTCATTGGTTATACTAATAGCACAGCTATCTATAAGGTCCATGTACCTTCTAGAAAGCATACTTATACAGTTCGAGCACAAGATGTCATTTTCGGACCGAGTACAACTCCAGAAGGGGTACCTCCACCTACATTTAACTCGACTAATCCATTACGGTCACCAACTACGAATACTGCTTCTACTTCTACTTCTCCACTTAAAGTAATCCCATACACTAGCTCAGAATTCCCAAATGAATATTTCTGGCAACAATGGTGTATACGAAATCCAAAACAAGCAGAAGAATGGTATTTTAAGGGACACCCACTCGTTCATAAAGCATGGTTCCCTGGTATGACTCTTTCCCATCCGACTGAAACAACATCGGACACAACTACTTCCTCACCACCTATTCCTCCAACATCAACTGCAACGTCATCACCTCCTCCACCAGCTCCTAGACCTATATCCAAACCAGCTCCACAAGTTCACTTACCTCCTCCACCTCAAAATCGAGATGAATATTCACCACTTACTTCACTTCCTCAAGACCTTCGACAATCTTTACCCGATGACTCCAACGATGGAAACTTCACCCGAATCGTTAGTGGGAAAATAGTTAGACCTACAACCATTACCAAGGCAGGTCGAGCTGTTTTCAAGCCAATAAAATTCGGAACTGCACAAGCTCCTATCGTCCTCATAATCGGTACAAAGATACAGTTTGATGGTCGTTCTAGATTAATCGAAGACCCACCCGAAGTCTTTGATGAGGATAATGAAGAAGATAAAGTGTTGATCGCTTTAGTCTTACAATATGGTGATGAACCTCGAACCTTTAAACAGGCTATTAACTCACCTGATGAAGAAAAATGGAGAAAGGCTATGAACGATGAGTTGGAAGCTATGAACGATCAAGATGTTTGGAAAGTGGTCCCAACACCACAGGATAGGAATATTATTGGAAGCAAGTGGGTATTTAAGATTAAGCGAGATGCTAATGGGAATATCGATTGGTACAAGGCTCGTCTAGTTGCTCAAGGTTTCTCTCAACAACCCGGCACAGACTTCGATGAAATCTTTTCTTCTGTTGTCCGATACAACTCTCTCCGACTCCTCATTGCTCTATCTGCTCACTTCCAATGGGAACCTCAACAAATGGATATCAAAGCAGCCTTCCTTTACGGCTCTTTGAATGAAATTATCTACATGCAACTCCCGGAAGGCACCCGGATTGACGGCATGTGTGCTAAACTTAACCGATCCATTTATGGATTAAAGCAGTCTCCTCGTCAATGGTATGGACGATTAACATCTTTCCTCCTGACAATAGGTTTTTCTGCTTGTGCCTTTGACCCCTGCGTCTTCGTCCATAAGTCTGGCACAATCATACTCGCCCTTTATGTCGATGACATTACTTTATTCAGATATAAAGAGTCAGCTATTATGAAGTCTACCAAACAGTCACTCAAACAAGAGTTTAAGTTAACTGATATGGGTAACTTACATTGGCTTCTAGGAATTCGAATTGAGTACTTTAAGCACAGTATCACACTATCTCAATCCTCCTACATCGACAAGATCCTCAAACGTTTCGGTATGATGGACTGCAACCCCGTCACTCTTCCTCTTGATTCGAACCATATTCTTCGACAATGCACAGATGAAGATGAGGTTACCGACATCTCCCTCTATCAACAAATCGTTGGATCACTCATGTATGCAGTTATTGAAACACGTCCTGACCTGGCTTACTCTGTAACTCTTCTCTCACAATTCTCTCACAAACCATCAAAGGATCACCTCGGAGCAGTTAAACGAGTCCTACGCTACCTTAAGGGTACTCGCGATCTTACCTTGACCTATAAACTCGGACAACCTCTTTCACTTGAAGGATTTACTGATTCAGACTTTGCTGGATGTCGTAACACTCGACGGTCGACCTCAGGATATATCTTCAAGCTCGCCTCTTGTACTATCTGCTGGAGATCACAAAAACAAAAATGCGTGACAACCTCCACTACCGAAGCAGAATACATTGCTGGTTCTACTGCTGCTAAACAACAAATTTGGCTTCAGAACGCACTAAGTGAGCTCTCTATCAAAGATATTCCTTCTGCCTTCTCTTGTGACAATAACGGCTCTATCGACCTGTCTTATAATCCTCGAATTTCCGATAAGTCAAAGCATATTGACATTGCTTACCACTTCGTCCGCGAACTCGTTAACTCCGGCACTA